>VWZN01017941.1:418689-495158 GCA_013396955.1 Regulus satrapa | reverse complement strand
TTTTTTTTTTTTTTTTAATTTGCACTGCCCTGGAGAGATCCTGAGATTAAAATGCATTATCCTTAGATAGCCAATTCAGTGAGTTTTGTCACTCAGAATTCAGACTATAATTCACTCTCTGGAAATTGATCCACCCTGAGATAAATTTCAGCTAGAGTGCAAAAGAGCTAGCTACAGTTTTACATGCATATTTAGTTTGTATCTATGTATATACAAATCTTCTGATAAACTGCCATAAATCTGCTACCATATGTTTCAATGACTCAAAAGAGAACTGTGCGAACATAAGGGGGTTTATTCCTCCCTCAAAATGTCACATGAGAAATAAAATATATCCATGTCTTATCTGTGGATCTGTAGAACTTTAAAGCCCATTGATCTATTTAATGATTATTATTTCACTAAAACATGGCACATCTGATAGTAGAAGCTACTGTTAAATATGACTGTCTCAGATTTGATATTTAAGTCTATAACTTAAAGTACTTCAGTAAAGTTAGGCTCAGCTTTTAGGGTAAGTGTTCCCTTATTTTGGGACATCTCTACTATCAGTTTAGCATTCTCCAGATTTTCACATTTGGAACATACAAGATTTCCATCTTCCTCATGCCATTTCCTGGCTTTTCTTTTGTAATTGTGTAGTAGAAGTGGCTCTTAAAAGTTTCTACAAGGGTATTATATCCATAACAAGAGCAATTCCATTTTAGTAGCAATTCAGATATAATGGAAAGACATATTAAATTGGAGGTGATGTTACAATAAAAATCATGCCATTATAAAAACAATAGAGCATTAAAACCAGTATTATAACAGAAATATTTTAATAAAGGCACTAAATAAACCAAACAAAAGAAAACCGGGGATGAAACAGGGACAATAAGAGTTTTTTATTGCCACGCTGATTTTGCTTTGTTTTAATGTATTGATGAAATATTTCATTACAACAGCTCCATAATTTTATCATAAATGTAAGCTATAAAGCTTGCTTCTTGCAGGCAGTGTAATTATTTAATTTCCTTTCCTATGGTAGGAAAGGGCATGTGCAGTATATGGAAAAAGTGGAATGAATTATGAACTGGATGGAAATCCCTTCCTGCTATGCAAGAGGCTGTATTTCCTACATTTCCTCTGCCAGAGGAGATGCAGAGGGAATGGGGAGAGCTAGTCCACAAGGATATGCCTGGAAGGATGTGTGACATGAAGAAAATGGATGGTAACATGGCCAGGAATCCCCACAGTGCACCAAAAAATAAGTGTGGGTAAAAAAAGAGAAGTAAATGACTGGTAAATGTCTGCTCAGTTCTGTAAAGATGGAGAGATGAAATGGGATTTAAAGTTGTGTTTAACAACTTTAATAAATATGTTAAACAGCTCACCTTTACTTTTTCTCTGTGAGTAAAGCCCCCTTCCCTTTCAGAAAACAGCGTAGAGAAAACTCCTGGTGTGAGATTTGCATACATAGCTTCTATACAGAATGTTCTCGATGTAAGAGAGATGGGGGTCAGAGTGTGGAGAGAAGACTTTTTTCTTTTTTTTTCTTTTTTTTTTTTTTTTTAATTGCTTTCAGAACCCCACCAACAGTTTATTTTCAAATTCTGTAAATGTAATTGAACCACAGAGCACAACTGTGGAGTTTTCTACCTCAGTTTTGGGGCTGTGCTCCTGGGAATCCCAGCAAAGGTGAGGCTCTGGCAATTTGAGCTTGAAGGGAACTTTTCTGGCTCCTTGCTAGCACCTGTAGTGCTGGGAGCCCAAACTCTCATATCCCCTGCTGGCCTCTTATTGTCCTTATCACTTTCTTTACCCCTTTTCAGACCACCTCCACAGATTCTGTTACATCACTGTTAAGTTTGCTTAAAGAGAATTTTTAGGATATGGAAAATCATGCAAGTCATGTGTTCACACATAGTGTTTTTCATTTCTGAGTAATGAGTTCTTCTTTATTTATTTAATAAATAATGGAAATATAAGCAACTATCAATGAGTCTGACTGTGAGGATGGCAGCCCTTGTGATAAGCTTTATTTTTAATGAATTTCATTCCACCTCAAACCCTAATTTTTTTTTTTTTCTTCAGAGTATATTATAGGAAATGTTAGTCCTTTAAAAGCCTGGAAAGCCTAAGAAGTCACTGAAATCTGTAATTGAAATGCAAATGGAAAGCCCCTGGCATACCAAATCAATTTTTCTCTTAATAAGAGACAGAAATAGAATCTGACATGGAAAGATCCTGATGCTCTACATAAAGACAAAGCTTTCTAAGTGGTCTGGTGCAAAACAGAAATTCCTGTTTGCTCTAGTCACACTTTTAAACCACTCCATTATCACAGTGATGTTGTGACACAATTAAGAGGCTGCTCTTTGGTTACAGGAGCCATTTTCTTCAAGGTGCAAAATCTCCCTTAAGACCATAAAACAAGCATTTCCAAGCTCCCATCTGCAGTGTCTGGCCTCACTGTATTTACAGCTCCTCCAGATGAATTTGCTGCAGCACAAATGTCACTCTGTGTCTCCTTGCCCTGGCTCTGCCCCGGGGCTGGGATACCTATTGCACCGTGCTGGGCACCCTTGGGATAGTCCCTCAGCTGTGGGACTCCCATTTATCTGCGTTCTGTGTCAGGAAGAAGACTCCAAAGGCTTGTTAGGCTCCTGTTTCTCGTGTTTATTAATACATTATCTGAAATCCTGGAATCGTCCTTATCGGACTGTATGCTCAGGCGATGCCACCACCTACATGCTCAAATTGGCTCAAATGGCTCCAAATGGTCCCAAATCACACAGTTCCATTATCTTTATACTCACTTTCATCCAATTAATGATAGACACATAAATTATTTCTATATCTTTAAGCAATTAATCTTTCTTGTCCACCTGCATAACTAAAACTGTGACAAACTTCTAACCAATCACCTCTTGTGCTTCCAAAACTGCAGAATCATGAAGAGAAGGAAAAAAAAGTACTAAGAAATACACCCTTTTCCCTCCATCTTTACTCCATTTACAAAACACCCTGAAACCTATATTTCTCACCCCAGGGACACGCTCCACTACTTTCTCCTACCTATCTTACTCTTTTATAAATCCTGGTCTATCCAGGGATATTTGGAAACTTTTCCATAAGTGACAGTCAAAGCTAGTGTTTTTCTGGAGGTCAGAACAAATAGAGAAATGTTTCTGGACTCCTACAGACACCTGGAGCAGGGATAACCTCTCTGTGCCCGCCTTGTCAGCAATGCCCCACTCGCAGGATCATGTTTTGGTGCTTATCCAAAGATCAGGGAAGTTAATGGAAATATTCACCTTGACTTCTGTCCATAATTAGGGTGGAGGAGAGCAGAGAGGATTGACTTTTAGGAACTGAATGATTCATGTAATCAATAAATAGATAGAGTTAAACCATAGTCAAACCAGGTATTCTCCTGAAGAGTTTTAAAGGAAATTTCACTTTTTATACAAACCTTAATGGATGGAAAGTTTAAGACCAGAAACAGGTTTCTTTTAATGTTTTATTTGCTTTTCAAGAATCATTCTCTCCTGTTTTATTTGAACTAGGTTGACTGAAAATGATCTACCATAATTTAATTCAGGGCACAAACATGAAGTTAAGCAGTGATATAGATTTTCTGATAGCTCAAATCAGAACACAGATGATTCAATTCCTAAAGAATTAAGAAAACAGTCAGTAAAAAACCAAATAAATACTTTTTGATTGTGAAAGTGCTTTCTGCTGGATCAATGTAAGAACAAGGAGGTTGTGAGGGTGAGAGTTCTAGCAGTAAGGATTATATGTGGTCAGAGCAGGGTCAGGGGAACCATTGTGATGTTTGAAGCCTGTCATAGGGTCAGCCCAGCAAAGCTTTCCCAATTTCTATCCCCTGCCCCTAATTCTGCTCAGGTCAGACGTGGTGCTCATTCCCCATGTGCCTCGATGGCCCCTCTGCCTGTGGTACAAAGCCTCTTCTCTCAGCTCTCCATCAAAACTCACCTTGAGTGGCAGGAAGGAGGCAGTGCTGTGATGCACTTCACACATCTTTATGATTGGAAAAGAATAAAAGCTCCATGCAGGGCCATTTCAGATGCTGAGAGCTGGATGGTGTGTGTGACCTTGATGTACAAAATACCATCTTCCCTTTTCCATTTTCCTCCCTTAGCAGAGAATAATTACATTAGCGGGAGATTTCAATCCAAGAGCAACCTGCTCAGCTGACACGAACAGGAATGCTCTGGTGATTGATTTCAGTGGTTTTAGATCACACTTGGCAGTGCTAACCCTGCACAACGCTGGAACACTGTCCACTGGGGTTAACTCAGTGTGCACTTCCCATGAGGACTCTGGGAAGCTCCACAGCTTCTGGACCATCACTCTCAGAAGGGGTTGGGAGGTGTTGCAGAGGAAAGTGTGGCAGCAACGCTGGGAGCCCCGTGCCTGACCCAGGAAAACACTGGCACAGGTTTTCAGATTTCTGTACATGCTGCTGGTGTGCTCATCTGATCCTTACCAGCACAAAGGGCAATGGCTTTTGAACTGACAGAGGGCAGGTTCAGATTTGATCTTAGGAAGAAATTCTTGACTCGGGGAGTGGTGAGGCACTAGAACAGGTTGCTCAGGGAGGCATCCCTGGAAGCGCTCCCAGCTCAGGCTAGATGGGGCTTTGAACAGCCTAGTGTGGTGGAAACGCCTGCCCATGGTGGGAGGGGTTGGAACTGAGTGTTTCCTAAGATCCATTCCACCCCAAGCATTCCACATCTCCATAATCAGCATGAGCTGAAATCCTGGCTTCAATCCTGAATCCAGCAAGGTGAGTCTGCTTTTATCCACGTGTTGTTGTGCCTTTCCTCACTGCACACACCTGTTTTAACCCTGTCATTTGCTTCATTTCCCATACAGCACAGAAAAAGACCCAACTTTATTTATTGTTCTTGCCTCATACTGATTTGTTAATTATAAGGTTTAGCTAACATATGAAGTAAATTCATATAAATTGTGTGAAAAGGTTACAAGGAGAAAAGGAGGAAAAAAGGAATGAAAATGCCATTGTTTCAATCCTGCTGCATTTTCAATAGAAGCAGTATTTTACCTGCTAAATGACTTCCTATTATGAACTGTACTTCACAAGTTTTTCCCCTCCTAGTTCCCATTCAAAAAATTAAATACCTTGCTGTGGGTTAAATGTAATGTCAGATCATGCTGTCTCTCAGAAATTTATAAATGGGTGGTTATTTCACAGGAAAAAAAAAATTATTCACATTCCCAGGCCGTTAGGGAAATACCAGCAAAAGTTATATGGTATTAAAAATATAGGAGCTGGGTTTGCAAGCCAGTGTTCAATCACTGTAGCCTTGAACAGCAGGTTAAAGTCAGGGAGGGCAGTAAATCCAGCCATGGCTCCTTAACCAGTAGAGCCAGAAGCATGGATCTTGTGCCAAAAAATAATTTAAAGGGGAGGAAATTCATTTCCAAAGCTTATTCAGAGATAAATGTGAAAAAAAAAATAAAAAGACTAGATGTAGAAGTTCCAGCCCTCATGGGTTGATAGGTATGGATGTGGCTCTGCCCAGGCTCTGGGATCTGGATATGAGGCAGGAGCCAAGCACAGTGCTGAGCACGCTGGCCATCAGTCAGCACAGCATCCTGCCATGGCTCTGGCTCCACACACCTGCTGGAGCCTGGGCATTCTAGGGGAGACAGGATCCCTGAAAGAGCAAACAGCTTCCAATCCAGTCAATGCTTAGCCGAAGTATGTGAATTAGCAACACCGGGGCTTCTTCCTCTGTCAGTAAAACCTCTAAACTGAGAAAAAGAAGGGTAAAGCAAAATTTATCCCATTGGAATAGCTGACCCACATATATTCCTGAGTCCTTTGCTGTAGGCAAAGCTTTGAGTTAGCTCTTTCTCTGGGTTTTTGTGTGAGGATTTGCACCTTCCTGTCATATGCAGCAGAGTACTGCTGAGTTTTGTCAAAAAAAAAGACCATTCATCTTGTCTGATCTTAAATTTCAGAACAAAAGTCCATCCTTGCATCCACTCACATTTCACTTACTCCTGCAAGTAAGATGTACAGCTTGGGGATAAATACAAGAGAGGAATAAAAGAGTATTTACCCATAGAGAGCAAATTTTAAAATAAACACACAAAAAAGGAGGTGATAGCTGCTTTCCTGTCACTGGATGCTATATGTAACCACCTCTGAAAACTACCCTGTCCTGATCAGAGTCCATTCAGTGACAGCAGGGTGCTCAGGGCCATCTGCAGTCAGGTTTTCAAAACCTCCAAGGATAGAGACTCTGAAACCTCTGTGTTTCAAACTTTGACTGCTCTCTTAGGAGCCCAATCCTGGAAACTACCTCCAGAATCACCCCATCTGGTTTCTCCATCATGTAAGATCCCTTGTCAACTCAGACAAGTTGCAGAGAGAGTTGCTGCAGCTCTCTTCTTATTACCAAGCAGTTCCATTTTTG
This sequence comes from Regulus satrapa, assembly GCA_013396955.1. Classification (NCBI taxonomy): domain Eukaryota; kingdom Metazoa; phylum Chordata; class Aves; order Passeriformes; family Regulidae; genus Regulus; species Regulus satrapa. Next base: position 488,700 of record VWZN01017941.1, on the reverse strand, counting down.
TGATGATAAGAAATCCTCGTGCTCTTTCCCAGTCAAGTGTATTCTTAGTCCATTTGCTCCTATGCCAGCACTTTTGCTAGCTCCTACCAGGTGTTGATCATTATCATCATAATCCTTGATCATAAAGGCCTACAGTTTTTGTTTGTAATTAATTCAATATTTTTGCAGGTCTACTTTGTTTCAAATGTTGGTTGGTGGTTTTCTTCAGTTTTCTTTTTTAATGAAATATTTCCCTTTCGCCCCTGGCAGCTACAGGTCTGCTGGAACTACTCTGCAGTAAGTCTGAATACAGGTGCTAAGTATGAATGAAGGCCTTTAAGGGGGGAAAAGAAAGTATATTTATTTAACTAAACCTCATCAAAAAGAAGCAAGCTCACTTCTAGCTTCATAAGCATAAGCACAGAAAATATAATTCTTTCTCTGGCAATACTTGGGAAATCCTTGCAGCTGGAAGCACGCTGTGAACACAGACACAAAGCCAGGCTGCAGTAGCTGCCAAACACCAGCAAGGGGAGATGAGGCTGCTCCAATACACTCTCCTACCACTTTCCAACCACTGACAAGGTCAGGGTTTGTTTGCTTGTTTTCCTCTCCAAAAATAAAGCCTCTGGTTTGCACACAGACTCGTTCTTGCACAGGCATTTGACAGCAGTTTAATTGTAGCTCATAAACAATGAGAGTTAAGCTTTCCTGTGTTTCTGGGTACCCAATTCTCTCTAAGGGGAATGGTTGTCAGATCTCATGCTGGGAAGGTGACACCCACATGATGTCTCCCCAGACATCCCCAGCACCCCATGCACATACAGAGGAGAGCTGCTATTGCTCCTGCATGCTGGAATGTTCCTAGTGCACACAGTGGGACAATGGGTCACATATCTCAAATTCTTGCCTCCAAATGATGCAGAGCCTTGGGGCAGGTGCACAGCCACACACAGCAGTGCAGGGCTGTGCCACCAAGACACTGTCCCTCCACAGAAGCAGCTCCACTGGACACCCATGGGGACAGAGCTGACACAGACCCAGCCCCTGGCCCAACACCTCCACAGCCCAGCAAGGAGTGCAGAAGAAGAGAAAAAGGTCCATCATCTCTACTCTCACCAGTGCAAAACCCAGTCCCTCATGCACCTGAATATGTGAAAGAGACAGGCACAAGCAAATACATACCCCATGAAAGCTCTGTAACATGAAATGGCTTCCTTGGGTCAAGCACCACTAGAGATGTGACCAAGTTGTCTCACCCTGCTTACTGTGGCTGCACACTGATGAGCAAACCAGGTGAAAAAAGCATCACCTGCTACCAATGCATCTCCTCATTATTTCTGACTGACATGAAGGCACGGAGACCAGAACCTCTCACTGGCTCAGCCTAAACACAATCCACACTGCTCTGCATCATCCAACTCTGATACCACAAAATGAGCACAACAGGATTGTGACCCCTCTGTAGAGTTTATTCTGCAATAGTTGAATAAGTCCTCCAGTATTTTCACCCTCACTGGTCACATATAATATCATTCAGGCCACAGAGAGGCCTGAATGCCTTGAGGACAGCCACACAGGATGCTGGAAGCACCATGAGTTCTTAAACACAGAGCCTCAACTTTTATGCACTAATCAAAGGATTCATTTTTGGATCAATCCTTTATATCAGGGTTGCACTGAAAAATATTGAATTCCTGGTCAGCTTCCACAGTCTTCATTGTTTGATCAGCACTGACTGTGTGAATTATTGAAAGAAAAAAAAAATCAATCAGTCTGTATCTTTCTTCTCTTTTTCACAACGGTATCACTTCATCTTCCCCTAATGCTTTCAGATGTCTCATAACAACAGCTTGTGAACATCTCATAATCTTTAACTCATGTCTTATGATAAGCCAGTGAAGTATGATCATATATTATTACATATTATTACATATTATTACATTAGAAAACCAAGCACAAGAAACAAAATATTTTATTCACCAAAGCCTTTTAAAACCATTAAATTCTCACAGTTTATTCCCAGAGATGGAAAATAAAACACCAACATTAAAGGGACATCAGTGGAACTTACTTTTTCAAGTGGGAGTCATGGATCTGAGCACGCTTGTCATTGTAGATAGACACAATTTCTCCAGGCCTCAGCATAAATTCTCTGTGAAAGCCAACACTCAGCCCAATGTCAGGCTCCAGGTCAGTGTCTTGTCCATCTAACCACCTTCAGAAAGCATGGTTAGCAAAATGCTCCAGTGTGGAAGCAAGGGGATATGGAACTCACTCTACTTCTGGAGACACCCCAAAAGGGAACAGTCTGAATATTGCTAGTGATTTTAATCAAAGATTGATGACCTCTTTTTGCCCACTTAGTATTTTTGCTTGTGTGAAATTTTGGGGAAACAGAGGAAATTTCAAGGTAGTCAGCATTTTTCATTATTATTTTAAGGAGTATCTTCCCATCCTTCCCAGAGTCATACATTGCCATGCTGCACTTGCCATGCTCCCACCTTTCCACTCTTCTGAGACCATCTGGTTTTAAATGTGAAGCAACGCCCAGGCTGAGCCCCAGGGGAGGGGGGCACAGGGGACAGGGAGGTTCAGTGGGTCAAACCTGAAACAGGAGTCCAGCTCCTCATTCCTATAAATGAAAGGCAGCAGAGTCCCCATCTAATGGGACACCAGAGCTACTTTAACCCCCAGGCAGGAAATGCTGTCATGGTTTGCATACAGCAGCGTGGCAGAGTAGCCGGGTGCCTGTCTCAATTATTTGTCTGGAATCCATTGTAGCAGTAACTGAGAAGCCTCATGATCTTTCATGTATTTGTCCATGTATCAGCCAGGTTAAGAAGTTTAATTATGCCTTGTTTCATGGGAAGGAGCACCAAGGGCAAAAGATATTGAGAGTATGTTTCCAGCAGTCAATTCAACACACAGACAAGTTTGAATCTTCTGAATCAGACAGTTATAACTATAATTTCAGAGGTGGAGGATTTTATTTACTGAAAGCCTACCCAGTACTCCAGGTGGAAAATACATTAAGATTTATGCTTGGATGTAATGCTAGTAATGTGAGAAGCATGGAAATATGTTAGTTGGATAGATGTTGGGAGAGTCCCCTTTCCAGCAGGCATATGATTAGTGCAGCCCATTCTGCTACGGCCACCAAACCAGATTAAATCTATTTACACAAACCTAAGCCACCTCTGGCTGAATAGAGACAGAAGCTCATCAAAGACAGAAATGAAATTTTCAAAAAATTGGAGAATAGTTCTAAAAGCTTCCAAAATGCTGGACCTGCACCTCAGAAGATCTACACAAACTTCTATCCATTTCCAGTTGGAGATAAGATGTCCAAAACTCTTGTGTCAGATGTTTTGAATTCTCTTTGCTGAATGAAGGCTGATTTTTAGTGATTAAATATTTACTAGATATCCCATCCACACATCTGGCCTGAATATTGCCCTTGAAATTAACCTTGAATGTAACAAAAATACCTAGGTCTCCTTGACCAAGGGATATTGTTTAAGGTGATAAAATGTGAGCAAAAAATTAACGGGCTGGTTGGTTACATGAATATTCCTCCCTGGAGTATTAGGTAACATTTCTTCTCTTAATGCCTCAGTGATTTTGTTGAAGTTGTTGAGTATTGTCTTATACATTAAATTGGGATTTGAGGGGGGAAAAGGAATGTTTAAAAAATAAATTAATTTCCCACCCAGGCCTTTCTGCAGCAACCTTACCTACTCTCTGAGGTCTTCAAAATATGCTGAGAAAAAAAACCATTTGGTAGGAGTCTCTGGCACCACTCCAGTGGGTTTCTAAAAGTTCTGTGAGGAACAAAACAAATTATAAATTGGTATAGCAAAGTTCTGGATGTATTTTACAAGAATAGAGATAATCAATTCTGCACAATTCCTAAGGTACAAGATACAAGCAGCTCACCAAGTTGGTGCATGCATAGAATCCAACCCTAATTAACTCTGTGTGTGTGAACTTTGAATTGCTGAAGAAACATGTGTTGTTAATTTAATAAATCTTCATTAATGTGGCAGGTAGCAGTGACCACCATAAGAGCCATTACAAATTGACCCTTTTCAAATCCTCATAATCCTGCACTGGAGAGCTGCACCTAATTGGGCTCATTAAAAGTAAACATTGATTGGCAGGACCACTGGGATTCCTAAAAGGGCTGTGCAGTCATAAAGAATCCCTGCATTCCTGATCTCCAGGGCAGCAGACATTGTTTGTTGCTTCTGGTCCACAAAACCAACAGGAAAACTGCTGCAGTGAGCAGTGCACAAGGCAGCAAGGAAGTGTGGGGGGTTACATTTGCAGGTGAAAGGCTGTAAATAGGGAATATTACCATGCTCGGGTCACTTTAACCTCAAGGTGACTGATGGGGGATGTTGACCACAAAAAATGTGGAGATAAGGGAATTAAGGACCTCTGAACTGTGATTTACTATTGTTAAGACTTTGGAGCTGTTTCTCCGACATTTTATATTTTGTAAGTCATTAGCAACTGCAAAGTGAGTGTAGGAAAACATGGGCAAATCAATAGTGTATTACATAGGCATCAGTAATTACATAGCAGTGGGGAATTGGGCCTTGGGACTTTTCAATTATTTTCTGTGCAAATGATGTACAGGCACCTTTTGGGAAATCATGTTTTGGTCAAACACTACATATTTGCTCAGTGTGAGTCAGTGTTATGGAGGTAATCAAATAATATGAATCTTTCTGGGCTTAAAAAATCTATCAATCTCTACTCCTCCATTTCTGAGTCAAAGCAAAAAAAAACCAATGTCATTGGCTTATTGCACAGCCTGAACATATCTGGCTGGAAAACTCATGTCACTGTTATGTTCAGACATAGCCCTGGACATCCTTTTAAAAGCTCACTTTTCAGTGTGCAGTTTGCCTGCTTTTAAAGTCAGACTCCAACTCCTTCCTCCATAGAACGCAAAACTTAATTAATCCTTCTGTATTCCAGAGCTAGTAGCAGTTTAGAATAAGTGTTCCTAACTTGCAATAAGAGGACAATAGTGTGACCTAGCAGGGATCTCTGAGAGCTGCATCTGATAGAAGAGTGAGATTTTATACAGGTAGGGATGGGACAAGGGGAAATAGTTTTAAACTAAAAGAGGTGAGCTTTAGATTAGATGTTACAAGTCTTTACTGTGAGGGTGCTGAGGCCATGGCACAGGTTACCCAGAGAAGCTTTGGATGCTCTATCCTTCCTTGGAAGGATGCTGGTTGGTGCTCCAACACATCCTTGGAAGTGTCCAGGGCCAGGCTGGGTGGGGCTTTGAGCAAGCTGGTCTGGCTAGAAAGTGTCCCTGACCATGACATGGGGGGTGGAACCAGATGGTCTTTAAAGCACCTTACAACGCACACCAATCTTTGATTCTGTGATAAATTGAATTCCACCCATTTTCCATGATCAGTGTGAGCATACACAAGCTCCATTTTATTCTGGACTTGTGATGTGCAGTCATTTGCTCAACTGCCAGAGTTGCACGGCTTTTCTGAGCCCTTGGCACCATCTGCTGCCCTTAGTCTCCTGCACCAAAAGTCTCCTGGGTGGCTATGAGCTACAGGAGTTTGTCCCAGTTTGTCCCACTAGTGCTTTTGCTGGTGTCCCACAGATGCATGAAGCCCAGAGGCAGAGAATTCTTGTGCAGGGATTGAGCAGCTCTGCCTCCTCCAGGATATCAGGCAAATGCTTCTGAGCAGGCTGAGGTGGAAACATGGGAGGCACTTCATGTTTCATTGGAGCTTGACTGCAGAAAGAAGTGGAAGTGTCAAAAAGGATTAGTGTGTCAGTGGTTAAAATGACTGTGGCATGAAGGGACTGAGGGCTGCCAAAACCAAAATAAAAAGAAAGTGTCTCTGAAGGCACTCCTGCTGCCTCACTTTGATAGATGTGCAGCTCCTCGCTAACTGCAATGGCCAGTGGAGAGCAGGCTCCTCTGCAACAACATCCTGGCCTGGGACCAGGAGGACATTTGGGATGGATCCTGCAGATATTTTATTCAAAACCAGATGATTTGGTCAGATCAGACACATTGCTGCCACTGCACCACTGCAAGCAAAACAAATGGGGCTGAGCCTAAGAACAAAGAACAACACATCTTTTGCTGTTTCAGACCTTAGCAGGACCCAGGTGTGGTGGATGTCAGTGATTCAGTGACCTGCAGCATGAAAATCCAGACTATCCCACCACCGGAGTGTCTGAACTCTTGCTGGAATGTATCTGGACAGTCACAGATTACAAGCTTGGACACTCTTTCTGGGAGCTCAGAGACCCACCACAGGCCCTTGCTTAGAGGTCAGTATTCTTTAACTCCTTTAGCTGATGAAGACACTTGCAATTCAATTCATCCTCTGAATTTAACCCTTTCTTTCCATGCTTACATGGGAAGTACCAGAAAAAGAACTTTCCAACCTGAGCAAGCAGAAATGCCCATCCATTTCTTTCCCTCCAGTTTACCATCCTCACAGGAATTTAACTTCTATCCAGCATCAGCTTTTACTCAGAATTATCTCTTTTTACTCCTTAGTCTAAAAGCTGTGGAACCATGAGCTGTGTTTGATAGGAACATCTCTGTATCTCTGCTGCATCTGATGTGTGCTATGCAGCCTGCTCTTGTTTTCCATATTTTTACCTGCCTGGCAGGTGGGCTCTGCGCTATTCACCAAGAATGTGATAGCCTTGAATGCCAGCTGGGATAACTTAGACAGCACTGAGACAAGCATTTTGCAGGAATTGAAAGATGAAATAGTACAAAAAAAAAAATTAAACACAAAAAGATAAATGCTGTTCACTATTATGTAACTTCTGTTTCTGCCTGATTTTTTAAAAATCTTTAGTTGTTTTTCCCAGCAAAAATAGAGTGAAATCATGATGTTAGATGTGCAGCATAGCCTGTGTAGTGCTCGGACTGCCTGCTGCTTCATATTTATTAACTGAGAAATCCTTGGGCAAATTGCCACTCAAGCCTCAGTGTTGATAAATTCAGGAGTTGCTGGCACTCCAGCAGTATGCAAGGAAGCTGAACAGGACTGATTACAGTGTGCAGCTCTATCTGCAGAAGGTTGATTATATGGTTAGCTTCCTAATTAAATATCTAAGCATCCATTTACTGAGGAAAGTGAAATTGAGGAATTGTCATTTATGGCAGCCTTGTGTGGGATAAGAGATCCAGTGTGAAAATTCCTGGACCACAAAGACATGGTATTGAACAAGCCCTCTCCAAAAAGCAGGCTGGAGCACAAATTCAGTTTTGCATAATGAACATATCCTAAACCTTGTCACTCACAAGAGTGAGATGAAATTGGATGTAGAAGAAGCAGTAAAATCAGCTTCTGTCTCAGCTTCTGGTACGAGTTGGGATGGAGCTGTGCTCGTGAGCAAGAGATGCCACAGCATCATTGTCAGCTGGCACATCACAGGGGCTGCCCAGAAAGCAGCAGAGGCACTTTCTGAAATGATGCCTCAGGGGATCAGAAATCTCAGTTCCAGATATTACTCCTGAAGGATCGCGTGCAAGAGACTCACTGTTTAGAGGAGGAGAGGCAAGGGGGAGGGAGGGAAAATGTCTCCAGCAATGTCTTTTCTCCTGTTCCCTCTGTACTTTGTCACTCCCCCTTGATGCTGAATCAGACATTTACAAGCATACTCAAACACAGAAATTACCATATGGGCTCAGCAGGATATCTGGGAATGATTTCCCCCTTCACAACTACACATTAGATCTCATCCTGATCTTTAGCATTTAAGATCATTATTTCTAATGTGAATAATTAAAAATTAAAGTAAAATGGTGCTGCAGTTTCTTTTGTGGAAGAGTTGTGGAAGCTAAGGGATGTTGCCATGAGAATAAATTACTATAAATTAGCCATCAATAACTTTAAACATGATGGTTAGAACACAGGAAAGCCTGAAAAGGGCTTCTGAAAGACTCTGGGCATTGAGAGTTGCTACCCTGTGTGAAGTCGACCACATTTAGAAATTGAATTGTATGATAAGATTTCCTGTAATAGAGGACAGGATTTAATGCCCGCTGCATCTTTTTCCTTCTCAGTCAGCATTTAGCAAGTCTCCAAATTCATTTCTTCATTGTTGATTTTAAGGACTGTGATTCTGAGACAATACAGTATCCATTAATGATGTCAATATCTTGTCTGGTCAAATCATGACAGGGAAAAGTAGGTCATTAAAATGTTTGAGGACCAGAACTAAAACAAGATTTTATTTCTTTTTATTTCACTCAGGTGAACTCCTGCCTTTTTATTGTTGTTGTTGCTATTTTTCAGCTCAGCTCACCCTGATGGAAAAATTGTGACTGAATAATTAGTGGAAAGAAAGGCTGGGCAGGACTAACATTACGAGTGGTGATCCCAACAATGGTTATTCTGCTTTATGTTCAAGTTCACGCTTGGACAACTTGGGCCAAATCAACACCTTTCATTACCATTAGCAGAGCTACTTCCATTTGGAGTTGAGGCCAGGTGAGGATCTACAGAATTGCTTCTCAAAAATCCACCTCTCACTTCAAACATATGACCTAACCTCCATTTCTTTTTGCAGCCCTTTAGTGGGACAAAGACCACCAGATAAATACAGCCCATCATTACAGTGTCTGTGGTACAGCAGATAGTATTTGCAAAAAATTAAGGAAATGTTACAAGCACAAAATGATTATGAAAAGGCACAATCAATCCATGGGAAATGCATAGAGTTTAGTTGAAATTTAGAGGTGAAAAGAATATGATACACTTCAGAGATGAAAAGAAATTACAAAAGTAAATGAATTGCATAGTACTGCACTGTTAAATATGATTACCAGAAACCCAAAGTAAGTAATACTGAGGGTTGACTATATGTGGCCTTATGTAAAAGTATAACATATGGTTTAAAGGAAACCATAGTCACATAAAGTTAGCAAATTTATGTAAATAAAGAAAACAGATGCAAAAGAGACTTAAGAGCAAGCTTCTCTAAGAATAAGTAGAGGCACAGCAGCACAAATGGTTCACTAATTCCCAAGGAGCTGGTTGGTGCTGATTGTGCTGTTTAAGCTATGTGTCTTGTAGGTTACTAATGCCAGCAACAGTCTGCCTGCTGCATTTTAAATTACCAGCCACTGCCAGCCCATTGTTTTATGTGATTTCCCCCTCTGAATAGATATATTTATTCATAAATAGCTGGCTGTTCAGTGAGTCTCCCTATGCTTTGTGGAGCTCATTAAACCGTACATTTCTTTGGTCAATTTGCACCAAACGTTCCCTGCATGAGCTTCATCCAGCAAGCCAACAGTGGGTGACTGCTTAGATTAGATTTTAGGAAGGAGTTGTTTTTTTAGAGGGTGGTGAGGTGGTTGAACAGGTTGCCCAGAGGAGCTGTGAATGCCCAAGCCCTGGAAGTGTGTAAGGCCAGGCTGGATACGGTTTTGAACAATCTGGAAGGTTGGTGGAAGGGACCACTACCCATGATGGGGAGGTAGAAATTACATTTCTTTAAGATTTCTTCCAATCCAAGCCTTTCTGTGACTCAATGACCCATGAGGCCTGAAATAGGGTAAAAATTCTGTCACTACATTTTGCTGTTGGTCACCAGACCTCTTTCAAGAGAAAGGGCTCCACAGAGGCATTAGAAGAAGCAGAGGGGTTAAAACCCCAATATGTTTATTGCACGCTGCAAAATGTTGTTATCTGATGTATTTTGCTGCACCACAGGTTCCATTGGCTTCTAAAAAAAAAAATTGGTTTTGGCAAATAAACATTCTGGTGAAGGAACAGATGGGTTGCAGAGGTGACCTGGTGGCTCTCCACAGATGCCACTTGAGATGAGCATATTTAAGCATATAGAAGATTAAGAACAAGGGACCCACAGGGTGTTACTGTTGCAGCCAGCAGTGAAGCAGGAACTGGGAGAGGGGATGTGATCCTGTCCTCCCTCTGTGCAAGGGCACCGTGCTGAGCCCATGGACCAGGAGCAATGCCAGGGGAGCAAGCAGCCACCTCTCCATTGCATAAGCACCAAGGGCATCAAAGCAAGAAGGAGAACCCATCCATCTTTTAATAACAAGCATTGTAGCTACTCTGAGGCCTGGAACGGGAGAAAGCCATCACAGTAGTTATAGGACATTGCCAGCTGACATTTGCCATGCTGTGGCAGTACATCCAAGCCTAACAATCACAAACCACCCTCAGCCTTGCTTATATCAGAAGTTCAGATGAAGAACTTCACAGTCTGCGCTGAAAAATGCAGAGCTATCACAGAGCTGGTAAAGCTAAGGATTAATTCTTACTTTTATTCTCTTTCACTTGTGTCCTGCATTTGAACAAGAGTTGAATGCTTGGTAAAATGAAGGGCTCAGCATACAGCATACATTTCTGAGCTGAGTTATTACCTCTGGTGCCTGGAGCAAAAGTGCCCCCTGGGATGTTTGACAGGATATAATGTCTGACTTGATGATGGAAACAAAAGAAGTCCTTTCCATGGCAGATTTAGTCTCTTGAATTTACTGATAATGCACTCTCCTCCAATAAATCAAAATTCCACTTCACCCACTTGGATGTCGGTTCTGTGTGCTGCTGACATACATGGAAATGCAAACCTCCCATAAAAGTGAAAGAAAATGTAAGTTATGTTCTGATAAACAAAGAAGGACTTCAGAATGGGGAGAAAATCCTTGGTTTACATTTAAAATTAACTCTCTGAAACACAGTAACAGAGAGATTGAAAGAGAAGGAGGTTCTAGTGCAGGGCACATGAAGCTCACCTGGTAGTTCTGCATTGAGGCTTCAACACAGGTTCAGTTTTCCCTTTGGTAACCATTCCTGGCCTTTCCCCTTGCAGCCCAGAGAACTCACCACAGAGAACTAACATTCAGTGCAAGGTCACCCAAGAGAGATCTCCCCCTCCCTTGCCTCCCAGCAATATGTATTAAAATGTCATTCCGGCCTTCAGGAAAAGTAATTTTCTCTGCCTTAGTGTACAGTCAGTGTGATCCACCAGTCTGGATGGAGACATCTTCATCAGAGCCCATCCTTGCTGCTATGGAGAGAGGAAAAGGCACCTGCAGGGTAGGATTCACCCACAGCTTATTTAATTTTAGGGTTTAAAATCAGTGTGGAGGAATTTGTGGACTTGTTTGTTTCCCTTGACTGTAGTGGGGGCCTGGGGTGATGTTCTGAGCTGTGGGGCCCCTGCAGACAGCAGATATCTGAGCAGCTGAATCCTGACTTTGCAATAATTGAGAGAAAGTATTTCCTGGGAGGGGGAAGTGTTCACCCTACAGAGGGTGCAAGTGCTCATGCTTTGACTCCATCCCCACGAGCGAGGATTTGCCAATCAGCTGATATGAAGAGGATCTGAACTTTTTTTTTTGAATCCTTTCCAGTTCATGCTGGTGAGCATGGGAAGAGGCAGGAGAGAAAGGAGAGAAAGAAAGGGGGTCTGCACTTAAGGCATGAGAGCTCTTTTGTGCTAACAATTTCCAGAAGTTCTGGCCATTCCAGACAGAGCACTTGAACCCTCAGAGTTCCCAAGGCAGCTTAACATGACGCGTGCCCAGCAGTGAGACCACAGACGCTGGCTCCTGCTCTAGCCCATTCCCACTCAGAGTGGAACCCAGTCCACGTGTGTTCTCAGCTACATAAAACTCAGATATCTGACTTAAGGGAGGCATGCTGGCTGCCTGAGGAAAGCTATTAGCTCCCCCTCTAGCCCAGGGAAGGGGTTATCAGCTCATCTGTTTTAGAGCTCTTGGAATGGGATGAGCATGGTGCTCTCTGTGACTGCCTGCACCTCTCCTGGCTGATTATTCCATTTGCTAAGGAGGATAAATGCCTTTAAATGAAACTCAGCAAAATACTGAGGGCACTTTGAATGCCCCCTGTGGAAAGCAGATTGAGAGCAAATTTATAACATCCACGCACAAGATGGCAATCCTTGCTTAATGGGGAAACCCTCTGTTCTTTTATTTTATCCCAGACCTTGCAGGGAGTCTGGAAGGTGCTTCCCAGCTCTCAGGGAGGGGAGTCTGGAGCTGGAAGCCCAACAAACAGAACAGGCTGAAGAAAACCAGGCTGTGTTAATTTATCCTGGGGTCTCAGCTCTCCTTAAATCAGCAGTCTGTACAGCCAGCCACAGCCTGCTTGCATGTTCCTATATATCAAAAAAGAATGAAATGTTGACAGAAGAGCTGAATTTCATGCAGTAATTCCAGAATCCGCCTGGTTGAAGAGATGTCAAACGTCAAATTTAGGTCTCCCCCTTCCTCCAGCTCCCACATTCCAGTGGCAAACTGGGGCACAGTCGGCTTCCTCTAACACGGAGCAGAGTGTGCAAGAGCTGGGGTGGTGTGCAGACAAAGGCTGCTGGCCAGAAACAGCCAAAATACAAAATCCCTGTCCCCTCCACGCACTTGCTTTGTATGGGCAAGGAGCTGTTGTGCGTGACAGATGAGAGCTGCAAAGCAGGCAGGTCAGTACTGCAGTGAGGGTCAGTGCTATTTCAATGGCTGGAGATGCTCTAATTATAGTGTTGGGAGGGCTGGAAGCTGCCAGGTTCGATATGGGAATAATGTGACGAGGGAATTGCAGAGTAAAGACACTTGTTGTTTTGTTCTTGGTCATTTAACTCAGGGACAAAGCCTGTGAGGAAGGAAAAGCATATTTAAAGTTATAATTCAGTTCCAGCAACACTGAAAATATATATATATAATTAGAAAAAAAAAATCATCAAGGCAGCCTTGTGTTTATTGCAGTGGCTCCATCTCCTGTGCTTTTGGCACTGTGTGTTTCCAGCTGAGTTCCAGCCAGTCGCCTGGGTGGTTAAATATCCTTCAGCAGGATAAACAGCTGAGGAAGCCCTGCTGCTCACTCACACATAGAGCCTTTGGTGGGTGCTCAGGCAAGTATATTACTTTATATATATTGCACTACTCCTCTTTGCTACCTGCTCCACACTCTGCTTTGCCTCACAGCAAAACTTTCACAGGGCTGCTCTTCGGTGTTACAGGATTTATAGCAGCATTTCCCACAGGTTTTATGATTTGATTATTCTTAGGGTGCTTTCCCTGGATAGTTGGGAGCTGCATAGCCTGCAGAAGCTTTTGTTTGAAGTGTCTCAGAGTAGTCACCTGCCCCTGGTCGCAGGGGAATTTTAGGATGTGGGATGAGCAGTAGGCTTTCCCCAGCACCCTGTGTTTATGAGAGGGTTTATTTGCAACCTGGTGCCTCTGTTTCCCATTCAGACAGATGGAAAAATCAGTACAGAGGCAGTTGTGTAAAACATTATTGGGCACTTTGACCAATACAGCAATCAGAAATGGGAAACAGATTGCTCGATATCACTCACAATCCACCTCCTGGTCCGCAGCAGCTTTCCCCATGCCCTGCTGTTCCAGGGTCTCCCCATTTCAGAGATCCTCGTGCCTTTCTGACATACCTCCACCTCTCCTGTGCTTCAGCAACCTCTACTCCAACTATCTTTTTTCACAAGCTCGGCGGAGCATATTACTTCCATTTTCTTTCTCCCCTTCTCCTGGGATTCCTTCTGTTAATTACTTCTGCTACAGCAGATCCCCATCCCCTCTCCCGTGCCCACCACAGCAGCCAAGGCACTGCCTGCTCCCCCATGGGAAGCTCAGTCAGTGATTTCCCCCAGCTATTCCTGCTTAGCAGAGTGGGTTGCTTATTTCCCTTTTTTTTTCTGTAGTTATGCAAACATTCACATCATGTATGGTGGTGATATTTTTTTAAATTGTAAAAGTAGGAAAGGGCTGGCAGCCAGTATCTGGTGTAATGCCAGAGCACGGGAGAAGCATTAAGGACAAGTTTAGATCTGTTTATTCTGATAATATTCATCAGGCAGGGATCAGTCACTTAAAATCAGAAACTGTAAATAATATATGGTAAATACAGCTAAAATCAAGTACATTGATACCCTTTTATTTTTTCTGAGATAGGATTTAGTCAAATCCAAGCCAAATGTATCCCAGATGTAACTCCAGTAACAGCAGTCAACATTGGACAGAGAGGAACTCAGTTCACTTGTTTTACCTTACCTTATTTATGGAAACTGAAATACTGCTAAATGCAAGCAAATGTGCAAGGGACGGACAAGCTTGTAGCAATCCCCTCTCCATGGTCACCGTGGCTATTTGTGCTTTGCTTCATTCTATTTACAAATTATTAAGCATATTGACCACAGCTCTGTCTTTTGAAATCAAGAATGCAAAGAATCCATATTTATTACTTTATTAACCTTTTTTATTTAACCTGGTAATAAAACTACTGAGCTGTGTGGCGAAATCTCAATTAAAATTTGCCTCTCTGGGAGCCACAGAGTCAAATGCTCCAGCAGTTATCGGAAGTTGGTTTCCCTGTAAAAGCTGTGCTCTGTTATCAGATTCTGTTATTCAGTACACAGATCCCTGCTTTCCAGCAAGCATCATTTAAGGAGCTGCTTGGAAAGCTTTCGGGCTCTCCCAGTGATTGCTTCGCTTTTCTTTCACAGCAATTACAGTCTCTTCATTTAATTTCAATGGAAACTTTAGTGTTTTAGACCTTGCCCATGTAGCTGAATGCTCATCTCTGGATCTTATTTCCAGTCCTCAGGAGGACTGGTTTTGATGACCTAGTCTGATTACAGCATCTTTGACAGCTTTAAAGGAATTTGCCCTGGGGAAGAAGACAGCTGCTGCCCTGATGAGGGATTTTTCTAAGCAGGCCTCCCAAGCCAGACATGTCAGAGTGAGATGCTGCCTACATTTTTCATCGTGACTAACAGGTACGTCTAAAAAAGGTTGTGTGTTCTTGGCTGCACAGGCCAGTGTGGAGAGAGCCTCTGTCATTAAACTGCTTAACCTGTTCCTGTCAAAACATTGCAGCTTCTTGGCTTCTTTTCCCTTGTGCTCTATATTCAGCCTCTCTGAAAACAGTGGGCCAGATCGTTGTGCTGCTGTAAAGTGGCATTTCTCCTTCAGTTTATACAGGCTGCAGGGTAGGAACAATCTCTCTGCCAGTGTCTACAGCTCTTGTACAGCTCTGATCTTAAACAAGGGTGATGAAATTGAGCACGTTAATTATGAACAGTAGTAACCCTTATTAGGAGCTCAATAAAATAACTCATCAGACTTTTTAGAATTGAATCAGTATAAAAGGAATATTGTAATTGGTATCCCTATGGTCCATTTTTTCATGAATGTTGTAAAGATGAACAACATTTCAAATCCCAAACAACCCATTTTACTTCCAGAAAGGAGATCTGATCTGCTTAACATGGTGTGGATGAGGAAAGCTCCGTGTTCCCTTCTTAATGAAATACCCAAACCCAGCAATTAAATTCTATTTTGCTCAGATAAAGTACCTAGGATGAATGGATCATGATTCAGATGGGTATGTTTTGTAATAAAAAAAATTGACAAGTATCTGAATTTACAAAGTTCTGTATCTTATCCTGGAGCAGCTACTTTACGTTTTGGGGAACAAATAAAGATTTCAGGCCAGAAAGGCCAGAACTATCACTTCAGGAGCTGGGGTAGTGCCAAGATTTAGGAGAATTCATGCCCAAGACATCTTTCAGCCTTGGCTCTGAAAAGAGATAAGTAGATGGCTTGGAATTCTGAGAGGTGTTTGATACATGGAGCACTAACTTGTCTCCAGTGCCAGCCTGTTTCCACCACATTCTGCCCCAAAATCAAACTCTGAACTGGCAAGTAAAGGTGACAGCTACCAATGCTACCTGCTCCAAATTCCCCAAATTCCCTTTATCTTCCTCTGTATTTTTAAATTATGTTTCACATTTCCAGGGGAAAATTAAAAAAAAAAAAAAAAGTGTCATTTCGCTGCCTTTGGAATTTTTTTCTGCCTTGTAATTATTTGATTTGTATTTGGTAATGGCAAAGGAACTGAAGATGTCCTTTCTGAAATGACAATAGAGAGCACAGAAAAGAGCAAACCCACCAACTTTGATTAACCTGGCACTTCTTAGTCTAAATCTCTGACACTGATGCTGGCTCACATTGGATATTTCTGAAAGACATGACAGAGTGGTGGCTCCTGGACCATCCCTTGCTGATAACCTTTTGATTTGGCTTGTCAAGTATACCATTGAAGAAGCTGACACTATTTCCCAGTTCTGGCATTATCCACACAGCAGGTAATAAACCTTGCCAAAAGCAGGAGTGTCAGGAAAAGGTGTTTCAAATCTACAGAGGTGTCACAAAGACAGGAGAGATCTTCTGGAAAGAAGAAGTGGTGGTGTCACTTTTCCATCATCTTCACTTTAGAGCTGCAAAGAGCCCAGTGTGCTCCATAAATAGTCTAATATTTTACCAGGTTTCCAATATATAGGGAGAAATGCTAACTACTTCCTAACAAGGTAGGAAGTATAGGAATAAAACTTCTCCCAGAAACACTTGCTGAAGTGAGTTTAATGCACGAAAGAGAGAATGAAAGACACTGCACTAGCTCTGTGTACCCAAGTTTTGTCTTTGTCAGGGAACAGCCATGTAGTCAGAATCACATAATGGACCAGGAGCTCGGCTTCCATGCTTCTCCCTTCAGACAGTATTATTTCAGCATCTCCACAGCTGTCTCATGAAGCTTCATTCATTGCCTTTGCATTTCTCTGCCTTTAAAAGAAAATAAAAAGTAATTTATATTGCTACATTGAGGAGACTGATTGAAAGGCTCATACATTTGAAATGATGAAAAAATATACTGATGAAAACACTCCATATCAGAAAAAAAAACAAATTATCAAGACAGAGATGATTCTGACCAACATATTAATTTAAACTGAGAGGTTTCTTCTCTTTGGTCCTGGACCAAATTTCTGATAAGAATGAAGGAGGGAATGGGGGAGAAAGAGAGACAGCTGAGCTCTTAGAAGGCAGCTAATAAGAAGCTACACCTTAGGAGCATTGCATTTTAATTTTCTGATCCAACCCTGCCAGAGGTCAAAGCTGGACCTTGCCCTGTTTTCCCACTCTACTCTCAAAGCACATCCTGCTCTCAGCTACCCCACTGTAAGATGCAAATTGTCTTGGTGTGAGCCGGATCCTACAACTCTCTTGAAGGAATGCCAAAGGATCCTCTGCTTTGGGATGAAAGCACAGCTTAAATATTCAGCTTGCTTCTGCAAAACATAACTGGCTTTCAACCTGACTTATCTGTATAGCCTGATGCAAACAAGTGTACTTTGATGTTCTGCCCGAATTTTCCCTTGCTTATTTTCTTTGCTTCAGCTTAAACTGAGATGAAATTGAATATAAGCTCCAGAAGCACTTGGCCAGTTTTGGAAATGGTATCAATTGCTTTTTGTTACATTTATTTGTTTTTCTCTGAAATAACTAGACTCCAGGGCTTAGAGAGGTGGAGGAGAGACACATACTAATTAGAAAAACAAATATCATCATTAATAGACTTAACATTAATGTAAAGCAGCTGCCAGTGACAGAGGGATTTGCCACTTTCTTTTTATAGCTTTTATCATCCAATATCATCATCAAAATGCTTTCCAATGCATGCTTCTTTTTACTCATTTGGGCTTTTGTTACACTTCAATCTGCTCTTTTCTCCATTTTTCTGTTCTTCTTTCATGTCATTAATCTAATCTAATCCTCTTCCAAGGTGACACTGCAAATAGAGCTCAAGAGCTTTTACATCAGTGCCTTCAAATCATGTTATGCAGTTGCCTGTGTCTTGGTGCTTTGTGATTCCCTTGGCTCCTTCCCTTCCCACTGCAGCCCTTCTTGCTGCCCCTCTCAGGGCCAGTTTGCCAGGTTTCTTGAGTCCTTTTTAGGGCAGAGACAGTGGCTCACAGAAGTCAATTGGAGTCTTTTGTTACCTGGGATTAAGACAAAACCATTAATTCCCTTTTGAGGCTGTATCCTGAAGTCATCCTAGATGGATTTCTACTCAGGTCAAAGCTCACCAAGGAAAGTGGGCAGAAAGCCCCAGTGAACACATCAAGTGCAGAGTGATTGCTGCTAAAATAGAACTCCTGAAGATAATTCCAATTTCCCTATTTCTAAGGGGTTTTCTTTGCATGTCCTTTCTCTTTAATGCCAGCTCAGATGCCCTTCTGCTGGCAGTGGGTTTCTCTTATCTCATGGCTGAAGGCATTCCAAATACTTCAGGCACAAGTTACAGTTACACTAGTTGTTTTTTTTCCTAAAATACAACGAGTCTGTAACAAATTCCTCAGAATGACCTCACTCGTTCCAGCCCTGTCCGTCTCTCACATCCCACATCAGCAGGATGGACTGATTTGAAATCAGTGAGCCAGCAGCAGATATTAGCATTTGGTTCCTAGGAAACCCTTATTTGATCAATATATGTTTTACATTTTAGGTCATAGTGACAGGATGATCAGAACAAATTAGAAAATCTCAGGTGGAATAAACCTAATGGCTATGGGACATTTCTAAAATAAAAATGCATGTTGAATCACAAAGAATATCTTGGCTGCAATCTCAGGAGTCTAATTATGAAATGGGTGTGGAATCACTCTGTAATTATTTAGAAAGTTCATTTCAGCAGCCAGAAATTCTCTCTATGTTTACTACATATCATCACAAGACCTCTGTGGTTATTTGTAACATCTACCCGGAAAGACACATGAATAAGAGAGGCAATTTTAAGAAATGGAGACAGATCCATGCCTTTTATAAGTCAATGGATTCATGCCAGGGATAAATTGAGAGCGAATTCCTCAACAGAGTTAAATCACTTCCAGTCAGTCCAAATAGAGCAGAGATTGCTCTGCCCTGCATCAGGGCTGTTCTCACCATAATGCAAAATCCTACAACACTTCCGCTCAGTGCTTCTATCTTGGTGTTAGAAAAGAGCCCAGTTCAAAAGCAGGAAAAACTGTGCACAGTGCAAATTTTAAACTGGTGTCACAGCTCCAGGAACATCACTTTGAAGGGCCTACTACATGGTCCCCCCTGTACTCAGTGCTGGTGAGGTTGCACCTTGAATCCTGTTTTCAGTTTTAAGCCACTCACTACAAGAAAGACATTGGGGTGCTGGATCAAGTCCAGAGAAGGGCAACGGAGCTGAGAAAGGGTCTGGAGCACAAGACTTATGAGAAGCAGCTGAGGAAGCAGCTCCACTTTTGATTGGAGAAAATTAGACTCAGGGAAAACCATATCATTTCCTACAACTACCTGAAAAAAGGTTGTAGATTGGGGGTGTTGGCCTCTTCTCCCGTTTAACAAGAAATGGAACAAGAGGAAATTACCGCAGATTGCACCAAGGGATGTTTACATCAGATATAAGGGAAACATTTCTTTACCAAAAGGGTTGTCAAGCACTGGAACAAGACTGCCCAGGGAAGCTGCTAGGTCACCATCCCTGGAGGTATTTAACAGAGATTTAGGTGTGGCACTTGTGGACATGGTTTAATGGTGGCCTTGGCAGTGCTGGGTTAACAGCTGAACTCACTGACCTCAAAAGTGTTTTCCAACCAAAACAATTCTGAGATTCTACATCTGCAAATAAAGCCGTGGCTCTGCTTTCAGAAGCAAGCTCCACCGTGATGGATCAGATGGCCACGTGCAGTAACACCACCCTAATCCAATTTTTACAAGGGCTAGCAATCCAAGCCCACAGGTCCTGAAGGAATGGCCCAGGTCATCCTACCTGCACCAAAGGGGTACCTTCAGATCTGTGTGACTGTGAAAACTTCCAGCACAGGGCAGCAACAGCTAAAGGGCAAAGAAGTCCCACTGGGAGGGTAATCCTGTGAGTCCTTCGTGGAGCACCACAGGGACTGTTGATGCTGCACTGTGCACTGATCACAACCACACTTCCTTGGGGAAAAACACACCTGGATTCACAGCTCTCTGGGCATCACAGCAACTAACAGATATACAGGAACGAAATCTGACTGCTTTCATCCTGGCTGGCTGCACATACCAAGTGTTACCAGATCATCTTCCCATTCAGTGCTCTGTTTCCATTATGCTTTGTTGTTGATCTTTTTGTTTTCACCAGCTTTACAAAAATGCCTTATTTTGGATTGACCACCAGATGACAGATTAATCATGATCCTTCAGGACGTGGAATGGAAGCATGCAGTCCAAAGAGCTGATTTTTGTCTTGAGGCTGGGATTTGCACATCTTTTTCTTTACCGGAAGGTTGAGGAGAAGAAGTGGTGCTGTATGACATCTCATGGGTGTCCCATAACTTCCAGCAGTAAATCTGTTTCTCCAGAGGCAGAAAAAGGAAGGAGGCAACAGCTAATTATACTCTGTGAGGCAATTTGCAGTTTTATTTCCTGATGTACTTCCTGACTAGTGGAAAATCACTCTTGGCAAACACAAAACTTACCCTGCTTCCAAAAGCTGCATCTTTAAATTATTAATCAAGAGTACACAGAACCGTGAAAGGTGGAATATTGAACAAAGGCTCAATTGACACTCTGGAAGTTGAGGAAGATATGGAAGACTCCCCTTTAATTTATTTATTTCTTTTCTGTTCTGTTATCCTGATATGCTGCTTCCAGTTACCACTGCACCCCACACTGTATGGTATTACGTGATTTTGTTTTCAGATTGTTGGAGATAAAGTTACTTCATTATTAATATATATGCACTGTGCATATCCATAAATATTGAATATATACGTGTGTGTGTGTGTAAACCTACTGGAAGTGTTAATAGTTAAGATAAACGAAGTCCATTATTGCAATGAGTAACTATTTCTATGACCCTATTTGCAATAAAAGCAGATTCAATGATATGAGAAAATTGCTAGGTTTCAGAATAATTGAACCAGGCCAGACAAATCCCCACAAAGACATCATTTACAAAGTACTTTGCTTGTCTGAAATATTTATTCCCACAGAAGGAAATGGAAAAGGAGTTCATATGGTTACACGGCTATCCTCCGAGTGTAAAATTGTTTTATCATGTTATGTTTATTTCCTAGACATCTTCCACTGGGGTATTGCAGAAAAAAATACTGGCTGTGCAGTTAATTCCATTGTGTGGTCTGTTCATATCTATTCTCTGGGAAGTCAATCATGTTTTGTTTAGGCATGTTTTGTTTTTCTGCTGAGCAAACACTTAAGCAACCCTTTTCTTGTAAAAACTTATTTGCATATACAACATGCACCATTCAGTGTCCGTGCTGCATAAAGAGTTGAAATGTTTTTGCTTTCCCTCCTATGTACCATGGGTAGTGGATTTCTTGAGGAACATATTGCTGTTGCTCCTTAAGACTGCAGTATATTGTTCATGTTTAAGGACTACATCAGTAGTTATAGATAATTTCAGTTTATCTTGTATTGAAAGCCTGGATAGACTTTTACTATTAAGTGTTTACAGCAAAATGATTCCAAGCAATCTATAGACAAAGAATTGCTCCCAGCAATTATCCACTGAATAAATCTGAATAATGAATACATTCACAAAAGTCACTATTTGTGAACAATTAGTTGAAAGAAATAGAGGTGACACTCACAAGATAAATAATTCCTTTATTAATTATTTGTCCAGCTTTTTTTCTGATTTACATAGCATGAAATGTGATCAAAGCTTAGATGAAAAATTACTTTTAAAAGAAGGACAAATTAAAGGAAATTCTTATAGATTTTAATGCAGAAATAATCCCACTATAGTACCTATTATTTCTTACCAGTGATTTCAAAGTCTTCAGAGAAGTTATTTTCCTGGATTTGTTTACTTTAAGCATTGGTCTGTGTTTTATTCCTAACATATATTCAATTTTAGGTTGTTGAACTGCAATCAAAAGCACTTAGTATGAACGGAACTGTCCCTGTCATGAGATTTGAACTCCTGACATCTTTATCCACTGAAACTTGAGTGCCCAGGTAACTACTAATTATTCAAGCATTTACAACCATTACTATCAATATAATTAGCACATCTTGAGATAAAAGTGAGAATGCCACTATGAAATTACCATTCCTGACATTTAGATAGCAATCTTTCATGAAAACATTTATAAGCTGCCCAATCACTTTTCAATCAAATGAACTAAAAAAAATTGTTTGCATTTAAGGGGAATCTAGAACTGGAAAGAAATGGTTTCTGGCATCAAAAATTATAAATGTTGTCTCCATATGTCAATTTCTTGAATACAGCAAATCCCATCAACCTCTGCATTGGTGTGGGGTTTTTTGTTTGGTTGTTTTTTTTAATTACCAACATAGCTTTGACCAAATACTTTAAAAATTGTGAAAGCATTCTTTGAGCAAAGCCAGATCCAGTGAAAAAGGCATGAACAAGGTTTTTGATTCAGGTCTAAAAGCTGACATGTGCATTGCCCCACTCTGCAGGAATAAGAGGCTGCACACGACCTTATGTGTCTTTCTGGGTGACACTAATAAAAACAAATGAGACAATTCCCATGGACAAAGTCAAATCTAGATGAGGACTAGTGTTTTATTTCCCTAAACCCACCTTCATCAGTTTTGCTGGCTAAAACAGGCAGGTAAATTCTTTCTTACATGAAGTGGTAACTGATTATCATAACAGGAGGAAAGGAGGAGCCAGAGAAGCCAGGGACCATGGTTTCACAGGTTTTGTCACTTTTCTCTCTAGGATCTACTATGAACAAAATTTTAAATATTTTCTTTTCCTGACCAAAAGCCATCCTAGATATCCTGAAATAACTTCTGTGGAACACTTGCAGGATACAGAGGGGATTTTGGGACTATTTCACAAGGCCTGCAGCTGTGAGCTGTTTTCAGCATGAGGAAAAGCCCTCCATCACTCCAATGCACAGGAAAGAGAAGGTAAGGTAACTCTCTTCAGGGGGCTTTTAGTGGAGAGTGCATTCAGTGTATTCAGTGGAGTGCCCTAGACCAGCAAATCTATTCCTCTCCATGTGGATGTTGATGTCACTAAGGGCTGGTTTGAGGACAGTAGACCAATTGAGAGGCTGAGCTGCAGGAGGGCAGCAAGTCCTGAGGGGTCTGCTGACCCCACATCAGCCACTGAAGCCTCTTCTGCTGCTCTGGCCCAGTTTTCTCTGGGAGAGGATCCCAACCCTTCCCATCTACTCACCCATTCCCCATTTCCCTGAAAGGCAGTGAAACCCAGGGACCAGCTGTGTCCTCTGGTTCCCAGTGCCTGTATGAGCATCTTGCAACTCTCTCTGCACTGCAGAACAAGGGCCAGCCTGAATATGACATGGAGATATCCATCTAACCATCTGCTATAAAACTGAACCATGTACATCACACATGGCACTGCAAATAAATAGCTCCAGGAAAAGGGGGGTTGGGGGGAAGAGAGAGAGAAAGAGAGAAAAGAGAGAAAAAGAGAAAGAAAGAGAGAGAGAAAGAAAGAGAGAGAGAAAGAAGGAGAGAGAGAAAGAAAGAAAAGAAAAGAAAAGAAAAGAAAAGAAAAGAAAAGAAAAGAAAAGAAAAGAAAAGAAAAGAAAAGAAAAGAAAAGAAAAGAAAAGAGAAAAAAGAAAAGACTTGCACTTGCAGGGACAGTAAACCAGTATATTTCAGCAATCATGGCAGATATTTATAGCTAAAACCTGTATACTTGATGATGCCCAGCCTTCAGCATCTGACAAGGGGCTGCTTAAGCCTCTTGAACAGCAAATCACCTCTCTGTCAATAATCTTATTATAAGTTTAAATGTCAAATTTTTAAATCCCACTTTATTACTATAATAATTGATTTAATTTGTAAAACATATAAAGTGAGGCCATAACTGTTCTGGAGGAAGATATTTGTCATCCCACTATATTTATATAATTTGCTGATGACTTTACCCACATATTTTGAATGGAAGAAAGATTAAAAGCAATCCCACTAGTAAGATTTTTGTGATTGGAAATGTATTCCAGAAAAGAAACCAACATGATCACAGAAACACAGTGACTGTTATTAACAAAACCCACCCTCAACTTCACATTCACTCAAAACAAACACGTAGGCGTTTATCTGTGGCTTGCTCCATTCAGGCCCTCTCCTGCTGCCTGAAAAACCCTGCCTCCAGCTGCACAATCAGTATTATCACTATGTGCTATTTTTGGCTCCTGAGTACATCTCACATAGCGTCATCCTTCCCCCCAGCCCTGGAGCCAAGGGTGCAAACTCTCCTTCCCACTCCCTCGTCCCCCCTGCCGCTCCCGTCTGCGCAGTGCCACTGCTGTCCCCTCTGCAGAGGGCTCTCCGGACACTTCTCCCTGCTCCTTCTCATTTTCCTGGGCAAGAGGCTCTTCGTCCAAAGCTTCATGTGAGAAGCTTCATGTTGGCATCCAGAGTACATGTCCCAAATATGTCCAGCCTCACGTTCTCATTCTAGTGCCAAAGAGCTGCAGGTAAGTAATCTCCCGATGGGTGATGGAGTCCCTGTGTGGTCCCAGTGCCTGGAGCTTGCTACAAAAGGGTTGTTTCTAGGGTCATACAATTTCCCAGCTATCACTTTGGTAGGTTTCCAGCTCTTGTCACTGTATGCTGACACCAGATTTCTGTCTGAGGGGACAGTGTTTTGTTTGTTCTGACACTGTGTAGCTTTGATTTCCACAAGTTATTAAAGTCTAGTAAGTATCGTAAAGTCATTTCCTTTTTAAGGTCTTCCTCAGCTAGCTGCTATCCAATCAGCTTGTTGTTTAATGCTTTTCTCTTCTGATGTGATGTTGCTGCTAAGTGTTTGAAAAAGCTCATATGGATACCAGCTGCACTTGGAGTCACAAATCTCTTCAAAGATAAGGCTCAGTTTCCTTGGCTGTGCCACAGGAGAAGCCCTATAGCTATAACCACCCCTAGCCTGAGCTAGGCTGTGTCTCCCTAAACCTGTTTCATTTTACACAGAATGATCAAATATTAATTATGTGAGTAAGTGTGTGTGTGGCAGAGTGATTGGGGTACTCACCTGGTAGATGAGAGACCCTGTTCCCAGTGACCGCTCCAATGAATATTTAAGTATTACCCATTAAGTATTCATTGGAGCAAGCATAGGAGCAGACTTCTGCCACCCCCAAGGGAGCACCCAAACACCAGGCTGTAAAGTCATTCTTTCTTTCTTTAGCTCAATGAATATTTAATTATTCAAGGCCAAACAAGACAGCTTCAGTGGCAGAGACTGAGATTCCCTGCTCCTACGTGTGCCCCATTACTCTGATGATGAGGGTGTGTATATAAGGGATGCGTTGTATTTCTTTGGATTTGGAAAGAATTGAAATCCAGGTTTCCCATAACCTGAACGGGTCCTCCAGTTTCTTAGCTGCTGAATGAAAAACACAGAGCTCCAACACGCATTGTCCACAGCCATGAGACAGAAGTGGTCTGACCCCAAGATTGAGAAAGCATCCTTATGAGTGATGAGATTGGTTTTATGAATCTCTAAGGAGAAGGAATCAAAGCTGAAGGTATTCCTCACCCTATGGCAGCTCCTGCTGGCTATGCAATATGCCTTTTGAGGTTATCCAGAATGTGATGTGTAAGAAAATCTATTTATGCCCTTTACTCTGGGGTCTGACACCCCCCAAGCTGTAATTAATGGGACATAATCCTGCTTTGGTAGTGCAAGGAGTGAGTGTGTGAAATGATGAGAATGGGGAAAGCATCCAAAGAGAAAAGGCAAGGCAAGGGTATTTGGTCTAGAAAAGGATACAAGCAGATCATTAAGGAGTATAAAGACCAAAGCAAGGAGAAAAATTGGAATAAGGAGCAGGGAATTTCTGAGTGGGGAAACAATAAACAAGGTGGGGGGAAGGGGACAGGGACAGTTACTAGAATACCTTTATCTAGCAGAGGAAAGGAGGGAAGTGATGGAAATGGCTGGAGAAGATTGTTTCAATCTTAAAAATAAAATGTGAAGAATCTATACCCTTCACTTACATCTTTGAAAAGTAGAAAAATTGCCTTCTGCTCTCCAATTCCAGAGGACAGTGAATGTCTGAACCAAGATGCTTTGGATTCACTTTGGGCAGTTGACTGTGGGAGCATTCCCATGCAGAACAGTGACTTATTACTGTTATTGCAGCTCTGTTTCTTGTCATTTCGAAGAATGCACATCATTATGATTCTGTTGCCAAAGACTAAATGTGGTTGCCAAGCAAAAACCAGAGCAACAGCATAATTGTTATATTGAAGTGCAAATAAATTGGCCATCTTGTACCCATCAGGAGTGTCCAAACCCACGTCAGCTGCATGCTGCATGGGTATTGAAATGGCAATGCTGCATTCTGAACAGAACTGCTTAGCTCAGACCATTTCAAAGGTGCTCCAAATGTTACAGTTCATTTATTTCATATAACATTTATGTTCTTCTAAGAACAGCCCAAGGCTCTTGAGCAGTCACCTTCAGCAAATATCTGTTACAATTTAGAGAAATCCTTTCTGGACATTTTGCCGTCCATTGCTTTAACTGTCCTTTTCCCTGAGAACACAGCTTTAGATATAGATTTAGCTGCAGATCTAGGGCAATATCCCTTTTGTCTTGCTGTAAATCTTACAGTGGTCTATGTCCAAGCAGGTGTGCTACATATCATATCCTTTGAGGGACATGGTAACACATCCATCAAAATTTCACCCAGATACTTTGCCCTGTTTGAATGGCCACATGTTTTGTGTTTTGATCAACTCTTTAGACAGATGGCAGTAGCTATCCTCCTTCCATACTGAGGAAAAGACCACCTGTGGACCAAGCCGTGGGGGAAAAGCGGAGACCGGAGAGAAGGGTTCGATTTCGCGAGCCAGAAGAAGTCATTGAACACGGTATGCTCAAGTAATCAGGAATTTGGCATGACCTTTCTAGCTTTTAACATCCACTCTGTCTGTCCACATCAGCTTCCACCTCTGATAATTTGGGATTTTCAGCTCAGCATGGAACAGAGGATGGATGATTTTTGCTCTGTGCTCTGCAGAACTGCACCTGGTCCACTTGCCTGCCTGCCCTGGCTCCTGTCTCACCCTCAGCTGTTGCCACAGTGATCTCCTGAGGTCAACCCCGAAAGGATCACTGAAGAACATGGGCCTGGCTGAGCACCAGGACTTCCCCAGAACAATGTTTCCACTCAGACCAAATTTAAACGTAATTACATCACTGTGGGTACCTAGGATGCCACAGAATACAATAGCAGAGGTATGAGCCTAGCAACCAGGTTGTAATAACTTCTGCCAAAAAAGGCACCCAAAGACTGATACAGCTAAAAAACCTCTGGTCTTTCCATTCATGAGCCAAAATATTGCTGGTAGGTCAACTGGGAGTAGCCTTCAGCAGAGGTCTGGCACAAGGATCCAGTTTGCACTTCTGCATTGCTGTATGCTGTACCAAATAATAATTGGTTCTACCTTCTGACTTTCCCAAACTGATCCAACCAAGAAAATTGTATTTATTGGTAGACAACTCAAATTGTATGGATTTGATACATCAGTTGGTCAAAACACAGTTGGCAGAATGGTCAAGTTTCTATGTCAGCCACCTATTTGGACTGCTACAGCTTCTGAAAACAAGGCTTGGCATCTGCTGATGTGTCTACAGACAGAATTGTCATTTGTTTGGCAATGCATTGTTTGGGATGCCTCCTGATGCATGAAGGGGAAGCTGTTTCTTGATAAGCTTGTTGACATGGCCCGGGCTTTCCCACCAAAACTGAACTCCTGGAAAGACTCAGTGAGTCAGCCTTAAATTCCTACAGCTCATCTGACTGCTCAAGAGCAGAATTCTGATTGGAATTAATAACTCTCTCAGCTCTCTGCCAGAGTCCATGCCCCACATCAGCACTGGGAATCCCGCAATTAGTCCAATCCAGGGGACCAGGATGGTCTCCCTCTGGCTCTGACCTCAGCAAAGCCATGCTGGAACTCAGGTGGGAGCTGTAAGGGTGGAGAAGACTCTGACTTTTACATGGAGTCATGAGAAACATTCCAACCCATCATTAGTATTCTGTGTTGCAAACAGTCTGTGACTTAGATTATTCGCCATTTTTCCACACAATACTACTCACATTAAGGCTGGTAAGATGAAGGTCTCTGGCACCGTCGAAAATTTTCCATTCTGTGGACTTTTCATCCTGGATTGTGTCTAGGCCCTGGCTGCCAAGCAGATGCATTTCCAGGATACTGTTGACAAAAGTTAGTTTGACAGTGCTTTCTTAACTTTCATTCTTTCAGCCTGCTGGTCTAAATCCTTTCCTTTCTAGGAATGATTTGGAATAGGGAGGGGTTTTATCAGAGCTGTTTCCTGACCTCCCTGCAACAGCAGCAATCCTGCCTCTGAATTCTCACACACAATAATTTTTCCTCACTTTCCTGAAGTGCACCTGCATCTGCATGTTTGTATGGATTGGGTAGGTACTCATCCCGAGCCATAAGTGGTGTAAGAGGTTGCCCAGCATCTCTAAGGTGCAGGCAATTTCAGAGTGCTTGGTTCTGGCTTTACTTGTTCACTCACTGCCAAGAGACATTTCCAGGCAAGTAAGAACATTTTCATTCTGTTTTCTAGTCATTTCCTGCTGTGACTATGTAGTGGGTAAGTTGAATTTTTTCACATTATAACTGTGAGCCATCCATAGCATTAACCTGAGTTTGATTTTACAGCTGGTGGGATGCACTGTGCAAATATACACTCCATATACACAGCATTTTGTGTTGTCTGTGGTTGTTGCTTTTTCTTCTCAGCATAAGCAGCACAAGGTGCAATTGCTGGTGCAATTTTAAACAAGACATCTAGTAAGACAAATAGTGGAAACAAAAATTAAATCCCTGAAGCTATTTTTAATTTAAATATAATTAATATATTTTATGGCAATAGAATAGGTACAGGTTTTTCAATAAGATATGCAAGAAAAGCACCCCAAGCTAAACAATAGTTCTCCCTGCTGAGTTTTGTATGAGGGGAAGAGACAATTCATTTATATGCTGACAGCAGGGTAGAAATAATAAAAATAATTGGGTTTTTTTCTGGTTTTTGTTTGAGGCCTGGCAGCCTCAGAGACCCCCAAGCAAATGTGTGTATCTGGATATTCTGATGGTGGTGATCATTTCTAGAGACCCTGGGCAACATCCAGCCCCTGCTGTAGTCTGGGGTCTGACACGGAGAGGGGTACCTATGTACATGTATATGTACACACACAGACCTAGAGTTTTGGGAGGCCAAAAAGCCTCTCAGAGAGATGTCCCCATATCCCTTAGCTATTGCTATTGTCCAGGAAGAGGGGCTGTATGCTCATGACAATGGAAGCATAATCTAGGGCTGTTATTGGGCTAGAAACAGGGTAGTACACCAGAAAAGAGCCCAGTGGAAAAGCAAAGATCAAATATTCTTCAGGGTGCAGTGGAAATGTGTATCCAAGGCAGGAACTGAAACAAAATCTCCTGTATCCAGGTCCCAATACTTTCCCCAGATGAATTGCCACGAGACTGGGCACAGATCTATGCTCTTCCAACAAGCAATATAACTAACAAATCTAAGCATTAAATTTCTATTTGTAATCTAGAAAAACAAATTTGATTTTCAACACCTAACTCTAGTGATGGGCAGAAGCTGATGTGAGCATAGCTCATCACAATTTTGCAGGTGGAATTACTCTTCTTCATTTTATTTTTTCTTTTCATGGGTAGAACATATTCCATAACTGAGTGAATATAAGGAAAGCCCAATTTTACATTTGAGATTGCCCAGAAATTTTACATGGAAAGTAACTTTTTAAAAGTTGAAACGGGTTACAAGCATTTCATATGAAAGGGTTGATGTGAAAAGCCATTCAGCTTCCATAGGAAGGTTTCCCTGCTCCCATGTGTGTTCATCAGCCCAGCCCCACATTGGAAAGGGCATGCGGGCACCCAGTCAAGATCTGTAGCCTGTGGTGTGGGAAATCTCATAAGGGAAACACCAACTCCCAGCTCACAAATCTCTGCTAAACCTTCATATCAACCCTTCATAGAGTAATGCCAAATAAACAAATTTATAAAATCTGAAGTCTGCACATGGATAATTTGCAAACAGAAAGAAAGGCTAAATTCAAATGAATAAATTACTTGCTGCAAATAATTCACTCAGATCTATTATGGGACATTGATTTGGTTTCTGGTTAGCTGTAAAATGACTGCCTATTAACATTTTACCTTTTCCCCATACACTTTTTGATACATTATTATGTGTTTCTGGCTTGGTTTTATGACTTTTACCTTCCTCACTGTACATCTGTATGACAGTTTAATTGACTGGTGTGTATTCCAGGGCTCGGAGTGGAAACTAATTTAAATATGTTACAGCTAATGTTGGCCCTTTACCCATAATAATACACTCCACATTTTTATCTCCTTATTGATTATGTGCATATGGCAGGAAAATAGCTGCACACTATGGGTTTTATTCAGGCATGAACGTGGCTTTATACTGCATGTTTAATACTCTAAGTGCTTTATGAAATAGTGCCAACTGTGCAATGGCCATGCAGTCAGACAGAACAGCCAGGTCTGAATAAAGCTGGATCCCCAAGGCCCAGGAGTGGATACACACAGGCAAGGACTGGGACAGAGTGTCAGCAAGCTGATTTCCACATGTGTACTGTGCCCGACTTGTGGCACTTAAAACATATTAGAAAAATATTTTGAAGACAAGAAAAATCTTTACAGTATCCTCCTGCTGAAGAGCAAGTACAGAGGATGTTCTGGTGAAATTGGCACATATAGCACTCTGAGAATGGTTCAAACTGCCAGAGTTTTCTGAACATGTCTCTTGGTTAATGGAGCCGTGTTTGGGTTCTTTCCATAATTAACAGGAGTCCCAAGCAAGCTGAGTTACCAGGGAAAAGGACAAAAATCTATAGCTTCTCTCTTTTATGGAGAACATTAAATTTGTGAACATTAAATAATTAGACCAAATAACTTCATATTCTCCTAGTATTCAACTTAACATTTAGGGTAAAGATATAAAAAATAATTGCTGGAGGGGAAGCTGAGATCATGCATTAGCTATGCTAATCCTGTTCTTATTGTATATAATTAAACTCTTAAAATGTTCCATTAGATGATATCTTCTATACTCACCACCCTCCATCAGGAGGTGTGACTCACTATCACTTAACTGATGCCTACAGAAGTGCTCACCACCAGAGCCCTCTGTACCCTGCTGTTCCCAGAAAACTGGGACAAAGGCATCAGCAGGGGATCAAATTTGGGAAGTGTTTAAGATGGCACTAAAATGATGCTGCTTTCTTTTTTCTCCTCATCACCGCTCAGCAGATGACAGGACATCATCTGGATTGCCTGTGTTCCTGTGGCTCTCGTTTTGTGCAGTGCTGATCCTTGCTGTGAGTCTCTACTACACCAGCATGAAGCAAGATGTCAAAGTCCTGGAGGAATTTCAATCCCGACTTGTTATCTGCTTCCTTCATATAAGGCACGTTGCTCAGAGGTGCTGGACTTGGTTTTTGAGGCAGCTGCCGTGTCCTCCAGCCTGACACTGATAAGAAACATCAGTGCAAAACTCCCAGCCTACTGCAGCCACATGCAAGGAACACGTGAGCATCCACCCCAAAGAGCAAGGAAATCATCCCTCCAGTGCATCATCCAGAAAACACTTGTTCTTCTTTTTCCTTCTTTGTTGTTTGTTTTTTGTTTGGGTTTTTTTCACATAAATGAACATTTATAGTAATGCCTTGAGGTCCCACCAAATTAGTCCTCCATCACCCTGAACAGCAAACAAGGATCTGGATTTGGTTACCTGGAGTTTATAAGCTGCTGATATGAGGTATTAAAGCAGATAGAGAAATACACTGATCTGTGCAGGCAGCAGCAAGCTCTGGAGAAAAGCCTTGTAAGCCTCAGGTCAAGGCTTTAGATACCAAACCATCTTTCTCCTCAAGTCTCCTAAGAATTATTCTGCAAAGGTTAAAATAAAGCTGAGCTATTGCACAGACCTTTGTTGGCCAAAGGCTTGGCAAGCTGCTATATTTGTACACCTGAAAGGATTCCTATTAAAATCCCAGCAAATGGCTTTTTTGTTTCCTTTCATGCATTTTTTTTCCCTCCATAGGCAAAAGCTGGTTCTTAATGCTTCACTTGACTCCCAGGTGTGAAAAAGAACATGGAAACTCATTAAAACAGAAAATAGTTTGTTTGCCTAACATAATAAATAGCAGCACTGAAACCCAGGTTAATCATCAAATCAGTAGTTCAGTCCTCCGGGTTTGATTCAGCCCATAAACCCCACTGCTGCCATGCAAGATTTATGATAGCACTTGTATTCAGACGGAGGTTATGCCTGGGTGTTCAAGGCCCTATACCATGATTATATGGACTGGTTAGTTCCACTTATGCCATAGTTCCTTTATCACTCCATTATGCCACCATACTATGCATTTCTCTGAAAGGAATCCCTTGTATGGAGATCTTGTGAAACAGTGCTCTGGGTATCTGAGAGAACAAATGACACAAATTCATGAGCTTCAAAGAACCAGCACAACCAGATTTTCAGACCGTAGATTCTGCTCAGGTAGGACCTGATGTGTGCTTGGGGTTATTTTGTGTGGTAAGATTGACATCAGAACCTGTAAGTGCTGAAGTAAAAGAAAAAGGGGAAAAAAAGGGGAAAAAAGCACTGCAGAAAAGATGAAGAGATGCCTGCAAGACCTTGGCTTATATTCCTCCTGCTTTTGCAACTGTCAAAAAGAAAAACTGGTGCTTTATTTATGGTTATTTTTTTAAAAGAGGGCCATACATCTGCCCCAGCAACCTTCTCCCGAGCAGCCCTGGAACTTTAACCAGGAGAGGATAAACAGAAACACAATGTGCAACCTTCTCTCAGGAGAGGGGGGCAGCAGCTTGACTGAGAACAAGTCAGAGGAGTCGCAGCCCAAGACAGAAAGAAATTCCTTCAGTGGCTGCTCGCGTGCCCCTCTTAGGCTGTCAAAGCCACATTGGGGCACTGGGCACAACTAGCCCAGGAAGCAGAGGTTGCTCTGGTCTGGGGAGCAGAGGGTGCTGCAGGAGTAGTGTTTGCCTCAGGAGCTGAGTGCTCATCACTCAGGTACCCCAGCTTGGAGGGTAAGTCTNGGGGAGCAGAGGGTGCTGCAGGAGCAGTGTTTGCCTCAGGAGGGTAAGTGCCACCACTGCCTCCCTCCCTTCTCCACTGTCTCAGCCCTGCTGTTTAGGTAATAAAGAAAGGTTTTTAATCTGTGCTGGTGAATCTCTGGGAAAAAGGTATAGATTGGTACCTGCATGGAGCAAGGGGGTAATTTGCACTTCTGTTGGCATTTTTTATTGCTTGTGATCTTTTCAATGTCCAGGCTGAAACTCTTTGGCAAATCAGTGGTGGGTTTTTTTGGCTCTGGGCTGACTCCTCTGAGGACCATGAGGGAAAATATGGAGGGGGTGTGAAGACCATCATGTGCTCACCTCCTGCACAGCTGCCCAGGAGATGGACAGAGGACCACCTTGCCACTGAGTGGAAAGGTCACCTTTCCACTGACGACCTTTCCTGCTTTAAATGGGAAATGTTCAGGTTCATCTTGTTGAGGCCAAATTTATTGGTGTGAGTGAGAGCTGCTATCACATCTGGGCCGTCAGGGATATTTAGCAGAGGAACAGCTATTTTTGGCTTTTGTGTTGGCTCTGTTTAGGACAGTTTTGGGCATGGGAAAAGACAGCACTTGAGCTATCTTGAGGTCACTGTTGAGATCTCATTATGGCTTTTCAAAGTCCCCCGGGTCAGGATTGCTTACTGTGGTCAGTCAGATACTAGGCACTAGAAAGCCAAATTAAATTTGCCTTGAAGCCAGCATGTTTGAAATAAATAAAAGCTAAAACCTGTTTCTGACAGGCTGGTGGCATCTTGTAGGTGAAAAAGCTGAAGCTAAGAAAGTGACTGCATGCGGGAGTGAATGAAGTAGGTCAATAACATGACTGGGAATAGGTAAAAAATTCCAGCTCCTAGGTCTGCATTTTTTTTACTTCTGCACAACATCACTGTGGACTTAGCAGTTTTAATTCCTCCTCACAATGAGGCTCTTTTCCCATTCATCCATACTGCTTAAACACACACAAGACCTTTTCCTTCTCTGCCCCTTCATTCTTTAGCCATCACAGCTTTATTCTCCCCACCATGAACTGAATGTGATTTCTCCTTATTCTTGTCTAATGGTGTTTCTTCTGGGTGTGACAACTTTATGAGTTTGGATACTAAAGTTACATAAAATCATCTGTGTTGGGTAATAATCCCCCTGCTGGCTATGCTAGGCTATATTTGCCTTCAGAACAACTCCTGAGAATTTCTCAATAGAGGTAAAAAGGAGACAGAGTACATGATTTATTGCAAACAGTGGAGATGCTCACCTGAATTGACACTGGAGCCAGCTTGGTGAATTGCTTCAGAAGTCGAAAGTCCTGCAGCCAACCAACTCTGGGCAATTGCATAATGAAGCTTGGAAAGGGCTGTGTTTTAGATATAAAAGACTGAAGGAGGGAGTGATGTAGGACAAGACCCTTGGTGCAGTTTTTGAAGCAGACAGTAGGTAGGAGGCATTCCCAGGAGCAGTGTCTGGGGTGGCAGGAGACAAAGGGCCAGGGGAGAGTAGCAGGTGTGTGCATGACAGTGGACTAATGGCAGTCCCAAAAGGTAGAAATGCTGCTTAAATTCCCTGGTGCAGTGAGTATGTAACTAACACACAGCAGAAATAAGCAGGCCACAACAGAAGGGTAAGTGTTGTTTTGACAGTGTTCAGCACATTCCTGCGGTGTGAACGGATGGAGGGCAGCTGCCAACACCCTCTTCAGGCACATCAGCAGCACCTGATTGCAGCAGCAGGCTGTCCATACCCATATGATTAGAGGAGATAGAAAAAGACATAGAGAGATGACACTGGGTGGTTTTGCATTAACCTTTTGATGCACTCAGCATTAGCAACAGTAAAAGGCAGCCCCAAAGACTGCCTTGAGTCCTCCTCCTTCCCTTCATCTCTCCAACCCTGATAGTCTGAAATGAGCCCATAGCAGCAATTGTAATTGTCATTTCTGCCTTTTGCCACTTAGAAACAAGCAGAAGAGCTGGCAGCTTGTGACTGTAAAAAGGGTGTTACCAGCTGCCCTCAAGGTATAACGCAGGAACCTATAAGATAATAGTGTGGACTTGCTTCTTATTAATTCCTTGCTCCAAGATAGCTGTTGGGAACCTTTAGGCCCACCTCTGAAGAGAAAGACTGATGCTACATTCAGAAAATGAACCAGTTGGTGTTTAGAAAATTGGCCTGGCCATGCAGCCTGTGGTCTCCCCTTACATTTGGTAGCAAACTGCCTTTCAGCTACCTGTTGACACAGGACCATTTTTTCCTTGTCTCCGAGGTGAACTGCTGGAAGAGGATACCAAAAGGCCTCAGGCAGCTGAGGATGGTTGGACACACCCTTAACTATACAAGTTGTGGTATGGAGAGGCTGGGGAATGAGTACAAAGATTCTACCGCTGACTTTGAGAAAATTTTTTGACTCTTATATCGTAACAATTTAAACTCACCTTCAAAGAACAGGTACAGAAATACTGACTTTTCAAATAATTTATTTTTATATTTCACCAAATCATAAAAAGCCAATGCACTGTTCAGCAAAAAGCATCCATATATAAAACACATTAACTTGTTATCAGTAATACTGGAGGGTACCACATACGTTGAACTCAGTCCAACTCCTACTAAAGCCAGAGGAAACTCAGTGACTCCACTAGCAGAGGGATTGGACTCAGCCTTTTTCTCTGCTGGGTGTTTACAAAGGGCTGTATTAAAATGCAAGTAAAAAGCTTCCCATATGAGACTGTATCAAAACAATAATAAACCTCACTCCCTTTCTGGTTTTGTCAAACACATGCAATTAAAGCTCAAAATCAGCAGCTCATTGCACTGCAAAAGACCATACAAATCAACAGAGATAGTATTCAAAACAGGCCAGGCTCTACCCTCAGCTTGTGTGGACTGGCGCGGCTGCTCACAGGATAATCTATGTACACTGGTAAGGGATGGATCTGCTCCTCAGCTGCTTTCAGTGGTTAAACAAACTGTGAAAAATTGTTCCCATTTTTCCCCAAATACCCATTTTCAGGAAACTCTTTAGCAGCATGGAAAAAAAAAATTGATAATCTAGCATCCTATAAAGCTTTTCCCAGGCAGCTGTAAGAGACAGTAGTTCATGAATGCATACATCAGAGAGCATATATTTCACAGAGGCTGAAATGCTTTCAGGCTCTGCACTGACTTACAAGCAAGAAAGATCTGTTTCAGATCTTTGCAGGTGGTACCACACAAAATCACTAAACCTTTTAAAACTGTGGGTGCAAATGAGCTGCGTTCACAAATGAGTTGACAGAGATTTGGGATCAGCTTTTCCTTCCCCGTACAAGTCACAAGCTGCACTGGACAAAGAGCTGGTGTAGGAGCTCTGGCTCTGCTTTCCTCCAAATCTGGTGGCACTGTCA
Source organism: Regulus satrapa (assembly GCA_013396955.1). Lineage (NCBI taxonomy): Eukaryota > Metazoa > Chordata > Aves > Passeriformes > Regulidae > Regulus > Regulus satrapa. Next base: position 452,301 of record VWZN01017941.1, on the reverse strand, counting down.
GCAGCTTTACACCAGATACCACCAGCTGGCACAGGTGGCTCTCTCCAGAAGCTGACTTTAGGTCACCACATGCTTCAAGAGGGTGCTCTGCAATTTGTGAGGCCACACGAGCAAGAAGGGGCTGAGCAGGCCCAGCAAAGGCTGAAATTGGTGTCAATACCACTCTCTCATATCACAGCCCAAAAGCCAAAATCCCTCACAGGAAATGCTCTAACTCCTCATTAACTATTTCTGTTCAGATTGATGCCACTGTCCTGCACACCTCAGATGTCCTTGTCTCTGCTAGGAAGAAAAATAAGACCAAATCAGCTTGATAGCAATAAAATCCTCTCTGAAGTTTGTAGGAATGTTTTTGGAGATTAAAGGATGGAGAGGGAAGAAACCTCAGTGAAAATCTTGGGGTGTTTTGTTATTTTTGTTTTGTTTTGTTTCTAAACCTTCAAAAAGCTCTCTGGAGTGTACTTCAGACCACAGTATATTGATTTCTCAGTTGTGTAGCATGGGCTGTTTTAATTAGTGTGTGTTTGACCAGAATTGTTCTGATACCATCAGTCTGTACTGGCTGTGGACCCCAGTAGAGACCTCAGTCCTGGGAGGATTCTGTTCAGTACAAAGCTTCTCAACACCACTGAGCAAAGGGGCTGCCTGCTGCTCTCAAAGATGGGTGTTAATTAGGGAGGCTGCCAGCAGGTTATGATGTCAAGTTCTGGACCCTGCTTCAACAACCATGGTTAAAAGTGTTGCAGCAGCCTAGGAAGTGGAATGGATTAACTGATGCAATCCAGATCCTGGGTGTTCCAGGAAGATGTACCGTGTTTCAGACACAAACTTTTGGGAAAAAGATTTTTAATTGGGAAAAATAATTCTCTCTACTGCAGGAGAGATGGGGTGAAGAGTTCTGGACTGTGTAACGTGGGATATCATGACAAACAATTTTTTGTGGTTTAACAAATAGTTTTTCAAGCAGATTTTTATGGTTTAGTATAGCACTCGTCTAACTCCACCAGGTTCCTGGAGAGACTGCTGGCACCAGCCTTGGAAACTCCCAGAGCAACACATCACCCAAATCAGGCCTGGCTTATGTAAAGAGAAGGGCTCTCAATGTCATGATCCAGAGAGGTTGAATGAGAACAGGGAAAATGCTTGACTGCTTTTCTCTTTTTTTTACAAAATTTGTCATAGACAGTGCAATTTTTATCACATTCATAAATACACTTCAGAGTCTGTATCCACAGCAGAGTTAAATTTTCTCAGATTTGAGGGAAAAAAGGGGAAAATAAGGAGGAGATGAGGAAAAGTTTAGTCTCAGGATGGTTTACTCATTTGTATGAGAAATCATCCAAGATACCAGCAGCACTTACAAATCATCATTCTCACCTCCTGGCAGGTTGTCTCAACTCTCACTTTACAACACAGTCAAGTGGAAAGGGGGACAATGCCTTCTCACACTGGGTTTCCACTGTATACAAATAATTCCAGCTATTCTAGTGAGCAGCTCTTTCTTCCAAGTAGTTTATCTCCTTGATAAACACCAGAGCCACCATGCTAAATCATTGTTATTTAGGAATTTGAAGCCAAGTAGAAGAGCTCCAGCAGGAGGATTGGAGAGGGATCAAGGATAACTTTTCATGTCTAATAAATTGCTGTTGTTGGCTTTTTAGTTTAGTGAGAAAAAATAAATTAAAAATTCCCAAACCAAAATGATATAATTATTTGACCAATGCAAAGTGCTATTCACACAGCACTTCTCAGGTACTTATGCCCATTTTTTAGCAATGAGGATTATACAGGAAGCTAATAAGCACTAAATCCTAAATCCTTTAGCTGCCTGTGGAAATAGGATTTATACTCTCACTTGGATTCGGGGTTTTTTCTGCAATAATTGTCTGTAATAACAGTTCAAGCAGTTTTAGTAGCTGTGAGAGGTAGGAATCTTTAAGCACACGGGTGAATACATTCACATTAATCTGTGTTTGCAATAGCAGTTCAATTACACTCTTTGGCATGGACAAAAAAAAAGCTAAAGAGAAAACATTGCTATGTTAATACTCTTCCCAACAACAGGATGGAAAGACATCATTAAGTGCCTGCACTGAAATAAGAAGCACTTGCTACAACTTAAGTAAATTCTGTTCTAATCTCTCAGAAACAAACGTTAATTTTTCTGAGAGAGTGCAGCTTCCTTCTACATCAGGAGAGCATCAAAGTGCTGTCTTCTATGCAGTTCTTAACTACATAAATCATGGGCTGAATTTTGTAATTTTTAAAAATTCCATTAAGAAAAAAAAACATTTGTGTGCATATATTAGAGGACTAAAATACAACTCAGGATAATTTTCCTCCTTCTAATGGAGGACAAAAATAGAAACATGAACCTCGAGGCACTAGTGTCATGAAAAGAAATAGTTTTAAAACAATTTCTGTATTTATAAAGTTATCGTTTTTTCACGGCAGGTAAAACCTTCCTCTTTTCCTAGATTGCTGAACCAGAAGGAAAGGATATTTGTGGTCTCAGAAGCAAGCATTGCAAGAGATAAAAATGGGTTGTTTCCATCAGCAAAGGAAATGGTCTGAGGCACAGATTTAGGATCTGGACACAGCCAGGATCCTCATTTGCTCAAGGATACTCAGGTCATTGATATAGAAGACAAAACAAAAGTTTTCTCATAATCCAGATTGTTTTTTCACCAAATACTGTCAGTCTTTCCAGTATAAATTACAGTCTGGATTTTTAGTTAAAGTTACAATTTTAATGGTAAAAGTAAAAACATGCAATATGTTTGGGAAGGCTTTGGAAAAGGGAGATGACAAAACCCACATACACCCAATACAGATTTGTGCACAACATGACATAAAGTGTGAGCTCCTCTCCCTTGTAACTCTGCTTCCATCCCGAACACTACATAGGTTAAATCAGTACTCAGTCACTGGGGAGTGAAGGCCTTGAAGGGAAATCTGACTCAGTTCCTAACTGGACTAATTTAGGCTAGCAGCAGGACATTACTCAGATAAAGGGGAGGAATTAAAACACCTGAAAACCCGCATTAGAAATTCATCTCCACCTTTGGGAGGTTATGCATTGGCCGGTGCTTTCCTACTCTGCCCACATCAATTCCACCTCTGGGTATCATAACTATCATCATTGCACAAGCCCCTGTGTTAAGTAAAAGGAAGTGTAGAAATTTAAGGCATTCTAACTACTCCAGCCAAAGCTGCCTGTTTAGAGAAGAGCCTATATCCACATCATGGAAGAGCAGTGGAACTGTCTGGCATTTATCTGAGTACATATACACAGAGAATGCTTTCGTGACAAGGTCTGTACACTCAATCATCCATCACTGGTTACTATAACACTTCCCATTTTAAGGGACCACAGAATCACTGCTATAGCACAAATGCATCCTTTGGTTTTTACAGTAAATCATCATGCTCTTATTTTTGTGATTCTCACTGAAATTTCCCAGCTGAAACCTGCCTCACGAGTTAGTGGTACATGATGTTTTGAGCATGAAGGCACTCATTAGGAAGTTCTGTTCCAAAAGAAAGCTGCAATTGTTTCTCTATTATAAAAAATAGTAATAAACAGTATTGATCTAAAACCTCAGAGGAAATTTGTGAGCTTAGATTCTTCTAACCCAATGAGGACTGCTGGCAGGGAACTGGTGGGGAATTTAACCACAGATGGTAGCCAGAGGATATATTTGGTACAACAGAATAATAGTGTGGTAACAGCCCAGTGCCTTGGAAAGGCCACAAAGCTTTTTCCCCTTCCACTATGTGACAGTAAACAAATACAAGTACCACACAGTGTTCTAGTTCTTTGAATACAACTCTTGCTGGAGTGTTCCCAGAGGCTTGCCTTTGGACGTGGCAAATTAAATGTATTGGAACATCACAGAAACGACTCAGGCCCACGATGTGCTGGTTGGCAATGGATGACTAAAAGCAGATGTCAGAAATGTACAAAAGAGAGAATTGCATGAGCGAGAGCAAGGGATGTATATGTGCATAAACTATACCACAATTCTAACACATTTTCAGCTTGGCATCACTAGCTTGGACTGAGTGCCTATGCTTTAGGAGAAGAGACTGCAGAAAACTTAGTGCAAATAAAAACAACCAAGTGCATCTAATAACTGGGAATTACAGGATTCACTTCCTCCCCTTGGGTCAGCCAGAGAGCTCCTCACTACATGCTCTGCCTTCTGACTTACACAGGGGTCTCATCAAAAACAGCTTTGTTTTTCAGCATCACTGATGCTTGCAAAGAGTACCAGCCTCATCCCACCTGGTCAAGGCAGGGAAGCTGTGAAAAACAGGCTGAGATTCACATGGAACTCACAAGAATTTCAGCTTCTTTTCATTTTGCAACTGCAAATCCAGGACCAGTGTTTGCTGCTTCTCATGGAAGTGGAAAGCAGAAAAAAGACTTTGAGGTAAGGTAGAAGAGAGCATGAGCTCCAGACAGCCTCGCCCATAAGCAGCACCTCTCTTTCCAAACCAGAGACGAGACTTAGGCCCTGGTGCCTCAGAGCAAGAACCACAAGGGGACACTTGTTATCTTCTGCCTTGTGGTGCTTCAAACCCTCAGGCAACACCAGGAACAGTGGTCTCAACCCATATGTTACTTCAGCCCAAGTCTGATTTGGCATCTATATAAAGTATATTTTACAAAGCAGCAACATGGTTCCACAGAAGGAGCAAGGCATGCACTGAAGTAATTTGTGGGAAGAGACATCACTGCTGAGTGAAAGTGAGACTGCCTTTTACAGAAACTGGGAAACATAAGAAAGAGGACCAAGAAGACCAAAGCTCTTCTTCAGGGTATGAAGAAGGCAATTCCCTGGCAATAGGCTCAGGTATCGAAAAGAGTGTATCACCTACCAGAGACAGAGTAATTTAGACTTTAAAAGACCTCTAGGATCATCCAGTCAAACCATTAATCTGGCACTGCAAAGGTCACCACTAAACCATGTCTCTCAGTGCCACATCTATACCTTTAAATACGCCCAGGGATGGTCCACCACTTCCCCAGGCAGCCTGTTCCAGTGCTTGACAGCCCTTTCAATTAAGAGATTTTCTTAATATCCAAACCATCAGACCAAACAAATTAAAAAAATAAATTAATAAAAAGGAACTCTGACAGTCCTGACATCTGAATTTTAAATTGGTATTAATTAACTTGATGTCAGATTGCCTCTCCAGGAGTCCTCCAGTCCTCCTCTGATGTCAACTCCCAGCTGCAAAAAAAGCCACTGCTACAAATCTTTCAAAGGAATTGCACTCTCTTGTGGGCAGAAATGCTGAAGAACAAGACCTTTCTACAGAGAACTGTGGCCAGCCAGGGTTATAAGCAATGTTCACAAGGCTGGCTCACTGCTTAGAGTGAGGGAGGGTTTTTTCTCTAAACCTATGAGAATATTTTGGCAATTAAATACAATGTCAGATTTTATGCCCTAAATGCTTAATAATTGAGGGATTTGTCATGACATCAAATTCTGCTTCAATGAAATGCTTAAGCTGGTACTTAACTAAGCATCAGAGAGTCCCCAGAAGACAAAATAAATCTGCATGGTTGTACTAACTCCAGGGTTGAGCCCTGGCATGGTAGGAGCCTGCTGCCTTCTCTCCCCTCATTCTGATTTACCAGGTCACATAATCATGTGTGGTTTGCACTTCTGTCACAATAAATTCGGTCTCAACTCAAGCAGGTACCACAGACAGGGTCACTATACTCCAAAAAAAAAAATCTTCAGTACAAACTTAGTCGTTTGCTTAAATTTTCAGCTGCTTTGGGGTCTTCTGTGTAATGTGTACCTGGGGATAAATGTTGTTGTTGTTCTAGTACAACTTTACTTCTCTGCCATGAAAATCTCACACTCCTCTGAGTGACTTGTCTTAATTATCATATAATAAACCTCTGATCTCAACAATCCACCTGATTTCTTGAAGCACTGGCCAAGCAAAACTGAAAGCAACAACACAGTCACCAGTGAACTTTGGGTAAATAGCAATTCTTCCTTTTCACAGCAAAATTCCTCTGCCCTGGAACTCCTGCACATGTGTGGGGAGAATGGACCCATTCAGCACTGAACTACCTATAAAATAACTTAGCTGTTTGAACTCCTTGCTATGTTTATATATAGAAACCTACAATGCAAATGCTTACAGCAGTTTTGTGTATCCTATATGAAATAAATATCACAAATAAATTCTAATAATGCAAAACGGAATAGTATACAATGTTAGGGATCAAGTTACATTTATAAATGCACAAGCATTAATACTATCTATTCAGCTTAATTTCTTAGTATGCAAGCTTCAGCAAATTCTAGCTACGCTTCACTTCAGGAGTCATAATAAATGCTGGTCATGCCAAAAGCTAAGAAGAAACAAAACCACAGAAGTTCTCCATCACCGTTCCATATTATACACAGGTTTTTGACAAGTGATGTAATAATATATGTGTTTCATGGAATTCATTTAGACTGTCCAATCTTAAATATCAAGTCTGGAACAAAGGTCCCTATGTTCTAAATAAAATCAGAGCAGGAGCAACCTTTGTCAGCACTGCACCCATACACAGCAAAAGCAGAGACAACAAGAGCCTTCCCCAAACCAGATCTGTAACTTCCCAGGACAGAGAACAGGGGCAGCTTCACTGGCAAAAGGGAGGAGAGGGAGAGAGGAGGGACTGAATGCAGCTCCAGTTACAGCTGTTGTTGAAGAATAGTTTGAAGCAGTAGTCTGGATGCTGTAGCCTGGTCTTGCCAGCTCAGCCCTCAAAAATGGCCTCTGTCTCAAAAGCCAGCCAGGGCACATGGGAGCTCTGCTGAAAAGGGCAGGTTACAAATTTTGCCTGCACAGGACAGAAAGTTTGCTGTGCTACAGATACATAGGGAGTTCATTCTCTTTATCCTAATATCAGTATCTATGCCAACAATTTCTCATGGGGGATTCACAATTACATTTCATTTTAGGAAAAGGAAAGATCTCACACACTCAGTACCCTGACTCAGCTTCAGCTCATACTACTGAATAATAAACTCTAGATCCTGCCCTGGAAATTTGCTTACACTTCAGATCATGCCACTTTTGTCATCCTGCAAGGAGGATCGTGAAGGGGATCTTCCTAGCAACAGCTCCTTCTCATGGATCAGGCTATCTAGCAGGTCCTCCTGTCTGTAGTTGTGATAAACCTTCAGGAAAGCCAGAATGGTAATCGCCAGCCAAGTCAGCCATGCAGCCCAGAGACCAAACTAGAGAAGGAAAGAAATCATAATGAGGTCAGTACAGTATTGCAAAAACAAAGTCAGCTCTCCAGGTGATTATGAAAACCTCAGCTGGACCAAAGCCCATGGAGCCACGCCAAGCTAAATCCAGGGAGGTCCTGGGTTCTTCATATAAAGGGGTCACTTTTATGGCATATTTCTTTCCAAAATGCAGTTATGCCCAAGCTGGGCATCCAGATGCCAGTGTTGGCAACAAAGACACAAAATTGGCTTGTTCCCAAGAGGCAGAGTTGCCTTCAAGGAATGCTCCAGGCAGGCTAATGCCACTTTCCACATGGGACAACATAAGCCTTTGTTTGTCAGGGTGCAGCCCTGCAGGGATGGGACCATCATCCCTGCAAAATTAGTACGTGCTCATATCCCAGTGTTCAGTCCTGATCATTGACTTAGAGCTACAATATTCAATAGAAAGGTCTGATAGCCTCAGAGGTCTAATTCTCATGGATTCATCAGAAAACAGCCCTATCTGAATGAATTAATCCTTTATTGTTTTCAATGATCTGATTTTTATATAGTTTGGGTGATCTCAGTCAAACTCAAGGAAGGCAAATCTAGGAACCTCACAATGTGGTGAAGGTCAGAAATTATTTTGAACAGTAATGAATAAATCCAGGATGCCAGAGTGCTGTAACTTTTGCAGACCTCATCCTTTGGATAAAAAATTAGTTTTCTGTCATGATTAGCAAGATTGGTGGTAGGGTAAGACTTTGACATATCTGTATTCAAAACAGTCTATTTTGAATTTAAAATGCAAATGTGTCTATTATTCTAATTCAGCACTTACTGAAGTCAGTGGAAACATTCCCATTGATTTCTGAGAATGGTAGTTCAGCTACAGCAATCCCAGGTCAATAAGCAAATGGCAAATGAACTGGAATAGAAACACTACTTAGTCTGACCTACCTGTGCAATAGCAAATTGGTCATAGAAAGCAGAGTTTTCCAAGTTCAGCTCAAGATCTATATCCTGCAATTCTTCACAGCTACACAAAAAGGCATTTGGAAGGGAAAAACAAAAGAAGAAAATTATTTAATAGATTTCAGGTAAACCAAACACAAAATGAAACAACATACTAAATGTATTTTCAACAGTCACAATGGCACATTCTAGCAAAATATATTTAAGTTATTGCAATCATCAGGTTGTTTGCTGCTCTTCTCTAAAACTAAGATAAAAATTCCTTTCTTTTACCTATATATATATAATTTTTTTTTTTTAAAAGTGGAGTTTTGTAAATGATAACACAAATCTTCCAGAAGTGGAATTTCAATAGTTATTATGAGCACAGCATCCTTAAATCCCTCTTTCCCACTGCCCCCTCACCTCCCAGAGATTTGCCCCAGGCATCTCCCCAGGTTGGTTGTTTCACCCCTCAATGAAACAAAGTGCATGATCCTCTGTTACCTTTTGACTTCATCAGGAAAAGCCTCAGAAGAAGGAATTGTGTTTTTGTTTCAGATGCTCCAGCAAGGAGATGATACTCTGATGGTAAGATAGGGGCTGCCTACAGATTTTACAAATAACTCGGACCATTATTGGAGTGAAAAAAATCCCAGGGTTTTGAGGTTGTCATTTTATCTCTTGGTTGGTTTCTGCAGCCTCTTCTCTCTCCTTTTCAGTGCTGTCGGTCATCTTGGGTTCTTACCCGAATATTCGATTAGATGGTTTTTGTAATACAATTTTTAACCGAATATTCAAGTAATTCGATTAATCGTTGCAGCCCTAAACAGAACATTCACTATGGCATTTTGCAACATATGACAATGTGCAACATAAATGTATGCTTTAAGTAGTACATTTACTCAATATCATATGACATAAAATGTCACATTTTCCTCTCTCTTCTTCATTATTTGTTTGATAGGAGCAAATCTTCCTCAACTTATCACATTTCCTATAAGGAGCATAAGCATCGTGGGATACAGTGGACCATTTTAGGAGCTGTACATTTTGTGACTGTAACAAATCATCAGCCATCTGTACACTTTGCACTTATGATGTGCTTTCCATTCTGTGGCTCTCAGGGCAAAGACAGCATCACTACAAGGCAAGGAACTCTACCCCAAATTTTTTGTTTGATGATGAGTTGTGGTACAAGCAGGATAAGTGACTTGCCTGGTGTCACACAGTGGTTCAGGGGCAGAACCAGGATTGCAAGCCAGGAGCCCTGACCCCCAGAGCCCTGCCCTGCTCACAAGGCCACTCTCCCCCCATTCTGAGAGAAACTCCAAGTCTAGCATTCCTTTGGAAATTAAAAAAATAAATAAAAAAAAAAAAGGATTTGTTTTTCATATGATCACAACTCAGAGAGATCACAAAATATAATGGAAACACACTTTTATCTGTGGTCTTCTAAGTAAACAAACAGAAAGAAGTTTGATTTGTTTTTTTCTGTTCCACTTGAAAAAATCTGGATTTTCATATTACAGATGCCTTCTGCTCCTTGCTCACCTTGCATGTAATAACTACACTTTGTAACACCACAGTTCAATTGTCCCTATATGAAAAAAACCAAAAGGAATAAAATGTATTCTTCAATACTAACCTATTTGGCATGCTTCCTTTTTCAGTAATTGCATCACACCACATGTTAAATCCTACACTCACTATAGTGCTGGCAATAAATGTGATGAACACCACAAAGGCGCTGATCAGCAGATTCAGGAAGGCATAAAAGAAAGAGCTGTAATAAAAAGGAAGAAAAATGTAACTCATAAACAACTGAAACACAACATCAGCAGTCTCTGTAAGCAGCACCAAGTGGGCACAAAGATATCAGTTTCCATTTGAAACACATCTTTAATTAAGAACACCTAATGCATTTAAACACTATGGACTGTATTTTGAGTCAGGTTACCTTCACTTGCAAATGCTTTTGATTTTGATTTCTTTTTTAACCATAAGAAGATCTGGCTTTTTAAAATAAGGGGTGATTGTTCACACACAATGCAGCTTTCATTAGCTGTAATGATGAAAATCACCATTGTTAAAATAAATGTCATTAGCTCAAATTATGCAGTAACTGGAGCTAAAATTATTTCATTACTTAAGTGATAATTAGGACAAAAATTGCTTAGGAGAGGAAACTAAAAATAAAAACATAGAACTGATAGCTATAATCATTTTAAGCAATGTAACACAACGTATTGCCATCGCAGGACACGAATCACAGTTTTATGGGCAATTTGCAGAGCAGGCCAGTTTCTCCTGGGATTTCTCTGGCTTTGGTGTCAGTATGCTATGTCTGCCAGCTAAATATTAATTTACCTCAGCCCCATTAAGTCTGCCCAACCAGGGCCTGCCCTCAGCACATGCTGTGTTTGGAGTGGGATGGGGAGGGATACTTAGAGATTTCCCATAAGGCCATGGAATCATTCACTCATTTTCCAGCCTCACTCTTTAACTCCTCACCTGAATTCTAGCTGTAAAAGTTTCTAATCCCAGCCATCTGGCGAAGCTCTTATCTACTTGAAACTGCTCTAAGTGGTTGTTTAGACACTTCATAGGACACCTTGAATTGTCAAGTTATGTAAAATCCAGACATCTGCTCCAGGTTGGAGAAAGACTGGCAGCTCCAGGAGGTAGGTAATCCTATTCAGAGTGTGTGGTAAAGATGAATATGACAAATTTCTCACCAGTGCCACTCGTTTTTCTGGTGATAGATGGAATCTAATCACCCCAGAGAAGGAAAAAAAAACCTCTTTTCCCTGATTGCTCATTAAATGAAAAGCCAAGAGGCTTTTTAAATTAGTGTTTGAGTCCTGGAAGGCTCTGGACTGGACAGTCCTAATTTCTACAGGTTATGCATGATATATTTGTGACTTCAGGAGAACTTCTTTAAAATGAGATAAGGAGGCAATTACCAGCAGAGTTAAGATGTTTGCTCCTGGGTTGATGTGGCTTTGAAGGGGCTGTCAAGGCTCTCTCCAAAGTGACAGTAGGTCCCACTCCAAGACTGATAGAGAAGAATTAAAATAAACCACATTCAAGAAGTGCCCCTATAGACTGTAGTGGGTGCTGGATACCAGGACATGGTATGGATATGGATACCAGATGAACAATAAACTGAATCCTGTTCTTGCTTAGGTGGGCTTGCTGAAGTAGAGCAGCTCACCTCTGCTGTGTGCTGGGGCCAACCACACAGAGAAAGCTGCTATGAGCATACCAGATTTTGCATGTTCTCTGTCCTGACTTCACACTTAGCCTGGATTTCATCCCAAGCATTGCTAAAGTCAGATCATATCCTCTGTGTGCACCTTAGCATGGTATGCTGACATGAGAGGCAGCAGAGGCTTGAGTTCTTCACAGGATGAAACAGATGAAGAGCCCCAGGCTGCTGAGGCAAGGGGTGTTGAGACCCTTTTAAGAAGGTTTTTTAGCAGTCATAACTGTCTGTCAGCAATCATTCAAAGCCATTGCACATGAAAGATGCAAAGCGTGCTAAGTAACCCCGACTGCCTCAGCTGGCTCACCCGTGATCCTCCTCAATAGGATCATCAGTTATGGCACTCTGGTTCTTCCTCAACTACATCTAATCAGAATAGACAATCATCATGTATGGTGAGGAGCTCGCTTTTATCTCTCCATCCAAACAGAAATGGTTTTGCACCCATTTGAACTGTTGAACTGAATGGCTGTCTGAAATTAGAACAGCATGCGCCCTGCCTGCTTTTCATACAGTGGGCTGACGTGGTACAGGACAGACCTTCCTTCTTACCAAGAAACTGCTGTTCCCAAGCATCTTGCCATGTTTTACCCTCCTGTGATCTTTCTTCTGTGGTTATCTCAGCATCCCAGCTTGCTCCATCTTTGCTTCCCATCACCCCACAGCCTTCCACCTTTGTTGTCTGGAGCAACCATGAACAGTGTTATGCAACACCAAAAGCAACTCCTAAAGGGACACTTCAGGGGCCTGCCCCACAGTTTTGAAGTTAATAGCCACTTTTGGATGCAGGTCAACCATCTAATCCAAATGTCACCATTACACGTTTTTTACTGCTGGTTTCATAAAAAATTAGCTAACTGAATTGCAAAGTGTTGAGATTCAATTAACCCTCTACAGATATTGGATTCCCTGAGGAATTCAAGGATATTAAGTATGTTTATTTAGTTTAAGGTAAATTTTAATATTGAATAAGTTTCTATTCCACACTTACTACAGCATGTTTGAGTATTAGGCACATTGAGAGTGGCTGGAAAGAGCCAGAAAGACAACACTGCAACCCAACCTCCAGGATTACCAAGCCCAGAGGCAACGGCCCCTTACTCAAGAAACCCCTAGTCCAAACAGACCTGGACAGGAGTGGTTTACCCTTTGCATGGTTCCTAAATCATGTGGAAAATATTTTCCTAGTTTAGAAAGGCACCAGTGCATTGTCCAGCCCCAGCCCTGTAGCACCCAGCAGCAGGGTTACCTGCACCAGGGTCTCTGCCCTTTCAGGCCACCAGAGAGGGAAACACAGAACATCACAGTGCTCCTGAGCTGCTGCCTGGCCCACCAAGCCTCTCACTACACCTGCTGGGGTGGGATGCCCCTTGGCTTGTCTGAGACAGGAGCCAGCTCAATGCCACCCTGAGCTGCTGCAGAGAGTGCTCAGCGTTGCTGTCACGTCGTAACCAAGCAATAGTTGTCTGCAATAGCTGCCATGTACACAACAAAAGCAGACAAAAAAAAATAGAGGGAAGTCACCAACTTCTTCCTTCTGCTTCCCCCCCCACACTTTGTGCACAGCCATGTTGTTTCAAGATGTTTCACACACCCATTGCACACCTGGGGAAGGCCTCCTTTGGCGCAGATGTGTAGTGGGACTGTGGCCAAGAGGCACCTGTGAGCCCCAGCCTGCAGCATCACCCCATGGCCCCCAAATCCTTTCCTGTGCATGGTGGCTGAGTGGCCACATGCTGGGCCAAGAGTGCCAAAGGGCAGTGGGTGCATGGTAGTGGTTCTGACCCCCCACCCCAAAACCCTGCGCAGGAGCATCCTCTGGAGAGGGCCCTGCACACAGCTGGGGAGTGCACGGTGTGTGTGCAGACAGGCACGGGCGATACACTGCCTCTCCCCAAACCCCTCTGGGGAGCAGGATGACCTGGATGGTGCAAAGCCCAGCACCTCACCCCCAGACTTCTCCCACGTGCCCTGGCCTGTGGGAGGGACGGGCTTATCCCCAGGGATACTTACTCCTCGTGCCCTTTGCAGAGGAAGAAGAGGGTCCTCCAGGCCTGCACTGTGGCCAGCAGCAGGGAGAGGAGCCCGGTGAAGATGCTAAAGCGACAGGCAGCCTCAGGCCCCCACTCCTGCACCGTGAAGCGCTGCCGCTCCACTGTCAGGTTGGCGTTGAGCCACATGCCCTCGGTGAAGAGCAGGCACCGGCCGTGGAAGTCGTTGCCATTCTCGGAGAGTGGCACCACCACGATGAAGCTGAAGAGAAAGGCCAGGAAATAGCAGATGCACTGAGCGAAGAGGAAATTGCTGAGCGCCATGTCCGCGGCTCTGCGCAGGCAGAGGGAGGGAAGGAGGGAGGCGTGGGGAGAGGGATGCAGGAGGGAGGGATGCAGGAGGGAGTGATGCAGGAGGAAGGATGCAGGAGTGAGAGACGCGGGGGAAGCGATGTGAGGTGGGATGCGGGGAGGATGGAGGGACGGAGGGAGGAAGGCAGGCTGCAGCAGTAGGCGGTGGGGAGGGAGGGAGGATGCGCAGTGAGAGGCAATGCAATGCACTGCGGTCTGATGTCTCCTCCGGACACGGCTGTCCCCTCTCCCACAGCCCAAGCTGCTCCTGTGAATGATTCAGGACCTGTAGGGGAAGAGGGGAGCAGAGAGAGAAACAGCTGTTGTGGGGTATCCCTCTTCAGGAAAATCCGGCTGCTACAATGCCCTGGCACCCAAGGGGTTAAATCAGTCCAGGCATCTCCAGCAGGGCTGGGGACCGTCAGTGGGGGATGCCCCTAATGACACAGGGCACGGATGTCAGCCCTGATGATGGCCATTACACACACACCAATACTCAAAACAGCAAACTGGCTTCTTCCTAGCTGCTGGATCCCAAGAAATTTTGGCCCAAGTTTCTAAAAGTCTGGCCACCAGCTTCAGACAGTGGCAATATTAAACAGGGTGCACAGCTACCCCAGTGGGAGTACAGAGCAGTGATTGTGTTCCTAGACCAAGTGGCCACCCCCCTACCAAGATACTGCAAGAGGAGCAAAGGCTCACCAGAAGTGGAATAACTTTTCTTGAGCCTTGGTGTTGTTTAGGGGCTGCCTGGGATGCCAGAAAGCAAAAGGCATCAGAAAGAGGAATGTGAGTCATGCTCAGATCACTCTGGAATAAAAATCCAAATTGAACTGACCTCAAGTCATACCTAAAATCCCAATTTCATTTTTCCATCTCAGCATGAATCTTCTCTCCAGCACAAGACCCACAATCAGTGTCCAGTTCCAGGTAAAGTAATTTCCTACTCTAATTTCCTAACCACATCCAGTCTGAGATCAACTGCAGGTCTCAAATCACTTCTTAATCCCAGGGCTGTTTACGCTCATTTTATCACTGTGCCACTTCCTAGGTAGTCTTTAGAGAAGCAGATGAGGGACAGGGACCCCAAATATATTGCACATGGGAATTCAGGCTGCTGTTTCTATTGGACAACCAAACAATTATTTTTCTGTGCTGTTAAGAGGTTACAGATACAGTCCCAAGGAAGGAATTAGGGGTTCTCTTCTCACCCCTCTTCTCAAAGACATTAATTCAGCTTCATTGCAAATCATTTGTAAATGCATATTATCTTGAAATATCTCTCTCTTCAGGGGAAGTATTTCTTGAATAAAAACTTTTGTCAGTGTAAATGAAATGTGTCAGGTCAGTTTTCTGATCCTTACCCAGTTATGATCCTCAAGCATTGTGTTTCAGTTTTGTCAGATGAGTTATAGAGCACTGACCTGACCCTGTGGGGATAGATGTGCTCCTAACAGAAAAGGTTCTGCTGATATTTCCATCTATTGGTAAGGAGAAAAGTTTATTGCTCTTAACCTTGCTTCCAAGAAGTGCTTGGTTCCCAAAGGGTTTTGTCCTTTACCTGTAAAGAAATCAGACCTGGACTGAGGTGGAAAACTCTCTTCTTTGAAATGTGACATATCAGATTTGCCAGACAATGTTTTCTGAACTTAACTTGGGAGGTCAGCACCAACATAAAAGCCCAGGTATTGTTTACACTGGAGCCCAGAGAAGGGGCCAGCAGATGCCAAGGGCACTTGTCCTCAGGCAAGCCCAGTGCTCAGATCTTACCAGCAGCAACCCCAGGGCTCTGCTGCACCAGGGGTTTTGCAAACATGAATGTGGGGGTCACTCGTAGAGCAGATAAAGTTGTCCTTGCTGACAAACCAACTCAAGTGAGCATTCATTGGAGAGTTTTAGAAAACGCAGACAGGCATTTACAAATGTGAGCAGACATGTAAAACAGCTGCACTTAGCTACAGGAGCACAGGACTTGGCCTTGTGCAGTGACCACACACTGGAGTGAGCAAAGGGATAGAAATAAAACCTGCCAGCCATCACTTTGGCAGCTGCCTGGATTTCTCATACTCTTCTCTCATGTGAATCCAAAAAAAACCAAATCCTGCTAGGCTGGAATTGGTCTCAGAAACATGGAGTTGTTTCAGTGGAGTAAATTTGGTAGGCTTACTTTTCTCAACGTGGTGAAACTGAGGGAGAAAAGCAAGGGGGAAGATGATTCATTCATTCTCTTATCACAGGGAATGGAGGATATTACATATGCAGGCTAGGCAGAAACTCTGAAACAGGGGAAAAGAGGCACATTTTTCTCACTGCACATAATTTTTCTGTGACACCTCTCAATGCGACACTGCAGAGGCAAAAAATAAATGCTGGTGCCAAAAGATATTAGATAAATTAATGGTAAAAAGAAGTCCATGAGGACCTGAGAAATGCATGAGAAAAGCTGTGGAAGTTCTCTTCAGCTCAAGAAGTCCCTCACAGCAGGTTGCTGGGAAGGTGGAGTAACAAAATGATTCCTCTACAACTCCAGAATCTTTTATTCTTCCCTAAACCAAGCCCCTGCTCCTGGCAGGCCTTGGAGAAGGCGACAACCCTCAGGTCTGAGCTGCTTTGATCATTTCAAGTTCTCATCTCACAGCAGCTGGCAGCACCAGCCCGGTGTCTCAGCTCTCCCATCCGAGCGAGCATCCCCCGGGCCCTGGCTTCTGGGAATGTCCTTAGGAGGGAATTCCCCCCAGAGCAGACGTGGAGGAAGCCAGTGGGGCAGTGCTTGCAGCTGCAGAGCTCTGAGAGAAGAGAAGGACGTGATGAGAGGAGGCTGGATGTGCCACCAGCTCTGCTGGTGCCAGCACAAGAACAGTTCAGATGTGTTCCTACTGCAGCCCCACCACGAACAACATCACCTTGAGCACAACATCCTTGTCACCGCTGCACAGAGAGGTCTCACCTGCTCCAGGGCACCCCCCCCCCCAAAGCCTACTGCACAGGAATTCATCCCCAAGAGGACCATGTTCTGACATGGGGCTGAAGATGGCTTGCTCAGCATCAAGGAGGGTGAAATACAAAGTTTGTAAATTTTATTTCTCTGGGGAAAAAAATAAAAATAAAAAACCCACAATGCACGACCAACTGCCGTGGCACCTGAGTGATAAGCAGAAAACCAACTAGGATAAATCAAGATTAGATATACCTTATTTGCCTGTATTCCCTTCAGCCCCATATCTCCTTCTAGCTGCCTGGCTAATCCTCTGTAGATCAGGTAACATGTATGAGTTGGGCTGATGTGGAATGACTGATGGGGATGGTGTTTTTGGCTGTGCTGCTCCACGCTCCCTCTCAAGTCATTAATTATGCCATCTGACATGAGCAGTGCTCTCAAGTTGATATTTGTGAGGTAAGTGATGAATTTTCTCTCCTCCTGATAGCTCATTAGGACTTGTTTTATTATGAGAAAATTTGCTGAGGAATTAATTATTCAGGCAAAAACATTTTTGAGAGCAGTTTTATTTGTTCTTATATTTATTCTACCACGGATGTATCATTTCTGTGGTCCAAGAAAAATTGCAGCAGCCTGTCTAGAAGGTGGCTACCAGCTTGCTACCAGTAATACACTGCTTATTTCTGGGGAGAAGAAAAGTCACCTCACAAGGAGTACCTCTGCAGAAGAATGCCCAGGGAGCAATATGTCTGTATTCTGGGCAATCCAAATGGCTGCTTTTGAGCCAGTCCTTCAGTCACTCAAAGGCAACTTCTCCATTATTTACTCTAGCTCAGACATCTCCCTCAACCCATTTTACCAAATGGTTTAGCAAATTCAGTTTGCCCCAGGCTTTGGAGTCTGTTTTATTCAGACTCTGTTCTATTTTATTGAGGCTCTCTGGTATTTTTATTATTATATTAATCCACTGTTATTGTTACTATTATTATTATTACTATTATTATAAAAGTCTTAACCTATGGTATTTATCTTTTGAATGGAAATTTTTCCTCTAATGGAAAGGACCCAGGCATGACACATATCTTATGATTGTTGATGTAACCAACACTTTTTGGGAGAGGTTTCTCCTTGTAATCACTGTATTTAAGAAAGTCTCTGCCACTAGTTCAGAAGGATTATAGACAAAGTACCAAACTGTCAGCCAGCTGTCACATCTGCATTTCTTCACAGCTACTACTGCGTCATGAATCTCCCAGGGCATCTCATCTGGGAACATGCTGACATTTTGCCTTTTATTTTTTTATGAGTATCTCCCTTCTGCTAGGAAGGCTGTCTGGTCTGTGAGCAGGTTATGAGCAGAGAGGGTGCCATGCTGACAAACGTTAATGGAGCAGTTATCAGGAAGCAGCTGAATATCATTAATGTGTCCAGATAGAATAACCTCTCTATTTTGATAGCCAAGGAAAAACAAACAGCTTCAAACATATTCACATTCTGAACAGAACAAGTGTGGGCTGCGGCTAAGCTACAAATTTTAAAATTTAACAATTTAAAATTTAACAATTTAAAATTTAAATAAATTAATAATAATAATAATAATAATAATAATAATAATAATTAATAAGGTTCTTGAGATTTTCAGAGCATCATTAACAACAATCTCTGAGTGACTTGTGTATGTCAGACTCCACAGCACCTTACAGCCTGTAAGAGCTGGCAGGAACGTAGTCCCAAAAGGGCACATGAATTGGTCAGCTGCCTCTGCTGTCATGTCTAGAGGATGATAGATGCAACGACAAGGGTAGGACAAACTCCAGAAAAGTTCTGATCCCAGGTTCTGCACAGGTGAAGAGCGTATCAGAAAAACAATCTTTGGGAGTGAATGCCTATTTTTTTCCTGGCACCAAGGAGGTGTTAGAAAAGCATGGCAGAGTTGGAGACTGCTGAAAAGAATAAAAGGAATGAAAGAGAGGAAAAACAGGTGACAAAAGAGACATCAGCAAATTAGGAATCCACAGTGTCCAAGCAATCAAAACCCAGCCTGAGGGTAAATATAACTCTGCCCCACTTCAGATTAAATGGGGTCATTACATATGACATCAATATTTTATGTCTGCAGCTTAACCTGTGACTGCCAAGGACTGCAATATCACCATATCCACAAGTCAAACAGTCACTGAGGTCTCATGTATCAGAATAGCCCTGTGTCTGCTTAAAACTCTCCAGAGCTTGTGCCTTCTGTACCTGCAGACATTCACACCCAAAAGCCCTTTGTGTGCTGCACCAAAATTTGTCACAGTGTTCTGCTCTGTTTGAACTGCTCTCTTCTACCTGTGCAATCCCTGGAAGGCACTACTTCCCTTGGTAAAAGGGCTGTGCTGTCTCTCTAATGTCCCTGATGATGTTCTGAGGCATGAGAGGCACGGAGCAGAGCGGGCAGGGGGCTGTGCCTCACCAGCCACATGGCAACAAAGTCCCTTGGGCTGTCCCTGACCCTCTCTCACAGCCCTCCCAGATGAATTGTTTAACCAGAGTAATTCTCACAACATGCAGAAGTCTAGGAGCAATTTTAGGGAAGACCTCCAAGCTGATTTTTCCTGAGGCCTTTACTTGTGATGGAAACTTTGCAGAAGGGAGGCTGGCCCCAGAGACTGGTGTAGGGGACTGCAACACTGCTACTCCAACTCTGAACCCATTGAAAATGATGTTCAGGTTTTTGGATTTTTTCCTCAAGATTACTGAAACAACTCCCAGCCCTAATATACCTTGAGAAATGAACTTCAGCCTTTGCTGATTTGGTCTGCTTTGTAAATCCATTTTTGTTTGCAGCAACTAATTTGTATCCTAAGATCAAGTGATTTCCTTGGGAAATTTTCAAGGTCAGTAATTAAGGATCAAAAAGACAGCAGAAAAGAAGGAATAAAAAAATCTCTCTAAATCACATCATGGTTTTAAATGACTTATTGTGATTAAAAAAGGGTTTAGGATCCAGGGGAAGACATATCACAGATTATCTCTGCTGTTCATTCTAATAAAACACATGTTGAATCACATTTTAGGGGGGGAATAAAAGCATCTCAAACCCTTATCCAAGCAACTGGGGGCTACAAATCAGCATTCCTCAATTATCTCCATCACTGCTGTACAGCTTTATACCAAAGGAGGTTCTGACCCACCTGACTTCCCCAGTTCCTGCTCCACTCACAGAGGCACTCACGGAGAGCTAATGGGTAGCATGCCAATTAATAACATGGAGTTGCTTTATGTGTGACATATTGTACCATGCACTGATTTTTAATCTGCTCATACTAGCATTTGTCAAGAAGGGTGAAAGTCTGCTGTGAGAAATAGCCTCTTCATTTTCCCTGACAACTATTAACACTGAGCCAGTCTTCAGTGTTCGAGCCGCAGGCAACTGCTCCTGCCAAAAATAAATGCAAAGACTGAGGAGAGAGACGTTTTGTAAAATTAAACCCTGTCTCAAAAGTGAATAAATCAGGACAGAAGCACATCCTTAATTCCTGGAGACTGGAGGAACTCCATGGTGACTCTTTACTTCTGATGAGGCAGCAAGCAAAAGACCCAAAACATTAAGATGTGGCTTTGCTACTGGGTGTAGATGGGGCAATGCAGCCAGCAGGAGGTCTGACCTGGTACATCATCTCTCAAGGCTACTGAGAAAGAAGGGGAAATCAGTTTGTTTGTTTGTTTTTTTTAAATGAGCCCCAGATCATCATATCCCTGGCTTGGTGCAACTCAGCGGATGAAACTGCATAATCCAGGTGGTTTTGCAGAGATCAGTTTCCATATTTTAGCCCAAGCCCAAAGTACCTGCCAGCCACCTACACAGGCTGGTCACAGCTTTTCCTGAGCATGGATGCTGCGCATGGACCAGTTGCTGTTGCTGGATTTAGTTATTGTAAGTCAACAGAAAGTCAGACAAACCTATTTGCTTTGCAAACAATAAACCCATGAGCCTTCTGAAGGTCAGAGGACTCCTAAATTTCTCGTGTCATTAGTGCTTTCTCATCACTAGCCTCTCTTGCAGTGTTACGAGGCATTTGCAAAATGTGGTCCCACTGAGGCTATGGAAACATTGAAGGGTCAAGTATTTATTCCCCTTCTCATCAGGGCAATTTTTTTCTGTAATGTACAAATTGATGTGGTGGACTTTTAGTTTAAAGGTCTGTACAGGGAGGAAAGCAACCCACTGCTTGGGTAAATCCTGAACACCCCAGAAGTTACTGCATGGCTGAGACACAGCTGTGTAAGGGATCAATATTGCCAAAAGCCTCATAGGTTCTGTAGGATGTAGGGGAGAAAAAATTAAAAAAAAACAAAAAGTAAGAAAAAGAAGAAAAAACAGAAAAAAGGGTTAAATAAAAATACACTAAACCAATGAAACTCAAAGATTCACAGGAGATCTCGGAATTAACTACTTCGTAGGTTCAAACAGAGGTCCCACGTTACGTGAGGGACACATGCAATTTACACTGATCAAAGCAGAGCTTTGAATACCTGACATGGGAGATGAAATATAAATGTGTGATTTGTGAAGTAAAAAGACAACACCAACAATAATGAGACATCAAAATAGATCTGAATGTCACACTCCTGGGTGCAACTGTAATGATACCCTCTCTTGTGACAGAGATGAAACAGCAAAGAATACAAGATCATTATTATAACAATTACTTTAATAAGCATATAAAACTGGGATTTAGTGGGGCTTTGCTGTTTGTTGTCATATCTGGTATTCATTTCCCTCGTAATTGTTCAAAGATTGATAAATAATGCCTTTTATTAAAAAGCACAGTATGAGGAAGGTTTTTAGAGGTGCCCTGTGATGTCTGGATGTTTCACTTGCACAGCCTCTAAACAGTAACAGGCAGAATTTTGATCATTTGACTGCCTGTACTCTGAACTTGCCATAGCTAGGGCCAGTTTAGCAGATATTTCCCCCTGAGGGTCTCCTGCTAGGACCTGCTACTCAGGACATGTTGTTACACGGCTTGCAGGGCAGAGGCAGCCAGTGCCCAGCATGCTTGGCAGGGAGAGCCAAGAGCATCTGCACCCTCTGCTGCCGTGTGCTAACGCTCACCCTGCCAGAAGGGACAAGCGAGCAACCTCCCAAAAGAACCCCTTCAGGGAAAGCCAGACCGAGAACATTCCAGACAGCAGGAATCCTGGCCCAAAAGATTTCTCTCCTTCAAGAGCTACCAAGCACAGGACAACCCAGCTTCTGTGGGCACTCCCATCCCTACCTCTCCCCAGACGTGCATGGCATAGGAGAAGGGCAAAATAGTGAAGGAAAATAAACAAACAGAGCAACTGTTAGTGACAGAGCTGCAGGAGGTCTAAACAAATCACTCAGCATCAATTTCTCCTGCTGCAAAGGCCAGCAATATCCATTGACAGCAGCTGAACTCACTGGGATGCTCTTTTTCTGTCCAACTCCCAAGTAAATATTTTTTTGTTTATAAAAATTCTCTGTACTTGCTGTAAGTATGAATTTTGTCTCTTAATTAGGAAGTTTCTTCATTCTGGAGAAAATGCTACATAAATGTGAAATATTTTTATTAACATTTAATGGAGAATTGAGTGTGATATTGACACTAGGAAATGGACTGTATTATTTCCATACTGCCATATGCAAATATACTCATTGTTATTGCAGATTAGGAGACTGAATTTCCTAATGCTTTTTAATAATGCTTATTATATTTCTCTGACAAAAATACCCATTAAAATACCACTTAAAGAGGATGAAGACTGCAGACATCTGAAATTAATTCTGATTTTTTTTTTAGAAAGCAAGTTTTAAAAATTCAAATCTGCATTTTTTTGTTTTTACAAATAGCCCACCGAATCAATATTTCAGGAGAGTGAATCAATATTTCAGAACACTGTGATGTAAAATTTTTAAAAAATGGTCTATTAAAATCTTTTTATTAGCATGTCAATTGCAGTGCACAAAATTTGCACATATGGGTAAAGAAATTGTTTCCTGAAAATGTGCAAATTGCTACTTCACTGAATGTAAATGAAGTGCTAATTGCTCTTTGCAAACAATATTTATGCAAATTATGCCCTACCATTACATTGCAGAGTGGAGTTTGCATTTACATTTGATGCATTTTTTCTCCACCCATTTGACAGTCCCTGGACAACAGGAACTTGGGATATTACTCTCTTTTTTTTCCAATACATTTTATAGAGACATGAATGGGTGAAGAATGGGAAAGGACCTGCAGGCAGTAATATATCATGACCTACAGGGGCAGAAGATCTAAATCTGTTCTGTTATTCTGGTTTATCATTCACTAAGCAAAGTATTTGCAATAAATGATTTATATCAAATTTTCCTTTTATTCTGCTTGCCTTTTGACCTATGATACATTTAGAAATTCTCTGCAAAAGTAATTTAAATAAAAACATCTGCTCTCTAAAACAGGAAATAAAGTATCTGATGCCATCAGATCAAACATGGAATTCAAAGAGATACGTTTGATCATGGTGGGGGGTTATTGATGTTAACTTGGTTTTAATATCTTATTTCCTTCTCTTTCCTTCCTATTAATATATCTCAGTAATTTGGAAAAACCAACACACCTTTTCTATAATTTCCCAGTCATAAGCAGAAGAGCCTTGAATCTGTTGAAGTACATCTGTTTTGTAATATTCAAGAACATGAACTGAATATTTTCAGTTTGAAACCCTTAAAATAACCTATACCCTTATTAATATTGTATTTCCTGCAGTGAAAGTCTCCTATATTTGATATTATTTGTTTTCCCACCACCTTCACAGAATCATAGAAGAGTTTATGTTGGGAATGGTCTCTAAACTCATTAAGTCCAACCATTAATCCAGCACTGCCAAACCTCTCTTTGGGTTCAGATTAGCCTTTCATATTTTAGTGTCCTAAAGTCCTCCAATGATCTTAACAATGCTTAAGCCATTAACTATTTTGGTTTCTCACACATACACAGTCACTTCTTGCTCTCAGGAGAGATGGGAAACAAGAAACTTCTTCCTTTTTTAGACAGCTTTCCATGATGGGTTACTTGAATTTCCCTTGAATGCTGTGTCTCTATTGCTGGTGGAGCAAGGCTGTGAAATACAGCTCTTTTCAGAGACACATAAAACTGCTTTCCCCAGCCTTAGAGATTGCTTCTCTGTCTCCATGCAGCCCTCAGGTGCATTCCAGGAAATTCTCAAACCTCCCTCAAATTTAGCCCTAGTTCACCAACAGGAATTTCTTAGGGCATAGCCAAATTCCTCCGGCTCAGTGAGTTGTCTCACTGAGCTAAGCTGCAGCAGGCACATCTTTCCAAACCCTTGGAATGTTTTGATTCCAATTTCCTTGAGAGTGCTTTAAGCAAATGTGTTTTGTATCAAACACATCTCCCTCATTTTCCAGGTGTCCTCATTACCGATGCTGAATGCAAACCCCTGCACCATTACCTACACCTGGGACCCCAGGTAGATGCTCACCTCTTAAGCACTGGCTTGACTTCAGTCTTCCCCTGATAAGAGCATGCTGCCTTCAGTGAATCAGACACTGTTTATGATCACACTTTTAATTACTCCAGGGAACATATGTTAATACTCATTCATCTTCAGTCTGAGGAACGCTGTAAGAGTCAGGAGCCATATGGCTCCCATCTACAGAGAAGGAAAAGGTGTGTCAAATTCCTCACTCCATTAGCTCCCAACAAGATTAAATTTACATCCAAGGCTGGGCACATCTTTGGTGCCAGCAAGATGAGGGCTGGAACCTGCAGCCAGCACAGCATGGGCATCCCTGTGAGGCTCTCCAAGCATAGATCAGAGCCACAAGGCGCTGCAACCACTCTCTGCCACCCCCTGGGCAGAAAGCATGACCTGGATGCCCACAGGACCTATTTCAATAAGTCATTAAATTTGAACATGTCATGTCTCAAATGCTCATGAGCTGCTTGATCAGTCTGTGCAGCAGGGTGTCTCAGCCTGCTTTCTGTGGGGGTGTCCTTTTGGGGCCAGGAAAGTGATGTGAGGAGAGAGAATGAGTTGCAGCCTGAGGGAGTGCCACTGGAGTTTAAATTCCTCAGGTTTAAAGTGATGGATTAGAGTCTTCAGAGTCCGTTTCCTCTACTCCCTCGGCTTAAAATACAATTGTTGGGAATAGCAACTTTGGCGTTTGTTTTTTTCAGTCAGGTGCACTGAAATGCAAAATTTTTCCCTAAAGACAAAATCAGCACTTCCTCAGCAGGTGAACAACACTATCTTAATATTACTTCTAGTAACAGCAAGGTAATACCACATGTATTCACTTCCTCATCCCTGTCATTTTGAAATTGTCTTCCACTTGGTTTACTTTCACTGTTGAGGAAGACAAAATACAAGGAATAATCTGGGTCCAGCCCTTTCTCAGGCACCCAGGACAGAAATGCTGACAGGATTCCAACTGAGAGCTGATCACTGGGAAATAAAGAGGTTATAGAAGTGTCACCAGGGACATTCTTTGACCTTTAGGTTTTTATTACTGGTGGGGATATGTGAGAAGACAAGGACGTAGTTTGCTCTCAGATCTGAGATTGGATTTCTAGTGTTGGCACTTAGAGAGGAATAAACCCAAACAAATCCTTGGGTGCACAGAGCATCTCATCTGGGAATCAGAGGAATACAAAGGCATAATGCTATTTTTAAATCAGATTTTCCGAGAACAACTGCTGTTTAAAATGCATGTAAAAATAGCAATCCCTAAAAAGCCTGGCAATTGTTGTCTCCTCCCGAACCAACAGCTTCCAAATAGCTCATAGAAGGCATCAGATTCTCAGATACCTCTCACACTGCAAAAAGAATCACATACAAACATCAATGGCAAAGCAGCTATTTGGGATTTTTTCCTCACCACTGAGAACAAGCTCTGACCTGCAGTGCCCAAGCGTGAAGGAAACACATATCTCTCAAAGATGTGAATATTTTATTATCCCATGGCAAGGCCTCCATTCTCATCACACTGGCTCACAGGCAATGCTGCCAGCTGCCATCCCAGAGCTGGCTGTCACTCTCCCAGCACATGCCAGCTCTCAGCATCAGCCCCCCTCTGCTGCCAGGGGGAGGCAGGAAAGCCTTGAGAGGTGGCAAGCCTAGAGCAGGTCCACCTCAGCGGATATTTGATGACAGTTTGCAGTTAGGATTCTCTAATTCAGTCTCCCTCTGCTCTCTGAGAGCTACATGGGTAAGGATGCTCGTCCTGCATGAATTGCCATCTGCTCCCCACAGTGCACCAGAAAAGCAGCTTCAAACCAAAGCAGCTCCAAACCAAAACAGACTCACCTTCTTTCTTGTTTTACTAAAGTGGCTCAGGATATCAGGTTGTTTATACTTTTTTTCTTTCTTTTTTTAATAAATCAAGAGAAGGACCTAAAGAAGCAATGCTCCAGTGATCCAGGCATTGCGAGAGAGGTGTTGGTTGCCCAGCCAGCAGCGGGATCCCTGCTCCTTGGGAGGGTCCATGCTGCCTCTGGGGAGTGAGGAATGGGATGCCTGAAAGCTGAGAGCATTGAGTAAGATTTGATGAGTTTGAATGAATGAAAATACCCTGCACTTCACTGCTCTTGTGTTGATTCCTGAGCACTGGGAGAATTACCTGGCATGGTAAACACCTCCTACCTCCCTGATTGGATTTTTTAAAGGTGAATTTAGACAGGGTGAATACTGCAGAGGCTGTTCCCATTGCCTTTCTTTTCCCTGCCATGCTGCAATTCTACTGCTTTGTTTGACTTTGCAACAGAAATTAACAAAAATGTGATGCTGATAGTGCTATTTTATTGATGTGACTCAGGGTCTTCAATCTAACTCCTCCAGTGTAGCTTATAATTTGAAGGCCAACCCTGTCAAAAACCAGCACAAAAAAAAATCCAAGATATCATGTAATTAATATAATTTATTCAAATGATGCACTAGAACACAGCACAGGGTTTTATTTATTCCAGTAAAGCCTGCCTCTTTTCTCCATTTCCATTTCTAAACTGTAATCCTGGAGATGTTTTAAAACAAATATATTACCTACTCATCACTGCTGGCAAACATCCACTAAAATCCAAATTTAGTCTTGGAACAAACATACAAATGACCCATTCCCAAAGGATGGTGTAGCTTTAATTAGCCCATTTTTTTTAATATTTTACAGGACATTATTTTCCAAAAGCCACTGTCTGTCTTGTAACCTTTAAATTTCCAGGCAATGATCACAGGTTAGAAGCCATTTGCCTAAGCTCAGAAACTTTTACTTTTCCCCAGAATATCTAGTGAAGACCGGGCAGGATCCCATGCAGTTCCTTTAGGGCACAGTTTGTTCTTCTCTCCCAAGAACTTCCAGGAGAGATTCACTATGACTGGAAAGGGCCACAAGCCTCAGTAAAATATCTTTTCCCAGTGTATTTCTTTGGCCATCAAAATAACTCCACCACAGGGCTGCCTCCCAGCATCCCAAATGTCATCTCAACTAAACTCTTCAGAGGTCACTTTTTCTCCTCCTAAGAGGGGAAGAAAGTGGGAAGAAAGAAAAATATATAAGCTACAAGGACTGTCAGTGGCTAAGGGCCAACCTGTTGAGATGTGCAATACAAAATTTCCCTCATAAAATCATACTGGCCATAGAGAGAAACTATAAAACCTTACTAGACTTCCCTTAGCATCCTGCCTCACTGTTTTTTTATTTTCCCCAGAACACTACATGGCTGCACTTCAGCCCCACATTTAAAACAATTTCAGTGATTATTTCTGTAGGCTGAGGTTTGTGCTTAAACATTTTTTGACCTCCATAGGCAACTGCTTGTGGAAGAGACCACTTGATTACACAAGGGTGTATTAAATTTAAAATATTCCAAATTGATACATATGGGGGTTTTGTTTGTTTTATATATGGTAATTCATGCAGGTTCCAGTCTATTTAGTTGTTTTTCTACTCACCTTTTCTCTGTATAAATCTTTCTTACTCTATAGGATGCAGGGCACAAATATAAAACCTTTCATGCAAAGTAAGACAGCCTCAGAGGTTGTTTCCACCCCAAATACCCCAGCAGTGTGGCAGCAGGGAAACAGGAGGGAAAGAGATTATGAACAAGAGAATGGAATTTCCAGAATCCCTCCCACCTTCCTCATTTTCAGTGAAAACTTCAAGGTCTTTGGTTACCCACTGTTTCAGAATGGAAATTCCACTAATAAAAGCAAGTACCCTTTTCTAACCTGCTCTAATAAGCAGCTATGAGGTAACTACCTTTGTTAGCTGGGGACTAGGTTTCTAAAGTGCCTTCCTGTCCTCCTGGCTAAGAAAGAATTTTTCTGTCATTGTTCCTGTAGCAGAGTTTACAAGAAAAATGCTCAGCGAGCTTCTTTAGTGTGAGCTGGATTTTGTGCTTTTTATGATGCTGTCTTCATTTCAAATAAAAAATAATTTTAGCTGAAAACATGGAGCTGTTCTTTGTGTCTTGAAAACATAATGCTACAGCATTTTCTTTGATTCTAAACTTACACCTATAAATACCTTTACCAGGCACTCAGCACATGCTATTGTTCCTCCCACAGCAGCAGAAACTGCCTCAGATTTGAACCTTGGAAGCCAGGGAAATGTGAAGTGGATACAGAAAAGAAGCATATTTCTCTCTAGCTGACAACTCAAGGTTATTTCTGAAGTAAATAAAGCGTTGCTAAAGAGATTTCTTTCTCTATTCTGATAATAAAGTTGCAGCATGCTGAATTTGACTGCTCCTCATTACAGCAGGGCTGAACAGGTCAGAGGGTGGGCAGGTTCAATTTGTTGTTTCAGTGTGTGAGTGCCAAAAAGCTTCTTTCTGCTTTAACTTCTGGGCGTTAAACTTTCCACCTCCACAAGTGCAGACCACACAGGCCATGTTTGGCAGGAGGCACACGAATACCCCAAGCTTCCCTTCACACCAAATAACTCCTCATTTCCATGGGTTATAAAGGTTGAGGAAAAGGACTGAAGATCAAAATTCCAAAGCTCTAGGAGCCTTTACAGCTTTAAAAAATGAAGAGAAGTACTCAGAACCAGTGTTGCCTCTGCTGCAACAGCACAGCTGTGACAGACTCCTCAAACGCAGCTGAGAGCACCTGCAGATCCCAGGTCCTGTTTTGAGCACTTGGGCAGCATCTGACTGACTGAAATACATCATTTACTGATGTCCAGAGCCACAGAACAATATTTCTTTAGCATCTTACAGGCTTTTCATATAAAAGGAAGAGCATATAACCCCTCAGGCTGAGGTGTCGTATCACATCGTTCACAGCAGAGTGCCAGGAAGGAACTAAAGGCAAATATTTATCTCTGAGATCAGTCTCTAGAGGCACAAAGTGACAAGAGAGCATTGCAGATGCAGAAAGGCCTCTTGTGAAGGAGTTTGTGTTACCATTTTTTCTCCTTTTCTGCAGATTTTGTAGCTACAAATGAAAATTAAAGTTAACCTGATCAATTAACTTTTCCATTCTGGTCTGAGTCCCAGCTTAGGCTAGGATCTTCAAGTGGGCACACAACAGCTCCAAAGCACAGATGGGCTGCTTCAATGGTTCACTGCCTTGGGAGGGGGTGGCCCTGCCATGTCCACCCCACAGCTTCTTTCCTCCCATTCTCCTGCTGCCTGAGCTGCCCGGATCCATGGAGGATCTCTTGCACATCTCACACGACCCACAGAAAATTCAACTGGTTCATTTGTAGATATACATCAATGTTGGGGCGTTTCTAGATGAGTGCACTAAATTTGCCCGCCGGGGGAAAAGGCAGAATTGCCCTCTCCTGGGAGAGCAATGGGATTTTCTGTGTAATGCAGGGCTGAGGTCTCATCTGGGAGTTGCCATCTGGGGGCAGAGGGTCAGAGCACAGCGCAGCCACGAGGCTGCCAAAGCCCTGCACTGTGAGTGCTGCTGCTCTGGCCAGGAGCCAGAATCACCAAGACAGGATTCTGACATCTGGGCTGCCCTGCCTGTCCCAGTCCTTAGCTCCAGCACTGGAGGGGGTGAAGGACTTTGCTGTTAGTAAAAGGTCAAATCAGGAATGGCTATTAAATTTACAGATAACAATGAAATGGAGAAAGACAGGATCGCTGGAGGTCAAAGATGTTGAATGAGCAATTCCTTACTGAATTTTTTTAGAGTATTCCTAGGCTGCATGGAAAAAACAATTAAGTGGTCTACTTAGAGTATCTAATGTTTTAAGTTTGCTTTAATAGTCCTTTAGATCATTGCAATCAGTGCTGCGAGTGCATAAATATCTCCATCTCTTCAACATTTTCTTCTTGACAGGTTAGTTTTCTACCCACAGAGATATTGATGAGACACTTTTGTGCTCCAGATATGTGCATTTTTCTGCATTTTCAAATAGGAACCACCATTATCTTTTTGCAAGCTGAATATTTTTTATACATCATTTACTAGTGACTAATGTGTGCTTCAGCCATGGGCTCCAAGGACTGTCATTTATCTTCCATAATGACCATAAGTTCTTAAAAAGCCAGCAACACACTGGCTGCAAAAGATGATCACAGAAGACTTTTAGTTAGAGCCCATGGAAACAGAGAAAAATGCATATTTTACTTTGAAAACAACAAAGAAAACCCTTATATCTCTTGTATGAAATGCAATGCAAAATATACAGAGTATTTTTCTGCTCCTGAAGTCAGCTTGCCATCTGAAAAATACCCAGTGTAACTCCAGTGAAAATCAAAAGCAGCCTACAACACTGAACTTTCTACTGTGCTGTCTGTCTGGGATTTCTTACTGCCACTGAACATTTTCTATGCAAATGGTATAAGCAACTAGATTTGTATGTTATATTTAGGACAAAACCACTGCAGCCACAGTACACAAATAAGCCAATGCTTCCATATGAAAGCAAATTGGTTGCAGTTTTCTCCAGCAGATGTATCCTTTAAAGCAGTCAGATTAGCCATGTAGTCTTTCAATGCCCTGCATTGCAGCACTGGCCAAGTCTGTGCCAGAGGATGCTGCCACATCTCCTGGATGGAAGGTGACAGGCAAGGAAATCTCCCCTTGGGTTAAAAATGAGCAGCAGTGATAGTACTGCAGGCAGAGCTCACCCTTCAGGCCACACAAGCTGAATTTTGGGAATTCTGACCAAGCTGTGACAGTCAGGATGCTCAAGAAATAAATCCTGGGAAGTTCCATGGGTGCCAGAGAGATTTTGGATCCTTAAAAAGTTGTTGCATTTCTAACTGTGTGAGTCATTCCCAGTGGCAATACGAGCTTTGTGAGTTTTTCACGTGTTTCTGATGATTTCAAATGCTCTATTTGACCTTGATTTTCATGAGAAGAAAGTTCAGTGCTTGTTTGGATGTCTTCTTATAAGCATTTCCTCTTCTACAGTTTTACTGGCAGCTCAATGAATATTTTCCCTAGTGCCAAATAAGTTCCAGCTATGCAACAATTTTTCCACATGCTTTCAGCTGCTATAAAACAGCTTTATCTCCATTCTGTGTCTGGGGGTTGAGTTATTTTTTAGTATCTTTCCTCCTATTAATAAAAAGCAATGGAGTGATAAATGTGTATTTTACTCAATACACATCACTGTGCATGTATCTCGCTGCTTCCAAGGGCTCAGCCAGTTCCTGCTTCATGCAGGCTCTACTCAGCCTCCTCCTGTCAGCAGGAAAACCTGCTGAAAGCATAACCCTGAAACCCCTTCATTGAGGCCATCACAGGTGAAGGGGCAGGTTCTCTGCAGGGAGAGACCAGAGCCAAATTAACAGAAACCTCTTTCACTTCTCTGGAGAAGTGAAATATTACCCTTTAGTAATATTCACAGGAAGGCAGCATCTCTTTCCCTGTCAGGTGTGCCTATAATCAGTAGCCTTATAAATAAGGTTGCCATCAGATTTTTACAAAAATAGTCACACTTTACCAGCATACATTTGGCCAATTTCTGGTTTTGAGTACATCTCAGTTTGATTTGGTACCAAATTCCAGCTGATTGCTGATATCCCTAAATTATCACCCTCTCCAGCTTTCCAAGCCTGTCCACTGGAGAAACGTGTTTGATAAAGACTCTGTTTCTTCCTACCTACACAGACCCTTTCATTGCTTTTGGGTGCAGAGGCCCACAGCAGTAGATTAGGTTGGACATTTTCCAAGCTGATTTGTAACTGTAATGATTCATTTATGGACTATTTACCCACAGTATTTATAAGAGATCAAAGAGATCTGATTTTTAGAGTCTGAGAATTTGGAAAGTGAAGATCAAGGCATTTTAGTGTCCCTGAAATAAAGTTTTTCCATCTTTAAAAGTTACTGATTGGAAAATGTAATTGCAGTGAAGCATGTGTTCATATCAGAGCTCGTGAGTGTGTTTGCCCAGGTGTGCTCCTCCAAAATATAGTCACTGATAAAGATAGATGGATTTTGACAAGGAACATCAGTCATTTTCAGAAATCTGATGAGGCAACTGTGTGCTTAAATGGCTTTGCATGAGCCCAGCAAATGCTGAGCTTGGAGAATACCCCTGCCTCCTTGTGCATTTCATAGCACCAGTAACACGTGCCTTGGGAGCATTTAATCTATAGTATCAACAGTATTTATGGTGTCTGGAGTTTTACATGGCTAAAGTAATTACTATGATAAATGCCAGCAATATTTTTAAATGAACATTGAGATTTCTTTCCATTTAGAAGCAGAAGACACTTAATTGGCAAAGATGGGATTGAGGTAAATTCTTTTGCTGTTTAGGGTCTGGTTTTGCATAAATAATGGGCAAAGGGAACTGTACTTTCATCCTGATTTCAGCTGGTTTTTTGACTTCTGGAGTGCTGTAGTGGCCAAAAGATCAGGTTTGGTGATGGTTTCCATTGTTCCCCTCCTCAGTGATTTCAGTTTCATTTTTTCCTCATGGTGGAAGGGTCGAGAAGTCTTCTTTGCCTCAGAGTTTAACCCACAGCTCAGCTGTTGGATGGACAGAGAAGTCCCACTCCATCTACTCGTCCTCTACTGTAACATCACACAACCAACACCAACAGAGAGAAGCTCAACAATGGTCCCCAGTTTCCTCCAAACCACTTCCAAACCTCTTGAGTGTAGACCTAACTCAAAACAAATAGAATTCTTCTCACCCAGAGGTCACCAGAGGATTGGGACTATTCTCTGGCATCTTGGAAGTTATCACCTCCATCAAAGAGCATCATGACTGAACAACACCCTCCAAAGGAGCAGGTTCAGCCTCTGCCAGGACTGCTCAACATCATTTGCAACCCAGGAAAGTTTTTCCAGATAAAATGTTACAGTATCACAGTCTGATTCTAATGGTCACTGCATCCTACCTTTCTTTCTTTTTTTTTTTTCCCCTCCTTCTCCCAGCTATGTGTTCCTGCTTCTTTGTGACTGGGATGATTTTTCATGTAGGACTGAGTGAGCTCACTATCCTGGCAGAAAATTAATGCAGAAAAAAGTTGCATTGGCTCACACAAGGGCCAGGCTGGCAGACCAGGTCTGCTGCTGGGCTACAGGTAGGGGTGAGGAGGAAAGGAAGAGAGAGGAAAAAGGGAGAAATCTGGTTTTAGAAAAAATTAATAATTGGGTCAGCTTGATCATAATGTGTCATCATGCCTTCCATTGGGGAAGGGAAATTTCTGTTTCAGAGAACAGCCAAGGAATGCAAAGCCTTTTCCACCCTCATGATTTCAAATCTACTGTGAAGTCAAATGAGCTAAGAACTGTTTTTTAGCAGTAAGGTAATTTTGGGGACTACCCGATTATCTCTGCAAAAGGTACCGATAATTATGCTAAAAAGGCAGAACAGGGAACTCTTCACTGCTCTTAGTTCATCTCTTTCCAGGAAGAGCTACAGCTGCTTAAAATCTGAAA
>VWZN01017941.1:393140-418670 GCA_013396955.1 Regulus satrapa | reverse complement strand
AAAAAACAAAAAAAAAAAAAAAAAAAAAAAAAGTTTCTTTTGTCAAACCCTTGATCCTGCTTGTGGTACATCCCTGTCCCATCCTTTAGGGTCACAGCCTGTAGGCACAAAATCCCTTGCATTGAGGGGAGTATTGCTGATATAAAAACTTCATTACAAAGTGGACATTAAATTGTATAGAGGGACAATTTCCACTCACCCCCTCTTTACCAACAGTGAGTAAAACGAGCCCATCTTTCACAGGTCTGCCAAAGGCAATAGTTCATGCCTGGGAGAAAATTACAGGCCAGTTTCTATAGCAATTCAAGAAAGTATGCAAAAAAACACAGCACATCCATGCAACAATTTATGCCAGCCTCAGCTCCTGCAGAGTCATTGACAGGCCACAGGACTCCTGTGGGTTCCTACATGGACCAAGATCAGCCCATGGGAGAAGGCAGGCTGCAAAAAGAGGGAGAAGGCAGGGGACAGACATGATATCTGCCATGTCCATTCCCTGACCTCACTCTGTGGTGCCTGAGCTCCACCAAGGTTTTTAAATGTGGAGCTGGTTAAGTTATGGATCATGCTTCCTACTCAGTGTCCTCCATCCTCGAGCCCTGCTCACAGCCCCTGATACTGTTACTAAAGATCTGTTTGTGCTGTTTCAAAATGAGTGAAACTTCAGGCATGGAGTGGAGTCAGCAGATACCTGATATATATTCAACTACAAGGTCTTCATTTAACCTGAACAAAAACTGCAGGGCTTTTTCTCTTTTTCCTCAGAAATTACTCCTGTTTTGCATTCCAGAACACTTGTCACCCAGGTGAATATTAATTAAAACTTGCAATTAATTAAAATGTCAATTAATTCCTTTATTTTATTCTTCAGGGTAATCTTGTATTCTGTGCAAGAGAGAGCACAGAGTGAGCTTAACAGAATGAAATACAACAAATTTCAGTGTAAGTGCTGCTCTGTGGATCCTGGAAGAAGTGATTGTCTGGCCAAGGAACAGAGAGAGGTTTAGGGAGTGCATCCATGACAGCAGACAGACCAGCACATTGCAACAGTCTGGGGACCACCTACAGCCAATTTACAAATTCCAGCTCTGATTTTATGAGCACTCTGTGCATTCACAAGCTGGGATGGTCATTTGTTGTAGGCTCACATCTTACCCTAGAGGGATGGGATTGCAACTCGATGCCTGTCTCTGCAGCAGGAGGTGGTCAGGACCATGACAACTGTGCTGCAGCAGAGCAGCATCTGTTTATGGCCTCAGCAAAGCTATTTTTCTAGTCCTAAATTCCACCAGGGTAGAAAGCAAGCAGGAAATCACCATTTTGGCCACAACGATCACAAGGCAGGAAGGGGGTAGAAACTGAAACTACAGATTTTTTTGTTTTCCAGGGGAGCTGAAAACTCTTTGGATCAAGGAAAACATGAATGAATGCAAGAATCAGCAGAAGTGCAGTAGTTACTCCAAAAAGCAAAGGAGTTAGTTTTAGGGTAGCCAACAGCTTTGCTCTGTGGTATAGACTTACACCAGGTGTTGTTCAAACAAAAAAACATATTGGTATGTTTACCCATGGAAATTGAAAAGAAATTAACTTTCTATCCAGATTGTCACCATGAGAATCATATTGCTTTTGTATTTAATATGGGAATTATGATTAATCCCTTCCACAGACACTACAGCAAATCTTTAACTTGTTTTGAAAGGAGGAAGCAAATCACAGCATTGGCCGTGGGAGTTTAATAACATAGAGATGAAAATTCCCATATGTGTAAAATCAACATATTGACACTTTATTTACCTAGAATTGTTGATCCTCTACTCTGTTATTGTTTAATTTCCTTGCAAAGTTTCTCAGAAACCATAGTTATTGTGCCTTGCTTCCTCCTCTTCCTCTCCAGGGGCAGGTCTTTCCAGATCGAGGCAAACAATGAATTTGCACAGCATCCACACCAGACACAATGAAAACATGATGAAATGTTGCTCTGTAAACCTTTCCTGTCAGCTCACACAGATGATTCTTTTGAGAAACCTGAAGTGCTTTTTAAAATGTGAATTTGCCTTTAATAATAACTGACCACAAAATGCAGTGCAATATAAACACAGCCTTTCCTTCTGGTTTGTGTTTGCTACAGTACTTTTTAAAATCCAGTTACATCACCATAAACAGGATTTTTTTCTTGCCAAAAAAATTCAGCAGTATGAGTGTTGTATCTAAGCAAGTAACCTTGACTCTGTCTACAGTCGCAGAAACATTTTTAAGACATCACTCATCTCATTCTAAAATAGATTATATTAACATTTTTCTTAAATATCTTCTTTCCATTAACTGTGGTTTTGCATAACCAGCTCTGAGGAAGATGCAGACATTATAGGCCAGATGTCAGGCAACTTTTTCAAAGTCTTTACTGGACAGAGAAAATCCAGGAACCAGCTTCATTTTTGCTTCTGATTTCACATCTGTCATGTCAGTTCTCTAATGGCTGGGTTTCCCACAATACTGGACATTAATTTTAGAAAAAATCCATAATTCTTTTTCTGCCTATTTTGGCTTTTATTCAAAAAATGCATACATAAAAACAATCCGAGGTTTCTAAGGTGGTGTGCTCTCAAATTCAGACTTTCCAATGATGTGGTTACACGTCAGCAAGGAGAAATTGTGTTGGGTTTGTCCATGTAGGATTTCACTCAGGAATTACATTCATCTCACATGTCTAAGGGGGCATTAGTCCCAAAGGCCAACAGTGAGTTTCCCTCAGCAAGACCAGCTCTGTATATTTCCAGATAAGAAAGAGAGAAGATGCTCTTAGAAAATGGTGGCTTTGAACTCTCAAAGCCTGGAATGGAAGCACTGCTGCTGAGAAAGCCACATAAAACTGGACTACATTAGGTACTTTACTGAGTTTGAGTTTTAGTGGCTGAGCATTCGCAGCTGCTCTATCTAAACTCCAGCTGGGATGTCAAAGGATTTCAGGAGCAGCAAGCCCTATGGGTTGGCTGGCAGATCCTTTCACATATATCCAAAGGCATAGTGCACATCTCACATACAAAAAGATGGTATTTGCAAGTTATGTCACAATTTACACCCATCTCCAGCAAGATGGAGGCCTGGGTAGCTGAAGGTGACTGGAGTGAAGTTCAGGCTGCGTGTGCCTTCTGCTGTCACCTCTAAACAGTCTCTGTCCCCACAGGTTTCTTTCCTGCTCTTTTGAGGTAATACACCCTGACAATGCTCATGGAGTAGTGGGAAAGCAAAGCATGGATTGTCTTGACAGAACTCTTTAAATAAAGTCAATTGACCAGAAAAGTGAGTTTCTGCCTAAGGCTCCTCACTCTGCAAGGACCCAGACTACTTTGATGCACATTCTTGTCACAGTATTTGTCCAAGCTTCCTCCTGTGATAGCAAAAAATGACTGTAATTGGGGAGGGCAGAGCAGCAGATTAGCACACAGCACACTGAATAACATCCCGGCATCTGCTGTCACAGATTTGCTGACAGCTGTTTCTGCAGAGTAACTGGAAATCTGATAATCTTAAACATGAAATTTCTTGTTATCTGTGCAAGGGCAAGTGCCAGCCTCTTATATGACCCTAAAGGACAATCTGCAGTTTTGAGCAAATGTTGCCAAGTACACCTGGGCACCTCCCCGAGAACACACAGCTGGACAGACCTGCACCAGGGCTGCCTCCTACAAGGGCACACTTCTAGCAGCCTTCCAATACCTAGAGGGGTTAAAAAAGAACCAGACAGACTTTTGGCAATGACGTGGAGTGATAGGACAAGAGGTAATGGCTTTGAAATGAAAGAGAGTAGGTTTAATTTAGATAGTAGGAATAAATTCTTTACTGTAAGGGTGGTGAGAGACTGGCAGATTTTTCAGAGAGAAGTTGTGGATGCCCCATCCCTGGAAATATTCAAGATCATGATGGATGGGGCTTTGAGGAACCTCATGAAGTAGCAGTTGTCCAGGACATGGCAGAGTGGGCTGGAATTAAAAGGTCCCTTCTAACCCATTCAATTTTAAGATTCCAGACTGTATGGAGAGACACTTTTGGTCCCCAAGGGGTGTTTTTTCATATGCCACAGTTTTATTCTATTGGAAATTTCAGAGAGGATCCAAGTTGAAGACTGTTGCCAAAGTGAACCTAGGAAAGACATGTGATTGATGTGAAAACTCCATAAAAGTTCTGAACCTCTGAAATATTATTTACAAAAACTTTCCTTTCACTGAATCCTGGGTAGCATGGGTGGAAATAAGTCAAAGTTTCTCCTTAATGAACCCACATCCACTGACTGTAAGGGACAGTGGAATTAAGCACAAACCTACGGCAGGATTTACTTTGCATTGAAGGCCCACTGTTGCAGGAACTCAGAGGGTTCATGTGAGCAGGGATGGAAACCAGATACAGGGTTGTGTGAAGAAGACTGAATTCTATTCCCCCCAGCCCAGGATAAGCAGAGATGAGCTCATGGGTTTTACCAGGGCATTAGTGCTGTCAAACACTTGCTTTCTCATGAACCCAGCCCTGTCCTGAAACCTGGTGTAGCAATTGGTGGCTACAACTTATTTTAACTTCAATGGTGAAGAATGAGATTTTGAAGATTTTCTCTGAAGATTTTCCCTTAATTAGCATTTTTAAATGCCAGTTAAAACACCTGCTTGTACTGTAAATGCACTTTTTACAAACACAAATGATAGCAAGAGCCAATGCTTTGCAAATCACAGTTCTCTGCATGGCAGCCCACAATCAGCAGCAATCCCAGACACTGCGAAATCCTGACTACAGGCATTACTGAACAGGCCCATTAAACACAATTCTCGTTTTTGGTTTCACAGATTAGTGAGTAGCTGCCATGCCCAGATGCCATTTTATAGCCAGGTAACACTAAGGGAAAAGCACAGGTTCCTTCTGTGGTGGATGAACCGGACCCTGACAACTGAGACCATGTGTGACACTTTAAAACACAAAAATCCTAAGGAAAAAAAGTTTAATCTCTGTGAAGAGCAGTATTAAAAATTACCAAGCACTGTAGCAGTGGGTCTGTGAGATGGGCAGACAATGGGACTATTTTTACTCTTGGTGTTTTGCCAGTTAAGGCCACAGGTCTGTAGAGCTACCTATTTCCACTGTGCTTTAAATTTTGGATTTGTGACTGCGGAGTCATGGGGATATTGCTCCAAATGCAATTTTAACAAACAAGTTGATGCCACAGGAACTCCTAAGTGTGACAGGATTTGCATGCTACAGATCCAGTTTATGTTTCTCCAGGACACACCTCTTGGGTGGAGATTGCCAGAGTCCTGTCAACTGTTTGGTGGCTTTGTTTCCCCAAACACATTGGCTCCTGTCAACAAGGCAAATCTGACTCTGACTGCATTATCAATTAAAACTGCTGTCCTCGTGACATTTATAATACATCCAATGCAAAAGAGGCCCCAAGTGTGCTATTTTGTTGTTCCAACATGTGCCAGTTTCAGAAGCCTAAACACTGGTTTTAGAAGTCAGATGCAGGAGACTGATGTATTAAAGCCTGTTTTTCACAGACCAAAAAACCCATATAAAACAAAACCAACAATAACAAAACACAAACAGACAAACCCCTAAAATAAATAGAAACCCAAACAAATAAAAGCATTGCAGGTGCCTGGGTGTCCATGTTCTCTTTGCATACAAAGGCATATTTCCCATTCCCTCCTTTTGCCAACTCCATAGCCCTTGCATGGGTATGATGTATGGAACAAAACAACTCACATAGATGTCTCCTTCAAAAAACAAAGAACTAAAAGATAGGACTAAAACATAAAACATTTCATAATTCTCATACAGAAATCGTTACTATCTTCTTTGAACTTGAATATTTCCCACTTGTGTTCACATTACAGCATGCACTGACCAACTCACAAGCTCCACATGGCTGCTGCAGGAGAAGGTCCTTGCAAGGTGGATGGTGGTACTCTGCATGAACCTCCTCCAGTGGCCTTACAGTGACAGCAATGACATGTGCAACATGTTCTGCAAGGGACTTGGGCAATGGTGCCCCGTGGTCACCATCGCTGCAGAGATCAGCTCCAAAGATCTCACAGCACGTGGCTCACTCCAAGAACACAACAGAAGAGGATGAGATGGCTGAGAGTGTTGGAGTGGTGGTGCAGAATCACAGAATCACAGACTGGATTAGGCTGGAGGGGACTACAGGAGGTCATCTGTTCCATCAGGGTCATCCCAGAGCACATGGCACAGGATTGTGTCCAGACAGTTCTGGGATCTCTCCAGTGAAGGAGACTCCACACCCTCTTTGGGCAGTCTGTTCCCACCACAGTCTCCTGCATAGGAAAGTTCTTCCTCATGTCAAGTGGGAGCTCCTGCGCATCAGTTTCTGCCCATTGCCTCTTGTTCTGTTGCTGGGCACCACGGAGCAGAGCTCTGACACCTCCCTTCAGACACTGACGAGCATTGATGGGTCCCCTCTCAGCCATCTCCTCTTGAGACTGAGCAGCCCCAGCTCCCTCAGCCTTTCCTTGTAAGAGAAATGCTCCAGTCCCTTCATCATCCTTGTTGCCTTCCACTGGATCCTCTCCCCATGCAACAGGAGAGTTTTCATGTAGTGGCTGCTGTTTCCTGGTCTTGCTCAATGTAAACTGAATCATAAAATCCTAAAATTTTAGAATATCCTGAGATGGAAGGGATTCAAATGGACCACTGAAGTCTAATCCAACTGGGCTAATATCCCACAGCAGTGAGGGATTTCAAACTCCACAGAGACAAATAATTCTGTTGGAAATGTTATGCAAACACAAGGATGTATTCTTCATACAATTATGATCTGACTTCAGAAGCAGAGCAGTACAGCACAATTCATAGTTACCATCACATACCTCCACTCTAATAAATTCCCACACACAGGTTAATGTCTGGATTTCTCAGCCTGAAATTTTCAGCTGAAATTTTTCATTTCAGCAAAACATATTTCAATTCATTAGCTTATTACAGTAATTATTTTTTCTAATTCACATGCTTAGTAACAAAAAGTAACATAGCTTTGTAATTAATCAAGGAGCTGTGAAAGAGCATGAGTTACAGCACAGCACCTCATGCTTGTGAGTTCTTAACTGGGAGCCCAAAGGCTGTGAGCCATTGAATGTGGGAAGTATGAATTTCCTGGGCTTTAAATTATACCCCTCTGTGTCTTATTGAGAAGACAAACCAGCTCACAAAGTAGAATTTTTCAGGACTAAGGGTAAAAACCTGCACTGATCCCTGGACTGAACTCTGGAGCACTGCACAAAGAGTCAGAATGTATTAAAAGGATGCAGCTGCTTCCCTGCTACCCCAGAAACATTAGCACAAACTCCTGGTTATATGCTTTTTTTCAGTGGTATACACAACATACTCTGTGGAAGTTTCAATATGCCAGATTTTAATTTTTGAGTTCTCTGTCTTCTTGTCAGAAAATGAGAGTAGCCCTAGCCACCCACCTGGGAAGAATATGATGACAATCCTTCCAGTTGTGAAGTTAGACTGATTTTCTAATCACAATCTCACAGACCTAACAGAAGCCAAAGGAAGCGTAATTCTAAGGCATGTGGAAACTTAAATCCCATTTTAAGGATGATTAAGGTTTCAGTGTCTGAGCCCCCCTGGCCTCACTGGCTTTCAGAGGGATTTGGGGTTCAGGAGCCTGAGTGACCATCACTTTATGTGTTCCCCTTTAGCTTATGCAACTAGGGCTGTGTTTAGCCATATTAATAAAAGGTATACTTTATCCCATTGATTTAGGACGATGAGTCTCACTTTCCAAATCCAATCAGTGCTTAGTACTTCAGCTTGATGACCTTGCAAAGGTTAGAAGTAATGCAAACTGACCCTCTGTGTGCTTCAACCCATTTCTCATGTGAGATACAATCAGACACTTTTTACCTCTTTCAGGGTGACCCGTGTTCATATATTTTATTTTAGATTTGTCCCAGTTAAGAGCACTGACACACTCAGACAG
Organism: Regulus satrapa; assembly: GCA_013396955.1. Taxonomy (NCBI): domain Eukaryota; kingdom Metazoa; phylum Chordata; class Aves; order Passeriformes; family Regulidae; genus Regulus; species Regulus satrapa. Next base: position 410,680 of record VWZN01017941.1, on the reverse strand, counting down.
ACCCTGGTTTCCTATGGTAACATCCTTTCCACACCCCTGGGTATCCAAACCACAGCTTGGAAATGAGGCTAAGCCTCCTGGCTGAGCTAAGAAGCCAGTCACTATGTTGCTCTGAATAAAATGAAAAATAACATTAAAGAGGGGATGGGGTGAGGGACCAACTCCTCTGAAGTTTTGGCCACTTGTGTAAATATGAAGCTAAATTTCAGTGCTTACAATTAACTGCAAATTTTGCTGCAAAGGCCAGCAGCATCTGGGATCAGCATCTCCATAAGGCACACAGGCAGTGTGGGGATCGCCAGGATCCCTTCCAGGCAAATAGCCTTGCCCATGTGCAGAGCTGGAAGGATCTTCCTCCCCATCTCTAGGTAATTTCAGCCTTGCCTTGAAAAAACCCAAGACAAAACCAAGAGCAAAAACCCCACAATGAGCCCAGGTCTTGTCCCTTCACTGTGTCTCAGCAAGTGGCTGTCAACCCTCCTCACCACAGAGCTGTCTCTGTGGCTTTGGGAAACAAACACGTCATTTATGCTCTTATGAAGTATCCCTGTTTTATATATGATGCATTCAGACCAATCAATCTTCTATCTTGGTGGCCTGTTTAGAGACTTAGGGAGCTGGCATTGATTAAATGCCTATAATAGAGAGCATTAATTTACCCGTCAGTGGAAAAATCACCACTGTAAATTGTCCCAGTCGGTTTGTATATCACCAAACGATGTACAGCGTGTTCTGGGGGTGCGTGCTGAACTGCTCCTGTACATAAAGCACATTCAATTAGCAGCACCGGCACTGCTTCGGCCGGCCACAGGCAAAGGTCTGCCTTTGATTCTGCTGCCCTCTTTAGGATTTGTGCCTGGGACTCCATGGTAATAGATTAGGTGCAAGATCACTCAGTATCTGAAGGCATATGTGGGACTATAGCATCCCATGGGAGTGGGGAAAAGATCAGAATATTACATGCTTTTGCATATCATGCTACATTGTTTGCAACAGTAATGAGGAGAAAAATACTGTGGTTTTGGAACTGCTGGAGGTCCCTTCATCGTTTGAGTTCATGGTCCCAGATGAAATATCTCATATTATGTCCTTGGAGCAGGAGGAAGTAGATCACAGTGCTGCAAGGGGAGGCAGGAATGAGTTTCTCTTGAGCAGTAAAATAACATTAGATTTATATTGCTTTAATAAAAAATGGTCAGACTCAGACTGTAGGTAGCTATCTCAAGAGGAGGTATCCAGACCCTTATTTGTGGCTGTACAGGAGGGCATGAGTGTGAGAGGGGAATCAGCTGAGTGAGGAATAACTGGTTTTGGCAGAAGGAAAAGCAAGATATTTCCCCTCTATAGGTGACCCAGGTCACTGTAGATAGAGATGCTCAGAAGCAGTGATGGGGGAAAGGTGAGAAGAATGAATTAACCATGGCAGAAGGGAAGAGGTGATGAGCAAAGGAAAAGCTCCAGCTGCTTAAAACTCTCACCCTGAGCCTCTGTCCAGGAAGGTTCATGCCCCCTATGACACTCTCCAGCTGCTGCAGTCAGACTCACTCCTCCCCAGCCACAGAACAGCCACAGCAGCCTCTGGATTGCAAACTTCCATCTATCAAATCGGTAAATATCAAACAAAACACAGGTCAAATTCATCCTCCTTTTATTTTTCAAACATCCATAGAAGGAAGGGATATTCTTCCTGTAGGCAAAATGGATTGTTCCTGCCTCAGTGTTTCCTTTACAAATGCAATGACTTGGGAACCATCAGTGTTTCTCTTCCCAGCCTCAGAGCACAAATGTTGCTTCTCCAAGCCCACCAGCACTTCCCACCCTCAGGCATGAAGGAGCTGTGAGGGCTCGAGTTTTGGGACTGCAAAAGTAAAGTTAGTTCATCCAGACCTCCCAAGGACTGCCTTACTCAAATCTCCTGGCACAGGAGCCAAGATGTGATCTTTCTTACTGTCAGCCCAGAAAAATTAATCAAAGAGATGAAAATCCCCCTGCCATTCATCACTGCTGATAAAGGTCCTGTCACCTGCACTGAGCTCCCAGTTTTATTGCTGATACATGAGTGAGGAGGTGGCCCAGTTCACTCTTGCAGAGCCACCGTGACCCTGTCAGTGCCACACAAAACTTGTGTGCACCAGGTACTGCACAGGCACAGCTTCAGGCCCCACACACCGGGTAGGATTGCCCAGGTTACGCAGAGGGTAGCATCTTTTCAGAGATTAAGGCCAAGGTTTTGAAAAACAGTTCATGATTTCAGGTAGGTCTCTTCCTGGGTGACCAGTAGAGCTATTTTTAAAGGCTCATATTTTCCCAAAAAACTAAAGAGGTTTTGGTAGGTTCTGGAAAGATATTTCCAAGAGCAGAGGAAATCTTTGGGTACATAAACTATTAAGCTCCACCGCTCTGAGCATGTTGGTGTAACCCAGCCTGAGGCTTGGAAGCTGTTGCACATCGCAGGCGTTGGTATGCCTGTAACAGCTTCCAGGCTGGGGCTGGTCTCATCCCACCAGCTCTGACCTCTCAGCAGTCTGGGTCTGCCTGGGGAAAAGATGAATATCTGAAGCTCAGGATGTGCAGTATCCACTCTTGGGCTTTCCCAAACCCAGCCCAAAACTTGAGCAGCCTCACAGAGGTGCCAAGCATCTGCTTCACACTCACCCCAGTTCTTGTTCAAAGGGTTAATTTTACTTGCAGAGCTCCCTCATGTGCACAAGTAAATCCCAGTGCATTTTTATCAGTGTGATTTATAAACCAGGTTGAGGAAACTCTGGTCTCTGAAGTCTGTTGTCAGAGTTAATGGAGCAAGAATATAAACTGCAGCATTTTAGGGTTATAGTCACCTTTCAGTAGTGACCTCCTGACAGTTTCAGACCCAGATCTCTGCTGGTTTATTCCAGGCTGCAGCCACACCCCCAGTTGTGGTGTGGAATTGCCTTTCCTTAGGGACTGTCCAGCCAAGGTGGGGCAGAGATTTCTTCTTGAACTTTCCATCAAAAGGCTGAATCACTTGCAGCAACCTGAGGTTTGTCTGACTTTCCCCCTTTTGCTTCATCCTGCAGAAATGAAGAACAGATATTTAGTTTAAAAACTGCACATTGCTACCCAAAATGAAGGAATGGAGGTGGCTGGCATGGAATAGGGGAAGGAGGGTGGTGTTTTCACCTCTCCATTTGTTTGCACCCATGGAGAGCAGCATGGCTACTGCCAGGCCTCCCAGAGGAAGGATCCCACCTAACAGGACCAAAGGCTCCTAGATGAAGGCACTCCTATTATATCTGCACTTGAGGTTGACTTAAATAGAAACCCACCTGGACCAGGTTTTTTCATCAGCTGATAAATTCCCAGAGCTACTAAAGGATTTTGTGCCTTGTTGATAAAAGATTCCATAATAAGGAAAAAAAGCAAAATGAAAGAAAAGCTCTCCATATGAAAGGACCGCAGAGATAAATTGAATATTTTGTATTATCCCCTAACTTTTCTCTCTATCCCCAAGAAGCACAGACAAGATATAAACAGTAAGACAAAATGAAACATCAAAGAGCCACCTGAATACCAAGAATGAAAAATGTGTGAAAAGCAAAATTCTGGATAATAATTAAATAATTGATATGCCATTTTCTGAATTATCCAGGAGGAAAAAGGATGAGAAATGTGCCAGTTTGCACATTGGGGTCCATGTTGAGGAGCAGGGGTGGGGTCTCCAGCATCTCATGGTGGTGCTCTCCCTTCTGTGTCAAAATCAAGAAGCTGACCATGTCCTGGGCTTTAAAATCTATTTAATCCCCAGCCAGTAGCAGTAATAAAATGAGTACATAATGCCACCTCCTGGCTATAGTTGAGGACACTATAAAAGTGCTGGCAGAAAGATAGTGTTGTGTCCCTCCTGCACTCGGCTGGATGATATATATCACTTGCTTGTGGAAGTCAAATTTCTTTTGCTGACTTAATCCCAGAGCCAAAATTAATCAGACATCCTAGCTAACAGGATCAGAAAATGCCATAAATTATGCTGCCTGCAACCTAACAACAGCATTAACAGCACGAAGAAGGTGGAGGCTTTTTTTTGATTAATCACTGTTTAAGTTGCCTAAAGGACCTATGAAACCTCCTGCTGGCTGACACAATGAGCAACATTTTATATTAACCCATATAAGGAAACGTCCTTTAAAGTGATGGATTATGCAGATGTGAGATGGGGCTGTGTGATGTGGTTACCCAAGAGGTGCAAGAGGCATGACAGGCGTCTCTGCTGCTCCCACACAGCCCTCCCCACCATCTCCAGCTAACCCTAGACAGAACTTGTCACCCCAGTATCTGAGCACCCCCAGAAAAAGCCACACAATGCAACAGATTGGATGAGTTGGCTCCAAACAGAGCTGTGAAGTTTATGCAACAACTGGCAAATTTCGATGCTTTTAATTAATTTTTTTTTACCCAAAACAGCAAGCTCAGTACCTAGGGCAGGGATAGGAAATGGACATTTCCTCTGTGGTTACTTTGGCACCCTGCAGAGCAGTGTCACTCTTTTTTTTTGTGTGTGTATGGACATGCTGAGAAATTCATCAGCTTCCATCAGCCACCAGCTGCTGAGCTGGTGCACACAGAATGGAGCATCCCAACCCAGCCCCAAGAAAATCAACATCCCCTTCTGGAGCCATAAACCCAGCACCCCTCAGCAAACCTGCTCTTTTCCCTATCCTGCAGGGGTGTCTATACTGGAGATCCCCTGGTTCCTGCTGCTGCAAGGGGGTATGTTGATATTCCCACCTTTGGGCAGGATTTTTCAGAGCACCAGACACCAACCTCTCCCCACTCCCGCTGAAATGAGCTGCCTTCCATCCACCACTCCTACTGTTTGCTCTCCTGAGAGGTCTCAGCACTTAGAAAATACGCTTTTATTTTCATTGTCTTGCCTAAAGAGATCCACTTATTGGGGTGATGGTTTTTTCAGAGCATTCTTCCCTGTGCTGATTGCATGCCATCATTTTAAATTTACCTTAAATGGGTGACTAGAGCTTCTCAGGTGGGAAAAGATGCATTTTACACTCTTTTTGCTCTGGTACTATCAAATATAATGTACACAAAATGAAGTCACAGAATCAAGACAAACTGTTATTTTTGCCAAAAGCCCGCTGTCAGATGAGATCATGGGTGGACAGATTTTTCAGGAATCTGCAAAATTTTAGGTGCACGCTGATTGATACTAGCAATCAGTTTTCTCCTTCTTTACTTGTGAGCATTTCTACACAGGCTGAAATTTTCCACCAACATGATCTTTTTATGGTACTTTGTCCAAAGTGACAGAGATTCACAGAAGAGGTAGAAATTAGCAATGGACTTGAACTCTGAAAAATAGTTTTAAAGGATTTCTAATTAAACTTCATGACCCAGGGATGAAGGAATTTTCTTGCTCTCCTTCCTAACCTCCTGGTCTCATCTTCCCTTCCCCTCTGGACACAAGACAAGACTAGTACCTCCTTGCTCTCTGATTTAATTCCCTTTCCATGTAGGCAGGGGGTCCAAAAAGACCCATTCCCGTATTCATCACTTTTCTGGTATGATGTCCTGACAATTATTTACACCCCGATGCCAAGCTTGCCACTTGACCCCCTTGCTGTGTCTGGGCACCTCTGTCTGACAGGAAACCCCTCAAACAGCCCCTGCTTTTCTCCTGGCTCTTCCAGCCATCCTGACTCCCACCCACCCTGCCTTTGGGACCAGCTTCAAATGCCTCTGCTAATTTTTTGCACACCCCAGAGAGGAGGATATAATTATTCAACACTCCCAAGCTGTCTGGGAGCTTGCTGAAGGTACAGGCTCAGACATGCCTAAAGCAACCAGACCTTCTTCCTGCCACTAAGGGTAATGCTTCTGGGGGCAGCCAGAAGGATCATGACAGATTCCCAGCAGGAATAACTTTAATCCTGTGAAGAAAGTGAAAAGGCAAAGAAATATACCACTTGGAGCCTGACTGAGAACATCTCCACAGGAACACAGCGTGCCTGACATGATGTGCACCTGTTTCAGATCTGACTCATCTTCCCTTTGCTGAGCACTGACAAACCCCAGAGGCTGCACCCTCCACAGAGAAGTATCTGCTTCCTTTTTGTTGTGGGTATAATCACGCACTTTACTCTCAAGAGAGAAGAAAAACCATATTTTATTGATATAAAACAGTGAGTAAATAAAATTCAGTGGTAAATGCAGCAGGGGTTTAACAAAATGAGATGGCAAGTTACAGTTGAGCATTTACTGTGAAGAGGACAGGGTCAGACAAAGTTGTATTGTACTCCCATCACATCATGAGGTTCAGAAACCCTCTTATGTTTACAAACAGCTCCTCAAAGGAGAGTTTGTGTGCAGCTGGATCATACTTTGTCAACAATTTCTGTCTAAAACATTATATAATCACGATAAATACTTTGTATCATTTAAGATTTCAAACTTTCAGTGCACACGTTCACAATACATTGAGTATCTGATGTGATAAGGAACCTCTCTTAGCCTCAAAAAGGCATCTTGAAAGATATCCCTACTCAAGGGAAGTCCTGGCAGATGCTCTGCTCCTGTGCAGGAGTCCTCAACAGGCCCTGGGCTCTCACTGGCTGTGGAGTAGGATAATGGAGTCATAGTCATATTTGCATACATACAGATGTTAGTTTCTTCCAAGCTTGGTTTGAGTTAGACCTATACCAGCGCTGTAATTAGGTGGATGCATTGCTCAAAATAGGCCTCGGCTATTGGGTTCTTAACTGTCTCCCCCAAATCCACTTTGAGCCAGATGCAGCCACCCCAACCAGATACAACCTTTAGAGCCACCACTGGTGGTCACCACTTGAACAGGTTGGGAAATAGAGGTCAGGTTGAGAGGTAGGGGGAAGTACATCGTTATTTGAGGCTTCAAATACCCCAAGTCTGCCAAAAAGACAAAGGAAATAAATAAACCAGTGATACAACCTACATTTGCATTAACATTGCTGGGGAAATGAAAATGCCATTTGTTTAAAATACTGACCTTTCCTTTCAGGAGCCTTGATTTCTAAATCCTGTATTTCACTCTGTGTATATTCACCAGTTTCAGGTGAGCCTTTCCAGAGCTCATGGCCAAGGTCTGCACAGAGTTCACCTGCTCCCAGGGCAGGAGCTGCTGCTCAGGGCAGTAAGGCAAGGAAGAATTTCCTTTGAGGAAAGGAAATGAAATCTTGCGATTTCAATGAGGATCAGTTTGGCAAATTTTGGTCTATAACCCTGCTCTTCATGGCATCCCATGTCATTTGATGGCTTTTCCTTTGCTGATTTTTTTTTTTTAATGTTGTAACTAGCTAGAACAATTAATCAGTACACTCTCCTGTGTTTTCTTTTGTTTTCTCCCTGGTTCTGGGATTTTTGTACAGCTAATTTTGGCATATTTTGGTTCTTTTCACTGCACCTCATTTCATCCCTACCCATTTGCTTGCAGTTGCTCCATTTCCAAATTTTCTTCCTTTTTTCCAATTGTATTTTATTTGATCATATCTTCATTCCAGAGTATTTGGAACACTTTTTTTTCTGTTTTCAAGCAGCGGGAAAGCAGAAGCTGTGCTATGGCTCCCCTCCTGGGACTTCGGGGTCATTTGGGTGTTCCTTGTCCTCAGAGAGGCTGAGGGTGCCCATGTCAGATGCCCTCCTCCCTGGCTCTGCCAATTAAACTAGACAGCCCAATGCCATTGTCTCTACTAATTGATGCAGCAAGCACTAATTAAAGGACTCCCCGTGGCTTTGCAATCTTTCCTGGCTATTTGTCCAGGTGGAGCCGTCCTGCCTCTCAGCCCTCTGCCAGGCTGGGGGATGCTGAATATCTCCATGTCACCCCATATCAGGAGGTCAGATCCCTGCCCAGCCTCCTGTCTGATCCAGCAGATGGATCCCCCTGTGGCTTTGTCTGCCCCAACCTACCGCTCCCTTTCATGTCTGCCGGCTGAATCTCTGGGGTATCTGACCCACCACAGATGTGGGGATGCTGTGGGGATGCCTGCCCAAATCTCCTCTCTCCTGGTGGCAAATTAACCCTGCATTTGAGGAGTGGCAGTGGCCTGCAGCTATTTCCCCTGCCAAGCTGTGGTCTCCTCCTCTCTGAAGCCAATCATACCTAAAATGACTGCCCTCAGACCGCCTACAGCACGCTGGTAATGGCTCTCCCATGCTTCTCTACTGGATGGTAGTCTCAGGACAACCAGGATGCATCCTCTGGGAAGACTGCTGGCTGAGGAATCTGTGTTCTGCCATGGATACCCATCCTTCCACTGTCTGCTTTACAGGACAGAAGAATTTCAGTGGAAGTATCCCTCACAACCTGGAAGACCATTTGGTATCCTGGAGGGTGTCAGTGAGATGCAGGGGACACTGAAGACAGCTGTGATGTCAGATACAGGCTGCTCCAAGTGACCCCAAGGCCCCAGAGCAGAGCAGAGGCTCCCAGGGTAAGCCTGGGGCACTGCAGAGGAGCTCGAGCTGGGCTGGCACCACCACAGGGAGCCTGGGCCAAGCACCAGCCCAGGCTACAGCTGTGGAAGACTGAGACACATGGCTGGGTCACCCAGCAAGGTCACTCATTATCCACCCTGTTGTGGCACTTGCAGGAGCTCACTCATCCCCTACAGCCAGCAAAGAGCAGGGCAGGAAGCAAACAGGAGCCACCAACGTCTTTGCACAGCTGGAATCAGACATGCAAAGCCTGCACTGAATGCACCAACTGCATTTAAGCTGCCCTTAGATAGCAAGGGGAAATGCTGGAGTAAGGAAGTAATCCTCACTGCTTTACTGGCTGCCTTTGATTTGTGGCACACGGTTATTTTGGGCACCTGAGATATTGTGTAAGCAATTGTTGCTGTGTCTCAGCTGTGGCAAGTGCCCACTCTGCCCCAACCACTGCACTTTGTCCAGACATGGCTTTAGAGGACTCTGTGCTGAGTGGGCTCTGAGCTGTGTGTGCTGCAGGAATCAGGATCCATGGAAATCCTATTCTCCTTGCAGGCTACACCACATCAGGGGCTATTCCCAGCAGCAGATTTGGATTCTCTGTAGAGAGAGGTGGGAGGGCAAGGTGGAAGGGAGGCAAGGATGAAATCTCCCTCCATGGCACTGATATAAAAGGTGAGAGATGGCTTTGAAGTGCTGCATGGTGATAAATCCTAACAGAGAGAGAATCCATAAAGATGGTTTTACCAGGAGTCTCTGAGTGTTGGCACCACTACCTTTAAGGGCTGGACACTGACACATGAGCTGAGCTGTGGGCACCGAGCCAGGTCTCTCAAGGATTCATCCCAGGTCTGGGCTTAATTTCCTCTTGCTGAGAGGTGCTTGTGTCGGATCTTAGCACAGACACATTTTACAGGAGAGCAACCAGGCACTCCAAGGCTTAATGCGGGAGCACATGCACAGGGAAGCCAAGTGAGAAGAATGCTGATTAATTGCCATGTATTAATTTGCTTCTGCAGTGGATGGAATATTTGCTTCGAGCTTTTCAGAGAAAGACAACATGGAAATGCTTTACACAGCTCACCAGCCTCACAGTGAAGCCCATTTGCTGTTGGTTAACTTTCAGCCCCACATTAGTGAATGAGCAGGACAAGTAAAAACATCTTTTCACCTCCTAAGGCAGCAAAGCTCAATGGTCTGGCATAAAAAGAAGTGAACTGTAATATTGGCTAGTTTAGATAGACTCACAGAAGGTACAATCCCCTTTTAAAAGCTTGTCTATTGCACAAACCCTCATTTTGTGCCTTTTTTTTTTTCTCCCAAGGAATATTCTTATATTTATACCCAAACTATCTAATCAGAGATGGTGTCAGGTCTCAGTAAGGAAGCCGAGGAACCCCAACTGAGCACAGACAGGTATGTTGAAAGCAAACACTTTCATCTTGTCAGGAGTGGTTTGTTTGTGTCTCATACACAACTGCGAGGAACCATAACCACAAATACTTCACACAGTACTTTGAATTTAATAGCTCACATGGGCTACTGTCTGAATTACTGCCTTTTATTTTATGACTAAATTAATATTATATACACAGGAGCACATTTAAAATACCCAACAGGGTGAAAGAAATGATTGCTCTGTTGAAAAATATAAATTTTTATGCACAGAAGTTATTAGTAAAGCCACATTCCCCAGTCCATTAATGTGCACACATTTAAATTTTCCTCTTTTTTTTTCCTTTTGACCTTTCTTTTCAGATACTACAGCATGTTATCTTAAAGCTTTAATAAAACAGTAATTCACTCATGCTTTTTATGGCCTACTAATTTGTCTGCTGTGCCATATATTTGGTTTCATAACTTTTATATGCAAATCAATAAAAACTCCTTTGATATTTCTTTTAAATCATTGAATAATTAACAGAACCTAGTCCCCAAGTTAGCTACACTGTGAAGCAGAGAACTAGCACTCACAAAACTTCAAGTAAAAAGGAGAAAAACTGAAGACATGGATAAATCCATCTTGTTTTAAAATATCATTGGAGAAACTGCACATCTAAAAAGGAGGGGGGGGGGAGGAAGGAGAAAAAAATCTCATTTCTGGGAAAATAGCCTGAATATGTATCATAATTGTAGATGGGGAAAGAAAAGGAAATTAAAGCAGACAAAAATATTGCTATTGACCTCTTTGAATATGTTATCCGAGTTCTAAGAAATGAAAAATGGAGTTGAGTGCTCATGCTTTGGGGTTTTTCAACCCCACCCCTCACTCCAGGGCTGTGTTTGGGCTTTGCTCGTTCCAGTGCAGCCCCAGCTTACAGCAGGGCACACACCCAGGCTCCAGGCATTTGTCTCTTTCCAGACTTTAACACTCTTCCACCAATAAGCAAAGCTGTGGGACTTTTCCTGACTCTTCTAGGGATCGCTGTGCTCCTGACTTCCTCTTTAGCTTGTTTTCTCATGGAAACAGGGCATCTGCAATCCTACCTTTGCATATAGCTCTTCTGGCAGCCTCTAAACCCAGGAGCCAAGTTTACACTTCATAGAGCTGTGAGGTCTCAAAAAAAAAAAAAAATTCAAGTTCCTGCAAGGTGTCATGGAAAATACAAGGACAAGCAATGGCAAGAGAGGTGATGTGTCCCAAATTCCAGCAAAGGCTGAAGTCTGAGCTCATGGAGAAGCCACGAGTGAGAGAGGGAACCTGGTTCCTGCATGACTGGGCACTGAGTTCATGTCAATCAGCTTTCAGCCTTGTTCTCTGTAAAAACCCCCCATCTCCTGGCTAGTGACACCCCAATAATTGTGAACTCTGGGAATGTGAAGGGTGTGTAAAAGAGTGCTTGACACATGCCAGAGTTTGTAAATAGCCCGAATCCCAAACGTCAGGAGCTGACTCTTGGGTACGCTCTGCGCTCAGACGTTGCGCTGCCTGTGCAGCTACCCAAGGAAACACCAGCTCAGCAGCTGATCTGGGTGTATGCGAATATTTTTATTAAAGAGAGAAGGTCTCATGGATGTTAAGCCTCAGCCACTTGGGAATCTTCATCTGGGCAAGGGACAAAACTTCTTTCACACAGATCAAAGCAACTAAAAGATGTTCCCATCCTGGGCTCCCTGGACTGCCTGTGTCAGCCAACCTCATTCATGCAGGAAAGGAGACAGCAGAAGCTGGCAGTGCTGTCATTGCTCTAAGCCTTGCTGGGAGTCACACAGGGAGGAGAGAGCCTTAATCCCACTGCCTGAAGGACTGAGGGCTTGGTCTGTGAGCAACTGCTCCCAGCTGGCCTGGCTGCACAGGCATCAGCTTGGCCATCAGCATTTCATTACACTAGGGCACCCTCACTTTTTGTCTTTTCAAAGGTCCTTTTTGGGCTGTGCTCATCCAAAACTTCCTGGGGATACCAAAATCCAACACGAGACACCAAAATATTTTGAATTTTGCACACCAGCATTGGTATCGTCTCCTGACTTTTACCTGCAGTAGCTGTAGAAAGAAGAGTTAACTGAGAAGAAATTAAGGACAGACTTTGTCTTGCTTAAATAATGAGTGTTTGTTTAATGAGCATCTGCAGTATCCCATTAAAAGGGGAGCACCATACTGAAATAAACGTTTGCTCAATGAAGGATGCACGGCAACACCACAACATCTTATATTTGTTGACATCGACCACTGACAGAGAAATCCATTTTCCAAAGGAGCAATGGCTTACCCAGGGGATGCTGATTTAATTCTCTGTCCATCAGGAATTTTGCTAATGGTATCAGGAGGAGCAGAGCTGGAGCAAGCCCCACGTTGGCCTGTCATTTCATCACCTAATAGTGAGGTCAAGGACAAGACAAAAAATCCCTGATCTAAACAGGTTGGTCCTTGCATTAGTGAATGCTTATATTGCCTTTAGAGCGCTGAGACATGAGGCTAGTGGTTAAGCAGATTCATTCAAGGTTGAGGGTGTGCACAGTAAAAGCTGCTGGTTTTACATGAGCATTACAAGAGTGCTTGACTACTTCTCTCACTATCTTGGAATAATTTAATGTTAATTTTTTAAATGTCAATTATTTAGATGATTTTTTTTTCTGCACTTCCAGCTCTCAAGTAATTTCTTTTAAATTGTTGCATACACCATTTAACAGGTTCTGTGATAAAGGTCCCATTTTTTAAAAAGTATTGATTTTATTTTATATCTTTGCAGTACAGAATTAGCCAGGGCTTCAGTTTGGACTCCCATCACTGGTTTTTCTTTATTATTTCTGGTAAATTTTCAGTGTTTTGCATTTAAATTTCTGCACTTTCTTTTATGTGCTTGTAACCAGAATTAATTTATTTCCTGTCTCTGTTTCTTCCTTTACTTAAAATAGACATGCTCAATGGCCATCCACTATTATTGAACAAAGAGCACATAGGATTCAGGAGAGTTCACTGGGGAGGTACCTGTGGCTATTGCATGGAACCCTAAGTCATGTACTTTTCAGACCTTAGAGATTACTAATTTCAGAAAGCTGAGTAAAACCTGGATGGATTTAATCAACTCATGTCTTTGTATGCTCCATCAATCTCAAAGTGGGTAAAAAATTGCTTAATAAATTCTTTAACCAGTAGTTCCCATGTAATTAAATGAGGCCAAATTAAAAAGTACTGAAATACAATGTTTTATTTGCTCTCCATTCTTATTTAAACCTTCAAAAGCTTTTCCAGGTGTGTCCCAAGGAGCACTGGGCCTCACCTTTTTGTCTACCAAGATCTTACCTACAACAGACCATGGGCCTGGTGAAGCACAGTGGGATAATACTGTGACTCCCCACCAGGATGAAACAGATTTATTTGCTTTATTTAGGGTTTGTCTCACCGGCTTAAGTCCATAATTACTGACTTAAAAGAAGAAAGCTGCAAAGCACAAATCCAAACCCAAACAGGGCAACTGCACCTCCCTGACTCCCCTAGAGCAGGGGTGCACCACAGGCAGTAGCACCAGCTCTTTGCATGAGATTACACAGCAGCAGTCCCATTTTGGATAGCATATTTTCTTTTCCCTTTAAAAATTCATAGGTACCTATAAATCACCTTTTATCCATAGGTGCAGTTCTCAGAGTGTCTTTGGACAATTTACCCTTAGACTGTGTGTGGCAGCACGTGGCATTTTCACCTCATGTTACACCACCTGAGCCCAAGTGCTGCTGAAGCCACAGCTCAGCAAAATCAGCCCTTCCCCAGCTGTACCACCAGCCATGCTCCTCAGTCTCTGGCAGCCAGAGCTGCTTCACCTGCTTCCCTCTCCTGAGCCTGAGGGAGTCACAGCCCAGAGGCCCCAAATCCTGACAAGCCATCAACAAGACCCACTTGGGAACCAGGGAGATTCCAGCCAGCCTGGATCACAGGGGACAGTGCCTGGTTTACCCAAGGAATTGAGAAATTCTCACAAGCTCCCCAGAGCAGTAGGACAACACACAGAGAAAACAGCAGAGTTCACACAGTGAAGCAGTGTGAGAAAACACAGGGAAGCTTCAGACCTGAGCCACGGCACTGCCAGGACTCACCAGCTTTTCATACCCGTTTTTTTTTGCTGAAAAGGAAAGCTCATCCCAGACAACTTCATCACCAGGTGGGTTTAGCAGGATGCAAAAAAAAAAAGTGATACACAGGGACATTAATGAAAAATTACTCATGGTAACCTGCAAAAACAGCAATTGAAGCGGACTCTTTGGGCTGCCAGGAGACACATAAATGGAAAAGTGTCACCACAGGCCAGACAATCAGCTGCTCCAAATGGGGACAGCCACTGCAGGCTGATGGCTGCTCCTCCTCTTTGTATTGGAAACCCGTCACATATGTAGTGGGGATGTACAACTGGGAGTACAGCAATGTCCCTATTCTGCTGAGGGCTCTTTTTAAATTTCTTATAATCTCCTCATGGGATGTAAAAAAAAAAAAGAAGAATTCATTCATCCTCTCTTTGAGCAATTGCAATTAAAGTAAAAAGCATGATTAATCCAAGATGTCCCCTGCTCGAAAATCATATTCTTGTCACCAAAGAAGCTTGACCAAAGTCACAAACAAACCTAATTGTCCAAACAAATAATGATGGGTTTAATATATACATTTGGCAAATCCAGGGGTTTTGCTTTGCTATTAAATTTTAATTAGTAATTAATATTTATGCAGCCATTGGCTGGGATTCTGCAAGTTACATAAATAAATATTAACTTGTGGATGATTTTTTAAAAATCCTTGCCTCTGTAATTTATTTGTGCAACTCTCTATTACTTATTCATTAATTCATGTATAATTCCAACTCCTCTTCATTCCAGATGGAGTGGGAGGGAAGAGCGAAGCTCCCTTGGGACTGATGTACATGGTTTTAATTCTCAATTTAGTCTCCATCACTACAAATTAAATGTTTAAAACGTTTAAAAATCCTAAACAGAATGTTTAGCAATGCTGGCATATTCAAATCCATCAGTCTGCAAGAACCAGCAATTCTTTAGGTATGCAATGGTACAAGCTGAGAGCAATATGCAGCACCTTAGCAGAAAAAACACCTTTATATTGTTCTTTTGTCCAGTGAAGGAGCCCCTGCATCCACCCTCACACTGAGGTCAGTGGGTGCTTCACTTGCTCCAACATACAGGTTAGAGGAAAATTCAAGGACTGAGGCCACAGCAAGCTTCTGAATTTCAGGCAATAAAAATATCAAAGAAACACTTTCATAGGGGTTATTTTACTATTAATTTCTAGCAAGCTGTCAAAAACACAAAGGCTTCTCATCCCAGAAATACCTGACTGGGCAATTCAGGCTGTTGAGCCATCATCCCAAGTGACACACGTGCTGCAGCCCAGCCTCAGCCACTGCACAGTGAAGCATTGCTTCTGGGTGTGGGGCCCTGGCTGTCACCTCTCCACCCTCCTGCTGTGTCTGGCTGGACATGTCCTGGCAAACAGCTCTTGCTGTGCTTTGCCTGGCAGCCTGGAACCGTGACAGCTGAGGGGAGGTGCACGCACCAGCTAAAAACACAATCAGACCAACTCCAGTCTCTCTCTCAATGTCTAAAATCAGGTATTTGGGAATGGTTTATTGCCCTGCTTGCATGGGCCATTACCAAAGCCCACACATGATTCCTCTCCCCAGGATCCCCATAATACTCTGATGTGTGGCAGCTCTCAGGAGCCCTGATTCCTACAGGGTAAATATCGACCGAAAGAGAACAAATGGTATATGGTTCATTACTGAAGGGACTAATTAAACAGTTAGAGAGCAGCCCTTGGGAACAAATAACAATGCAAGGGATGTACAAGTGTCCCAGTGACACTGCTGACCTCATCTCACAGCTCCAGGAGCTCATGAGGAGCAGAGGAGAGGAGCAGTGCTAGGGCACGTACATCTGGGCAGCAGGGATGTTGGCTTAACAGCAGTGCAGCACAAAAAGACTTGGACAAGACATCTGGAGCCAATATGTGAGAGACCATTTTTGCACATGTGTGCACTGCCTCCCTCCTTGCTGGATTTGGGATTGAGGGACTGCTGCAGCCTGGCTCTATGGGACTGGGATGCGAGGAAATCTTAGCATCAAAGATGCACTAATGTCAGGCAAAAAGGCAAAACACTTTAGGCACTGAAAACCAGCAGATCTGGCTTCCCTTAGCATGGATATCTGGCCATGGGCATGGTTATTAAGGCAGCGGTTTAGAGCCAGACAAGTGGAGTGAACACAATTCAGCTCTCAAAAGAACAGAGGAAGAAAAGGTGCTATAAATATATATATAAAATAAATTTTACCTCCTGTCCTGCATCAAGCATTGGCTCCTTTAAACATCTCTCTGCTGCTCTTTCTGAGCTAAATGCAGTAATTTCCAAGCAGTCACCTCCTGCTCTACATAGAGCTATCTTATGCACATAGGCTTGCGGGACCTTAAGACCCCAATAATTGGGGGCTATAAATTGCTGAGAAAGAGAGGTTTCTCCAGTTTAACCTACACTGTATAAGCTGCCTAATAATAACACAGCACCATGGGGTAGAATATTAGCCAGCAGAGATGGTGACATTAAGAGATTATATTGGCAAGCCTTTAGGGTGGATTTTGCACATCCAGATCAAGATCCCAGCAGCTACAATGATGTATCTCTGCTCCTAGAGGAACTGAAATAAATTGAGGTGCTGGCTTATACCCACAGCAATCCCCAAGGTGCTGACAGCCCTCACTTCATTCTTAACCTAGAAGGAGAGGAGTTCCTAAAAATATCAGTGAACTATCCACATTTTCTTGCAGTTTGTCTCTATAGTTGAAGAGGATTTATGCCTCCTGGCTTGAGAGACTCACTGAGGTAGGGTTGGAGTTTCGGCATACAAGGAGCGCAGAACTGTTTATTTTAATCACAAGGCCGCTGCCAGGCACAGCCAGCTCCTTCCTCTGTGCTGCTGCATTCAGGAGCTGTGTGGATCCAGTCACAGCTTTATTTCCTGATTTTTCCATCCCATTTCATCACGGCAGTGATGGCTGGAAACACTTTTTTAGTAGCACAGTTTCAGTCCCACACTACCTGATTTTTGCTGATAAGATTAAGCTATAGCCCAAGACCTTATTGGTTTATATTTCACAGCTACCAGGCATGTCCTAGGAAGCAGTATCAGTGCTATATAGATTCCATCTATTACAACTGGGTTGCCAATAAAAATGCAAAGGTACCTTAAAACAATGCAATTTGAGGAAATGCTGAAGAAATTCCATCTAGATCCGTAAAAGAGTTTATATATTATGGTGTAGGAGCTAGCAGAGCTGTAGTGTTATGGAATCATTTAAAGTAATATCCCCCATTACTACAAAGAGCCCACATTTATCTGGGATTTCATGTGGGCTGACAACAGTTCCAGCTTCACTCCATCTCACACCAGCAGCACGCTCCAAGGACGAGGGGCACCCCAGCCTGCAGCAGCATGCACCTGCTGGCTGGAATTTTGGAGTGGCTGCAAAACTCTTTCTAGGGGACAGGAGAGTAGGCAGAAACTACCGAAGCCCCTTGTTCCTGCCTGAGTCCAAAGCCAGCCCTACAAGGCTGTGCTTTCTCAGTTGTGCTGTGGTCCTTAATCAACAGCTA
>VWZN01017941.1:363773-392871 GCA_013396955.1 Regulus satrapa | reverse complement strand
CTGTCCCTGCTGTCCCCTCTGACTGCTGCCACCGCTGTCCCTGCTGCCACCACCCGGTCACTGTGACCACTGCTGTCCCCTCTGACTGCTGTCCCTTCTGCCACTACTGTCAATGCTGTCACTGCTGTCCCTGCTACCACCAGCCGGCCACTGCGGCCACTGCTGTCCCCTCTGACTGCTGTCCCTTCTGCCACTACTGCCACTGCTGTCCCTGCTGTCCCCTCTGACTGCTGCCACCGCTGTCCCTGCTGTCACTGCTGCCACTGCTGTCCCTGTTGCCACTCTTGTCCCTGCTGCCACTGTTGCCACTGCTGTCACTGCTGGCATTGCTGCCACTGTGCCCTCGGGTGACAGACAGGACAGGGAGAGCCGCATTCCCACCAAGAAGTATTCTCCAAGGTCTGGAAATCAAGGGGAATAAAACCCCCCATACCTCAGATGATTCCCCATAAATTTTTCAGGAGAATGAGGAGAAGACAAACAGGGTCAGTGTCCGATGCAGTGCACAGAGCTGCGATGTCCCTGTGGGTGGCTGCAGGCCCCACTGCACCTGCCCACAGTGCTGGGACAGCACGGCCTCAGCTTGGAGAAGCAGAGCTCATCTGCAAGGGCATGTTCAGTCCCACCCCAGTCCAGCTCTCCCCATCCCTGGCTCCCACAAGGCTGGACTTCACTGCCCTGACACAGAGGACAGTGGCTTGTAATGTTTCCTTTCTGAGGAGCAGCAATTCCCAGTTCCTGCAGAGCTGGGACAGCCCAGACACTCCTCTGGGAGCATAACTCTCCCCTCTCTTTACTATGGGGTAGAAACCAGACCCACTCACTCACCAATTTAAAAGGAAGTACATCTCCTTTCAATTTATCCTATGAACTGCAAACAAAAGTGGAATGAAAACTGATCAGCTTAATGCCCTCACCTTAGAAAAGGACATCCTCACTGAAAAAAAAAAAGGTACAGAAAAAATCTGCTGCATACACACAACTTGCAGACTTGCAGGGACTTTACTTCAAAACTGCAGCTCTGGGCAAGGTCATTTGGTGAAATGTGGATAAAACTTCTCATGTCACTTAGAAAGCACGGGAATGTCTCTCAAGGACCCCTTCACAAAGCATTTCCCTGCAGGGTGTGCAGCTCCTCTGGAATGACATAGGAGACACTTGTGGGGCAAAGCCTGCAGAGCTGGATGACTTCTGCATGGTAGTAATTACAGAGGCTTTGGAAGTGGAATCAAATCTAAAATAAAATAAAAAATCTACTTGAGACATTATTTTGATCCATTGAATCTGAGAGTCCCCTTCTGCTTTTACTGTGTCCATGCCCTCAGCATTCCTAGAAGCAAAGGAAGAACTGTTATCTCTTTGTGCACCACAGAGAACTGGGAGACAGAGGATGTTAAGACCAGGCTTTTCAGAAGTAACTGGCAATTTTGAGTCCTGTACTTAGGATATACCACTTTAGAGAGCCCTACTTGCAGAGCTGAGGTTAGCAGCTTTGGCTTGAATACAGTTTAGTTGCCCAAAGCTAAACAATGAAACATGAAGGTGCTTTTAAAAAGAACAAAAAAATTACCAGACACTGTTGAAATATTGACCCAAATTACTTGCCCCAGGTTATACAGGAGAGATTGGGATGGAGCCAAGTAGACTGAATTGCCTCCTGAAATGCTGAGTAGCATCACAAAAGGCCCAAGTTCCATGCTTTGGAGCACTGGATGCCCCCACAGGATGTGTTTGAAGCATCCAGAGGTCAGCTCTCGAGTCCTGCATGGCTTCCTAACAAAGCAGGGGGGTGCAGGACTTCCTTCAGCAGCCGGTGGCAAGGGGCCAAATTCCCTATTAAAAACAGGGCTCCTCTGAGAGCAGAGGGAGATATCATGAACTCCAAAGCTCCTTTCTTCCTCCTCTCTTTGTATTCCCTGAACAAAGGTTTGCATTTAGGCTCCAGCAACATGCTGCCCACCACTGACTGACACTTACCTGTTATTATAATGCCTTTTCTGTGTCATCCAGAGCTGACCTTGGAAAAGAGATCTTATATATATTCATAACTCCACTTAATTTCATCATTAGTTCTTCTGTGTACCTAATTTATCACCATAACTATGTCAAACAGGGAAGCCTGCAATTTCCTTGCCAATATAATGCTGGTGTAGTAAGAAGACATCAGCAGAGCAGTTACTAATCTGCTGCTCTGTCTTCCTGACTCTCCACCTGGGGAGAGCTCCAGGAGGCAGGTTTCCTTTCTCAGCCATGCTGCTCTGTTAAACTGTTCAATTGAATGAAGTTGTTGCTTCACCAATTACTCTGTTTATGTCTTAAACACATGAATAATGCTGGGCTTGAAGTGGAATACTTCACTAAAGTATCTTTATTAAAAAATTTAAAAGGAGAGAGCATTAGAATCATAAATCACAATTTGGATGTGACAGCATTTCAGCAAGGAACTGATGTATAAACTCCCCAGTTGATTCCAAGAGCATCTGGATCAGTGGTTAGCATAGGGTTAGCCCTGCTGAAGGAAATGCTGATGAAAAAACAAGATTTATCTTTTGTACAGCTGTCAATATGCCAATCTTAAAATATACCACAAAAAAAGCACCACAAAATCCCCATGTAATGGGCAGAGACATTTCAGTCTGGGGAGCTCCATGACGAGACTGAGGACACTGAGCAAGGTGGCAGCAGAGCTGAGCCCAAGTCCCATCACACTGTTCCTCACACACCCTAACACAAGCTCCCATCAGCTGCACGTGTGACCCGTGGCTTCCAGGTCCTGCTCCCCTGTAGCCCTGGCTGTACATCTCAGGAGCCCTGCAACCACCACGTGTTCACAGTCGCTTTCCAGCAGTGCAACCCTGCTCCCAACAGCATCCTGGTGCTCTGGAGAGCTCCATGCCCCTGCCCAGCCATCCCTGCTCTCTCCTGGGGCCAGTGCCCAAAGCTGCTGCTTGGAGTCACGTCGAGGAGGAGGGGCAGAGCTGCCAGCTGCATGTGCCTACGTGCAGAGGGGCACTCTGCAGCTCCTCTGCTGCACACACACAGCCAGCACCCCCATGGCAGCACACGAAAACATGCTCCTGGGACCCCCTGGGTAAGGCAGGGACACGACCACAGCCAGGACAAGTTCAGTCACTCGCTTCAGAGTCACTTGTTTAAAGATCTGTGGGTTCACAGCAGAGGGGAAAGAGCCTGCCCTTAACAGGCAGCAGATACAACACCAGGATGCCAGGGTAGTGTCCAGAAATGCCCAAAGGAGCTCTGTTTGCCCCACAAGAGCTGGAAATGTGCACAGATATAATTAAGAAGACCCTCTCCAAAGCCCAGAAACACAGGGAAAAACAGCACCAGAAGTTATTTACAAGGAAATGAAGAGGAGGATTTACAAGGAAATGCAGAGGAGGACAAAGGACAAAGCAGAGGAGGAAAATCTGGTGAAAAAAAAAATGCACTGCAAAATGCTTTACTTCTGAATGGTGAAGGGCAGGCTTTACCAGCAAATGACACACAGGTCAACAACAGTAAGTAATGCAAGAGAAATAATTATGTCAAAGCTTCAAGAAAGAGAGAGGGGAAAGGTAGTACTGATTGGAAGTTATATGAATTCAGAAGAAGACAGAAGGCAAACAGGCACAGGAATTGATGGTAAACAGGGTGAGTTCCCAGTTATTTCACAGCATCACACAGAAAACAAACCAGACCTGCAATTAAGCAAAGGAAAATTAAAGCTTGGCAGGATCCAAATATCCCTGAGGAGATTCTAAATTACACACAAGATGTTCAGGCCTTCTAAAAGTACCTTCTTTGGGAGCACATGACACAAGTGGATATGTCCCCACGGGTGAGAGGGGCCTGGAGAGGTGTCAGGACATAGAGCAGATTTGGGAGATCCCGAGAGAGAGCTGCCACAAGTGGGGTCTGTACAGCTGAGTGCCAGATCTGGGACATGGTAACCCTGAGAGAGGAAGGGCTGCCATCACTATTGGATATAACAACTCCAGTAAAATTATGTAACTTTGCAGTCCAAGTGAGGCCAGACCTGGGATGAAATATTCATATGGTGAAAACATGAGCAGAATAAAAGCATGCGACCAAAGCAGACTGCATCCCCTGTCTCCTCACATCCAAGCTGCTAAAATACTCCAGTTCTCAGGCACATGAGCAGTCAGCAGGCATCTCCTTGAGTATGCAGCATGTTAAGAGAAAATATAATAAAAGCAGCACAACAAATACCAAAGGCAATTCAAGACAGCCTTCAGCCATTGCACAGTTATCAGGGCAGGAGACAAGCTGCACTTGAACAGATCCAAGAAAGCTAAATAGTGCACTGAACACACTTCCATCCAGATATCTACCACCAAAAAAACCCTACCTGACTTGGTAAAAGGGAAAAAAGAATATCCCTGGTGTTGGATGGTAATGCTGAAGACAGGCATAAGCTCCTAGGCAAGGAAAGTGGACTTCTTTCCTTGTTAGGAGTACCAGGATCCAAGTACAGATGGCTGAGACTGTCATTTGGGATCAAAAGTAGAGATGCTGCCAGCAAGACACACTAACAAGACTCTCAGGGATCCATGTCACTGCTGATGACATTTAGGGGTAGAGATAAACAGACAGCTTGCTGGAAGCTGTGACAGGGACAAGGTACAACTTGCTTTGTCAGCCAAAACAATAGGAAGGTAATAGGACCCATATGACAATACCAAGCTGAAATTGTGTTTCTGCACTCTTCACTTGGTGATCTTCCAAGGGGAGCCTGGGAGAAGTTCAAACCAGGGAAAAACATTTAAGATTAAACCAGCTGCTAACCATCGCTGGACGCCCCAAATCACCCTGAGCACTTCCCACTCAAGGGGTCACATGGAGCAGCAGCTTGTTTGGACCCGTCTTGGGAGTTATCGCAGCCGAAGCCAAGCCTGATTGATCCCACAATGTGCGTGCCTTTGTCACCTTTCCCAGGAATATTGCATCAGATGTGTCTTTTGGCAGTACTCAGCCCTGTGCCCCAGCTGGCAGCCCTGGCACAGGTAGCCTGGCCTCATCTCTCGCCTTACCTGCTGCACCATGGGCTGCCTGGCCATCAGCAGCTGGCCCCTGAGGAAAGGGTTTGCCTTGAGGAAAGGTCTGCTGATGCTCTGCCAGAGCCATCGATGCTCAGGAGCTCACCAGCCCCTTAGTGAGTGCTGATCAGTGGAGACCAGCAGGGCAGTACCAGAGATTTCTGTGTGCCACATGGGCAGTGGGGCACCCCTCTGAAAGGATGGGACGGTCTCTTGGGAGAGGTGGCTTTGGCAGCAGCGGCAAAGCAGATGAACATAGACCCCTCCTTAGGGCTGATGCCCATGGAAGAGCAGGGAATTTTGCCACAGACATTCCCTGCGGGCAGAAACACATCTTTGAAGTAAGAAATCAAAATCCTCCAGGGGGCTTTATTGGTCACCTTTCCAATACCCTCCCAAACTCACCTGCTGTTATTTTCCAAGCCTGTANAAAAAAAAAAAAAAAGTGGCAGGAGTTACAGCACAGCTGTGACTGGAGATTGCAAAAGCAGCCTGAGGACGGGGAGAGCTCCCAGCCCCACACCAAAGAGGAGACAAGAGGAGACCTGGGGCTAGGAGGAGCCAGCAAGGCTCCCTCAGCAACCCAGCAGAAGGGGAAGCTAGAGTACCGGTGAGTGGAGAAACCTGTCTGCTTCCCTCCTTCCCCACAGCGTGGAGCTGCACTGCCTGGTTTTAGGCAGCTTTGCAGCTCCGGGTGGAGCCCTCTAGGGCTGTCCCCAGCTCTCAGCACTGTGAATGGGATATGCAGCAGCCAGAGGCATCAGATAGCTCCACCTGGCCATAAAGCACAGGTCAGAGTTGGGCTGGTTGTTTTTCCAGCTCAAGGAAGGCAGGTGACAGCCAATGTTCCATAGAGCTCATCAGTGCAGTGCCACACGAGCAGTGCCTTCAGTGCATGCTTGGACAAGCAGAGGGAGTCTATGCAGCAATATCAGCACTTTGGGCCATAGGATTTTGTACTTTTGTTCTGGTTCTGGGAAGCCTAAGGCTGGATTTACTGTAAAAATCAAATCACAGTACACAAGAGGTCTGAAGAACTGGTAAGCTCCCGAGTCCCTGCCGAGAAGGCAGGTATGTTTTCAACTCAGTGAACAAATTACAGCCAAACCCCTGCTAAAGTAGAGATTCTCCTGAACTGTATTAACACTTCTAAACTGCCAGCAGGAAATTGCACCTTGGCAATGTTTTCCCATTAAAACTCCTTATTTAAAGCACTGATTGCACTATCCTAAAATATATCTCAGCATTCAGAGCTGTTTAATGCCAGGGGTTGGATGTGGATCCAAGCTGTGCACGTGTAACTGCACCAGCCTCATCAGGGCTGCTCCTGCTCCTCACCCACATAATGGGGACAGTAATTTGCTTCTCCCTCCGCAGGTGCCACGAGCACTCCGTGCTTGTGCCCTGACACTGCTGGGTACCCAGACAAGTCTGCTTGCTGGGGATGCTGCAGCTCAGCTGAAGTCACAGTGCCCACAGCAATGCAGCTTCTGAGGTGGCACTCTGACACATTTAGCTGAGCTGGTGCAGCAAAGCAAACACATGGATCACCTCTGAGCACCATGAGGGGTGGAGGAGCTCGGTGACACGGGGCCTCTCAGAATGGCATCACCGCCAGCCCGCCCCCACCAGGGGTAGCTCCCTCTGGAAGGGGCTCTGGGCAGGGACACAGATGAGACCACTAATAACAAAGATACAGATTGTAACAGACAGATGAAATGCAGCGATTCACCTGCCTGACTCAATGCTCTAGTTGAATACAGATATAATTTCTTTTAATTATGGAAAAAGAAGCCTGTGTGGAACTAAAATAAATGGGGAAAACTAAAGGCAGCACTTCAACAAAGCCCCACAGACATATTCCACCGACCAAAAAAACCCAAAATTGAATCTTTTTCTCAGAAACCAGACATTCAAAAGACACCTACTTTGTGCAAAATAGTTTCTCTTTGCAAAATCAAAAATGCTTGCCAGGGCCTCAGAACCTTGTCCATGGAAGCAGCAAACACCAGACATGCAGGAAACTCTTGCTTTATTTAACTAATTGTATTTCTTTCCTTTTCCTTCTACATTCTCCAAGGGACAATGTGCATGTGATCGACTGCAAACCCACAGGCATGCCCTATCTGTGAAATTGAAGTCTCCAGGCTTCCTGCCTGGTAATGTTGTCTCTCTGCACTCTGGGGTCTTCTGAACAACTCAAGACTCTTGATCTCATGTGGAAGGGGAACTGTGCTGCCTCTGCCTGCTCTTGCTAGTGCAGTTTACCACGGTTTGGTAGCCTCCTCTCCATCCTTTTTCACACAGATATTCCTCTTGTGAGACAACACTACTAGGAGAAAAAAATTATTTCCTTTCAGTAACTGTCTATATTTTTTCTGAGGGCAGGCAGACCAAGACACAGACTGGCAAAGAAAATCTTTTTATACCTTGGCATGTACAGGTGAACAGCCAGCCCATGCTCAGAACAGTGGAGAAGGAGTTTCTGCCTAATTTCTCTCCCTGTCCACAGGACATTGAATTAAAAACTTACCAGCAGCAGGGCCTCCCCAAAGCAGTTAGCCTATCCACATCACTGAGAGATGGATACTTGTTTGGGTCCTCACTAAGAGTCAAAATGAGCCCAGGTTGTCCTCTTTCAGTATCTTGTTTGCAATAGCCAGCCTGTTGAACTGGTGTTCTGGCAGCTCTGAGCATCAATAATGCAGATATCTACCCTGGGAGTGCTAAAAAATGTACCAAAAGTGAAGTTCTATATTTTGGGGTTTGCCTGTCTGCGTTTACATGCCATCAGCCAGGACTGCTGCACCTTCCAAACCAGGGTGTCAGGGGCTCAGCACCACCAGCCATGCTCATTTGGATATTTGAACATTCTCTTCAGCTACAAAAATGCTCTTTCCTAGTCTTAGATACACATTGTACGGAATTTGGAATAAATACCTGCAGCTGCCTTTTTGATTTTGTTCCCTCTTCTTTTCCTAGTAACATTATATTCTCCTAGGGAGAAAAAACATTAGTTTGGTGCTTGGGATGATTCAATTACTCAGCAGTAGGTCAGAGGAAAAAACAAATATGGGATGCTGCTTCTTCCATCCTCTAAGCAAAAGCCTTGCTGGAGTACATGTGAACTAGAATTTCAGACAGCATCTTCAGACCAGTATTCCAAAACTACTGAAATCATTTATACCCTTCTGTAAAATCTTTGTTAAAAACAAGATTTGTCTACAACCAGTGGCTATACAGTCATCTTCTTTAACGACATCTGGATTCATTACTTAATATCAGGTCTAAATATTTTTCCTCACTACTATAAGCCAAGACAGGTACATAACCTATAAGCACATACATTACAATTGTATTGTGCACAATACACTTGGAAGGAGTTGTGAAATTCAGCTAACACATACTAATCCTGAGTTTCATTAATAAAGATGTCTGCTTTTGGAGAGTCCCATTCTCCTAGCAGATGTTCAGATAAACTAGAGCCAGATATAGACATCTCCCACAATCTTCTTCATGATTTTGTTCAAATGGGAGAATGTGTGGTGGCAGCATTTTCTACCCCAGCTCTACACTTTCTGTGGATGTTGGCACACATGAAGCGTTGCTAAAGCTGGTGAGAATTTATATTCACAGAAACATTCACACCAGAAGAATTCATGCTGTCATCACACTGGTATAGGAGAGGACAAAGTGGGAGGTCCCAAACAAGGAACAAAATAATGCCCAGGCAAGTCAGAAAAATAATGAAGAAAAAATGCCCTTCTAAGAAGCATGAAAACACCAATGTGAAGCAAGGGCAAGGAGCTGCACTATGACCAAGAATGAGGAATTGATACAACAAAGAATTTAAGCCGAATTTTGGTGCAAAGCCAAGGACACCATTTTAAAAATCCCCTTCTTTTAGCTTCTACGTGACCACAGAAACACCCAGACCTTCCTCTTTGGCACTTCAAGGCACCAGCACTCAGCCTCAGTGCCTGGGCCTTCCAGGACCAAGCCCAGCACCTTCCTCAGCTCTGCCAGATATGTGTGCCCAGCCAGGCAGAGCACCTGCCTTCCTAGGCTGTGGGCACAACTGCCTGAGAGCTGCCATGAAGGAATTTGGGTGTTTACAGCAGCTCAGTGCTCATGGTGTGCAGCCGAGGAGAAAAGTGAACCGTCCCCTCACACCTTAGTGCCAGCACAACCCTCCAGTTGTGCTGGTCCACTCCAGCTCCCTGCCCTAAAATGCTTCTCTGCTGCAGAAGCAGGAGGGTGGCCCACTCATCAGGGCACAGCTGGTGGAGACACAAAAGCAGGGCACTGCTCTGCTGCTTCTGCATCCCCTGCCTTGTTCCTCTGACAGTCCCTGGAAGCTGGCACAGGCAGGCCAGGGCCTTGGCCAAGGAGCAGCAGGTCACAGGGCAGGATGTGGTCACTAAAAAGTACCTTTTGCTCAGGTGTTCCTCCAAAATGCACTTTGGAAATAGTCAAAACAAAATCCTGCCTAAAATTCCCCCAGGATGATGACGTAGTTATTTTTATAAACTCCTGGACAGTTATAGGCAAAATCACCCTGAAATGTTTGCCACTGCTGTCTGAGCTGCAGAAATGTTCTCTCTGCTTGTGTTTGTAAGGTGTACAGTGACCATGGCTGTGTTGGTTTAATTCCAGGGCAGAAGCAGTAAATGGGCTTGCATGTGTACTTTTATGATAAACCCAGCCTGAGTTATCTGGGAGCTCCCAGATGGCACACACTTCCCAGTTTGCTATCAGAGCTGGATGTGGGCATGTGCCAGCCCTTCCCTCCCTCTGCCAGCACACTCTGCTTCCACAAAAAAATGTGCCAGCATGTATGACAAAATCTGCAAAGAAGGACAAGTGTGGACAAGCAGAGCAAGACCCTGAAGCAATGAAACAGAGTAGGTGCAGACTCAGACACCTCTCAGAGAGTGGGACACACAAAATACTGTGGGTATACACTGGACCTTGGACTATTTTTCTTGATTTTCTGTGTGGGGCTGGATCAAAATCCCTCAGAGGAACATAAATATTTTTGGAGATTTCAGTGGGAGGCTGAGTCAACTTCAAAAAACTTTGTTAACAACAGACATAGAGAGACTAAGAGAGAGATGATGTACTTTATGGAGATTCTAATTTCTACTTCCTTACTTTTAGTTTTTGAGGAGGTGCTTTCTTAGGAATATGCACATTTTTTCATGTTTCCTCTACTCAAGAATCACAGCAGAGTAATAATACATTGAATTTCACAACTCTGGTGGGCTTATTTTCCCGTTGTCATGTCTTAAATCATAAGGGATAGGAACACAAAGAACAAGATTGCCTGGGAACTCAGATAAAGCTCCTCCTCTGGTTCATTGTGTGCTTAGCAGGATTTGCAGATATAGACTATTTGATCACATTAATGGAGTGAGTGCTGGCTTCCTACAGGAACGCCAGAGAAAGCAGCAGGCGACATTTTGCTATGGAACTATCAGTTTGGTAGCACTGGTTCGACAGAGGTTTGGCTTACATTGGTTTTCTACCCAATATCTTTTCAAATATCTGTTGTTTTGGCTGAAGTTTTATCCACTCTGTACACACTTTAGGCTGAATATCAGGAAAGCTGGTCTGGATTTCAGAAACCTGGCTGAAATTCATCTCTTTCCAGCAACAGGGCTAAGGGGGAGGATACCAAGTTTTGCCCATGCAGAACCCAAAATTTCCTTTCTTGTGTCATTTAGGGAAAAGACATGAAACCAAGCAGTGAAGTAAATTCAGGGTAATGAATATGGGTTTTCCCAGTCCCATGAAAACCTGACCAGAGTAGCCCATTCACAAATTACCTCCTGACCTTGCTGCTGCTTGAAGATACTGACTGCAGGGGAAGAGAGAATTTCAGCCTAAATTAAACTCTCAGATTCACAAGCTGACCATGGACTAGCCTGGGTTATTAAGGAGAAATCAGCAAGAACACGACGTTGCAGTGTAATGTCTGTGAAGTCTCGTCCTGCCTCTCCATGGGGTTCTTCCTTCCCTAGGAAAAGGTGACTCAAGTCAAAGTCACTTCAAAGGTGACACCAGTCCCTCAAGATGACTGGCTTTTTCCCATTGCTGATCTTTTCTTACCCTTAAAGCTCCCTAAACCCTAATTGAGCCCTGCAGACACTGCTGGGTGGATGAAATCAAAGTTCCTGGAAAGAAAAAAAAATATTAAAGACCTGAAATTTTTGTGATATCAATACATTTAGGAGCAATTTCTGTTCAAAGGTGAGACATGTCAGAGAGATGGGGAGATGACATTACTGTGGGCAGAGAGGAGAATCAGAATGAATTGCTCAAGCACTCATGGTGAGCTGCCACCCTCACCTAAAGCAGCTCTGAGAGGTTTGGGGTGCCCAAAAAGCAAAGAGACAGGGAAGTCTGTGAAGTAGGGGTCATCAGCCACAACAGAGTGACCAGAATTTTTCTTGTTTCCCTTCAGTTTATTTGCCAAAATAATCCACATTTCTGAATAAAAAAGTAGCTCCCCAAGTAACTCAAAGCTTAGTTTTCCCAAGCTGGGCACCTAAGACAACTTTTCATTAGGAATCTAAACTGATACTGCTGAATACATGCCTTACTGCTGCCAAACAAGCCCGGGTAGACAGGTTTGAAATGTAAAGAAATGTGTACATGTGTAAAATCCTGAAGTAAAATACTTCTTGTACTAAGGGGACAGGCACCTAAATGGGGGACAGCACTGCATTTGTCTGCCTGACTCACCAGCAATACCCAAGGCAAGCAGCATATGCCAAGGTGCCAGAAGTTTGGAGGATGTGTGTGGGTAACATTGGGAGGTCTGATCCATCTCTAATGGTTATACTTCCTCCTTTTGAGTCCACAGAACTGCAGAGCAATCTGATGCTTATCCACTTTGAGTCACTACCCATTGCCCCCAGTGTTATCTGCACAGGAACAGCAGGTATCACTTCTCTGAAATCCTGTGTCTCATAAAAGGGCATTGAACTAGACACACTAATCTCAAAAAAAAAAAAAAAAAACCCACCAAAAAACCCCAGCAACAACAACAACAACAAACCCTAAAAATCTCAACCCATGAAACCAGAATTATGCAATATGAAAATGTCACCAGGCTGACCCACAGCAAAGGCTGGTCACTAGACTCACTCACAAAAGTCCCAGAGCAGAACCCAGCACATCTTCTGCTTCACCCATGTCAAGGACTGTCAATGCCTAATCATAAAATAGACTGAAAGTTGAGCCACAAGAAGTGAAACTCTTTGGAAAAACCTCATATGCCTATCCTCATATTCTAGGGGGGAAACCTTCTTTTCCAAAGGCATCCATATTCCACGTATATTCATTCATCATTTCTACTAAATGTAAAATTTCAAACACTGTACTCACAGATCCTGCTCTGGTTGTCCACAAAAAGCCAGTCCTTTGCATCTGATAAACCTTGCTCACACAGCCCCCCATGAAAGCTTGATTTTCTGTCAGTGCAAACATTCATCAGCTTTTTTTGTGTCCCTTCAGGGAACTTGGCTTGGTGAAATACAGGAACAGGATGAAGTTCAGAAAAGGTAGACACAGACAGCAATGGTCAGACAAAGTAGCGTGATGGAGCACTGCTCTGGTCATTAGGAAGAGTTTAGAAGGTCTTTCATGGTTGTGGTGAATTCACTGGCAATCAAACTATTTGAGAAGAGGCAGAACTAGTGTTCCAAGCCTTTCCTCAAAACAAATTTCACTGTGGAGGTGAGGAATGCAAGCTTTCCTGTTGTCCAACACTAATAAATGAGCCTCGCAAGACAGGCTAGCAATAGTTAGAACCTTATAACTGCATCTCACTGAAACTCAAAGCTAGAAAGAGGTGGCCAGAGCAGGATGATGCAGCTTCCCACAGGGTTGTTTCACAAACAGGGTGATCTGGGACAGAGCTGTGCCCACATAGCTCCACTGCCTCATTTCCCTGTAAAATGCAAAGAGCACATGGCAACTAGGAAATGCAAGCCAATTATAAAGCAGAAAATCAAATAGCAGTGCCATCTGGTGTGATCAGTGTCAATCATTCCCCATTTGCAATCCTAGTGCAAAAGATAGAGATGGCAAAGAGCTGTTAAAAGATAATCCCATTTGGAACTGTCACGTTCAGATTTTAAGATGGGAAGAGGTCATCCTCACAACCACTTCAGCACTCTGGGAAAGGGCTTGGAGATGGGGGACATACTTGGTTCTGCTTTTATCTGAAGCAGTTTGAATACTCAGCCCACTCAACACGGGAAGTTTGGGATGCTAATACAGCCCCTAAACCTAAGCAAGCACTTGTGGTCTGCAGTGAGCACTGTGCCCCTTGTAAGAGCAGCCTGGATAACTATCCAGACCTCCAGTCATGTCTTTAACAGAGCTGTTGTTAACAGGGCTGTGCCAACCCTGAGGAACTCCACCCTTCTGCTGAGCCAACACATTCCGGGCAGAACCTGAATGAGCCTCTATCTGTTTGACAGATCAGGCACTTACTGTTTAATTACACAGATGAGTAACACCAATGAACGGCTGCTTCTTCTTCGGAGTTTGTTACAGGGTAATGGATGAGAATTAGGCTGTAAAACAAAACAACTGTGGTGTAAATAGTGTAATTGCTGTCTTCTCATCTGTGGCAATCAATGAGCTGTTAAGGCATTTTACATGGCTGCCACAGCCACTTCACCATCTTGCAGTCTTTGGTAATAAATAACTCTCTTGCAAATGAAAGAGGGAGATGTGCTCCAGCATAAGCTCCACGGCTGCACTACATCAACAGGGACAAAGGCAGCCTGGAAAATTACTCAGGCACTCACTTGTTGACTTCAAGAAGGGATGGACAAGTTGAGGCACACTTCATTTGGGCATATCCTCATCTGACGGCTTTACCTAGGAAAGTCCCAGCAGGATATTTATTGGAGGTCACAATTTGTACCCCAGATTCCTCACAGAGCCTCTCTGCGCTCAAACAGCAAGTGGGGGCTCAGATTAGACAGTGATTTCATGAGTCTCTAGTCCAGTGTTCATCCCAAGCACTACTGCAGGAGCCATCCTCCTTTTCTTTGGAGCAGGCAGCTCAGTGCTGAGTGGGGTTGGGGCTCTCCTCCCTCTGGGTACTCCTCACACCTGCACAGCCACAATATTACAGGTATTAGGGAGGAAAGTCAAAGCAGAACCCAGCCTGGCCTGCAGAGACCTTCCCCAGCATGGCTGAGGGAAAAAAGGGCTTTTTCAGCCCCAGGGTCAGAGACCTCATTTTGTCTGTTCTCAGAAAACTGAGAAATTAAATAGGGCTGTCACTGGATTGTCACGTTTTGTCTCAGGTGACGGTGACTCAGAGCACAAAAGAGAAATGAGAAGACCCCAAAGGTCCATGTTTTCTTCTTACCCAGTTGAATGTCTAAGCCTCTTCCTCTCCATTTAGATAGAAATTTGACACTCAAAAATTTGACAATTGTTTTCCTGCCACTAAGAACAATTTTATAGAACCACAGATTGGTTTGGGTTGGAAGAAACCTTAAAATTCATCTTATTCCAACCCCCCTGCCATGGATAGGAACACCTTCCACCAGACCAGGCTGCTCAAAGCCCCATCCTGTCTGGCCTTGAACACTTCCAGAGATGGGACATCTACAAGTTCTCTGGGCAACAAGTTCCTGTGTCTCACCACCCTCACAGACCACCTCCAGGTGCCCTTCCTAAACAGCAGCTGGAGCTTGCCAGAGCAGTCATAGCCCCCAGCAAGGTCAGCCCTGCTGAGAAATCAAACCAGAGCTGCAAAAATGGGAAGGAGAAAGAAAGCACTCAGTCTGTGGTCACTGCAGAACAGATGGGGATGAGCACCTGCACGTCTCTGCCTGGAGGTTTCTGAACCTGCAACCAGGTTCACAGTGCTCAACAAGAGCCCTGAGTTTGCTATGCCAGTCTACAAAAAGGACTGAGGGACCTAACCTGCATCTCAGCCCCATTTGGATCCAGACCCAAAAAAGACATGGGAATGTACCAAGAAGAACTAAATCAGAGCTTTCATTGTGTTCATCGAGGACAGCTAGAAATAGGGAATTTTTCCTCTAAATCAGCATGAATTCAAAAAGGAAGTTCACATCCAGTTACAGGCACAATAAGCACATTTGCTTGTCTTGGCTAGAAAAGATGGCCCAGGTCTTTCCAACATCAATTTTCCATTTGTGCCACAAAATTCCCACCTGGCCTGTGGCTGCATGGCTGGACTTACTGCCACTTTTAGGTTGAGCCTCAGAGAAGGATTTAGTGGAATCTCTGCTGATTCCACCAATTCCATATCTGACTTGCACAGAACAGAAGCTGAAGGCATTGCTGAAGCTCTCCCCAGCTCGTATTTACTAAATGTAGGCAACCTCAAAAAAAGATAAATAACTTGTGCAGGCATCCTCTCAGGCCTCCTGACACCACAACTCATAGCTGTTCATTTTGTAACTGCCAGCAGCCCTTTTATGTCTTCCTTCAAACAACACTCAGTCATTAGTCCAAAGTTCATCACCCTCTGATCTTTACATCAGTGTCCGATTCGGCAGGCATGGATGTCCAGATCCCCCCAGGATGTGATGGCTGGAGCAGAGTGACCACACAGCCTGTGAGCAGGCCCCCTGCACGTTCCACAGAGACACTGCCAAGGATCATAACCCCAAACTTATCAGCTCAACAGATTTCAAAGCACTTAACCAGGCAAGCCAGAGATATCTGCTCAATGGAAGGACATAGGGACAAAGATAAACATCTCCAAAGGCCTTTGGACACTTAATGGGTTCTGAGAATGCAGTCACACCACTCTCCAAAAGTATGGCCAGATGTTGGCCCTCCTGGTTGCCCCCATCATTGCCCCAGTGGATGCACCCACCAATGCCTACTACAGCAAGGGACAGCATTTCCTTCATGCGAGCTGAAAACCTTGAAAACTTCTCTGCTTTTTATCAATATCAGCATCACCCTGCACCCTCTTGGAGAACACCACAGCTGACTGGCAGTGATCCAGCTGTGCTGTATAGCTGAACCCTCCTTTGCATGAGTCCTTACTCACAGAGACTCTGAGATTCTGTTTTTAATCAGATCCTGAATTTCCTCTCTGCTATACTGATTTGTGATTCTAAAAGTAGCCAAGATTCACAGCTTCCTTTGTGACTCCTCGAGGGTGTAATCTCATCACAGCAGAGAAATCTAATAAATTTCATTCACCTCAGTGCAATGGCACTGCCTTCAGCCAGCTGCAACTCCACAACTGACCACTCATTTCACACCACATTTCAGACACTTCAGCACATATCTCTGCTTCCGCTTCTTCTTCTCATTTGACCCAAGTTACTTCTCCTTTCTATGTTCTGTTCACATAAAACCTGCATTTCAACAAAAAAAAAAAAAAAAGAAAAGAAAAAAAAAAAACCAAAAAAAAATTCAAAAGAAACTTTTTTGGCCTGAAGAAGGCAAGAAGGATTGAGGTTCTCAAAACCACCTCCAAGCTGAAAACTGGAACACTCTACAGTTTCTCTGTCCCTGATATGGCAGTGAAGCCTCCTACACTCCCTCCTGCCCCTCCCAGGCAGTCCCCTAGGCTTTATCTGCCCCCTCCCATTCCAAGTGCCTGACTCCTCTGGCATTTCTGCTCACCTCCCACATTACAGGCGACCCAGACCTTTCCATGCTGTCCTCATTTGCTCCCTCCAGTCCCAAGGGGCTGAAAATCCCCAAGGAGCATGTAGAGCTCCAGGGCACACATAACATTGCCTGGTTGAAAGCCGGGCACTCAGAGCATCCACAGCACACAGCCCTGCTGAGCATCTCTAATTGAAAAGCATTTGCCTTATCTCTCTTCTCCCTCCTCTGACCTTCAGAAGATTAAAAAAAAAAAAAATTAAACCCTCCCAGACCAACCAAGGGTCTACCTGGAGTTCATCCTTGTAAAACAGAGGTGAGACACCAGTCCAGAGGCCTGTGACAACTTTAATCCAGCTGTTTGAGGAAGCAGCTCACCCACCAGCTCACACCTTTCATCTGGCTTGTGCTCTGTGGAGAGCAGCCCCTCTTCACAGCTCATTAGTCCTTATCACGCTACTAGGTGATAAGAGGCAGCCAGTGCAGACAGGCATGTTTGCACAGTGCTGCATCCAGGGAGGCTCTCCATGGCTCCTGGCCGGGGGAAGGGTCCAGCTGCCTCACTGAGCTGAGGATCAGGCAGGTTCCCCAGTGAACAGCCAACCTGCTGGCTGCCAAAGGCTTCTCTGCACTGGGCTGCACTGAGCTGTGTGGACAGAGCATCTCCTGAGCCCTTCAGAGCAGAAGTGCTGCACTAATGAGCTCTGCGTGGCTGTGTCCAGCTGTGGCTGTCTGGGAAATATCAGCTATTCCCAGCCAGAGGGCTGGAGGCAGCTATCACTGTCCTGCTTCTTATCAAGCACCTTCACTGCAAAGAGTGTGGAGTAGTTGAATGTTTCTGAGCACAATGCAGCAGCAGACTCTACATCTTATGAGTAATGCAAGTTTGAACCTAGTTCTCAAAATACATGTCTCACCAGCTAGGAACTGCTAGACTCTAGTTATTCTTAGCCCCCAAGTCACTGTGGCAAGAAACTAAATGGAAATGNAAAAAAAAAAAAAAAAAAAAAAAAGGAATCGTTGAAAAAAAAAAAAAAAAAAAAAAAAAAATTGAAATCAAAATATTTATCATGCTGCTTCTGTAAATGAGAAAAGGCTCTTCATTTTCAGGGCAGACAACATGCTGTTTCTATAAGAAACCACTTCATGGCTGATGTTAACTCCTCTGGAGTTTCTGGAGGGAAAATGAGTACAAGGTGCTTGTAAGGACCCTGTCTCCATGCTCCCATCTGGGATTGGCTCTACGTGTTTGGTGAGGAATTCACAGACGAAGCAGAGCAGCTGCATCAGACACATGGGATCCCAACACAGAGAAACTGCCATGCTGCAAAAGTGCCTATGAACACACTGCCTCCACAGGCAGGGAATGGAAAGAAGAAGTCAAGTGAGTAAATTCCATGTCCAGTGTGTGAGATGGAACAAATCTGCTGTTCTGACTTGGCATTGTCCTGCACAGCTTAATTACCTCTAATAAGGTGAGCTCAGTGGAGAAACAGGCCCCTTCCTGGCAGAGGTGGTGATGCAAGGATGAGACATGACCTATCCATTCCCCATCCATTCCCCATTCATTTACATCTTCATTCATGGAGTTGGAAAACAGAGCTCAGCACCCACACACCTCTACAGCTTTTATTTTACAAGCTCATCAGATAATGGTAAGCTTAAGCTTTTCTGCTTGTCTTTCAAAAGCTGATGACAGCTTTAAAGACCAGTTTTCCTAAGCCCTGCACAGATTTCTTAATAAATAAAAGAAAACTGGAGTCAGTATAACAAAAGATCTCTCTCCTTGCATGTCTCATATGGATTACATCCTCAGAGGATCACAGCAACAGGCAATTCTTGGCTATATGAATATTCAAGAGTTCAACAACTTTCAGCATCACCTACAGAATTTGGTCTGACTTCCTACAGGATGACCTTTGGAATTCAGGTCTTTCTCTGCTCTGGAAAAGAGCTACAGCTCTGCATCCAAGTACAGCCAGCAGTGCTGTGCTTTGCAGGATCTGTGCTGTGCGACTGGGAGACATGACATGGACTCCTCATCCTTCAGCCCTGGCAGCCTGGAATGAGCCATCTTTACTTGCTTGTTTCAGCCACGAGAAGCCCTGTTGGGGAAAGCAGGCTCCAGTGCTGTGAAGCCACCTGCAATCCCTCAGTGACTCCTCTGAAACCTGTGTAAGACCCAAGCGTAGAAAGAGGACGCTGGAAATCCCTTCCAGCTTTCCTTCTCATGCCAGTTTCTGCTGCCTGTGAGGCAAGGACCAAACTCTGTAGCCAAGCTTCTCCCTCCTGTGTTTGCCACCTTCAGCTGCCCTCTGGTCTCTCTCTGCCAGACATGTAGGGGTTTTTAAAATTTTACAAAGAAAAGGTAGGAAGGACTGGACACTGGATTAATTTCTCAGTGTACACAAGCGCCCACACTGCTTTGGCTTTGCAGCTTCTGACAAAAGCCCCCTGCAATGACCCATCCTTCATTCTGAGCCTGGCCTTGGGGGAGAGAACAGATTTGTCCAGCCTGAAGCAATTCACTGCAGAATACCAAGGGCAGGAACATGATTTTCACTCTTTATCTAAGCAGTCAGACCAAGGGCAAGGCAATACAGTGCAAATGAAACAAGCACGAGGCAACACAGGCTGGTAACAGCAAGGAAACAAGAACTAGGCAGTGATTTGAAGGGCTACATTGAGTAAGGGGTATATCCTGCCCTACCCTAACGTAACTCTCTCAAATCTCATGACTCAGAATCACCGAGAATACCACTTCCTTTTTGTTTTCCTCCTGCAAATGAAAGACACATTTTCTGCTGGCCCATGGCAATGTTAAATAAGAGCCTTTCTCATGCTGGCCCCAGAGGCACAGGGTGGAGATGTGGTCTATTCCCCAGGCAGCTCCCCTGCTGCAGGAGGGCTCACATCAGCCCATCTGCATCCAAGAACACAAGCAGGCAGGTCCCTTGAGCAGGCTGCAGGACTACATCCACTGCTTCCTGAGGTTAGCCTAAACCCCTGTGGCTCAGTGCAGCTCTTGTGTGACTGGAAAAGGGAAAGGTTTATTATGAAAGCAGAAGCTTCCACCAGTGAAGTGTGGAAAGCTGTCAGTCCTCCTTACCCCATTCTACTGCTAACTCCAGCTCTAAGTCTCTGCCCCAGCCTCCCTGTTCAGATATTAATCAAATTCAGCTCAAAATTAGTCTTTTCTTCAAGCAGTTTTCTGATGAGTAACCAAGGCACATTAGTGGCTGAGTCATAAGGAAGCAAACCTTTGTGCAGCAAGAGCAAGCTATGGAAACTCTCTGTCACATCAGCTTTGTGACTGCCTTCAGATGTTTCCAAAAAAGCAGCTTCTCTGTTCCACAGTTAGCTCAAAACCTGTCAGTAGCAGGGGATAAATGTTTTGAAAATGTTAGCAAATTATTAAATGGTGCCTTAATTGCAAAGAACAGAAGCAGAACTGCACACTCATAGGCAGGTTGCCTTGTCCCATGGTGCATGATCCCATGGGACACAGGAGATTCGAGTGCTCTTGTAGACTGTGTTGCCATCTTCCTCTGTAACCTGAGAAAAACCGGAGTGTTAAAGTCTAGCACCAATCTGAAGGTCAGTTTTTAAGAGAAGTTTGGCACCAAATTTGCTGAGCTGTTTACAGCTCTGGGAGAGAAGGCAAGAGCACTTGCTGTGAGATCCCACACGCTCTGTCCATGTATGGGACCACAGCCTGTCCTGGACAGCAGTGAGCACATGGCCAATAAGGACGTGGCATTCATTCCAAATACTTTTCTAATCCATGTGCATCTTTTGGACTTGCTGATCCACAATAGATCTTTGTGATTATTAGCCTCAATGTACTTTTCACCCTTGAATTTCTCTAAGCAAGAATAAAGAACTTTATTCTTGAGCATGTACAGTGGACTCTACAGTTTAAAGCCTGACCATGTAAAGAACAAGGTTTTTGTTTAAAAACTGTTACTGGAAAAAAAATTACATTAATCTTAGGACCCCGAGCTCTCATTTGACAAGGAAAAAGGTGGATAATTTTGTTCACTCCTGCACTTTCTCTATTGCACTTATGACATTGCAGCTTCAACTATAGACCCTTTCAATCACACCTCTTCCTACTCAGTAATAAGTCTTCTTATGGAAAAAGGTCCTACTCCTATTACTATGCCTGTTGCTTTCTCCACAGTTTTTCTACTTCATTTTGGACTTTTTTCAGTGAGGGAGTTAAGAATCGCTCCGGGTGCGCAGCCTCCCAGCTGTGAGTGCAAAACGTTTCTAGAGTAGCTTGTTATGTTTCTCTTTCTTTGTGCACTTTTCCTGTTTGAACAATACCTAACATCTGGTTTACCATTTTCTAATTGCTGAGCATTGAATTGACATTTTCATGGGGTTATACATGATGAGCTGAAGTTCTTCTTCCTGAGTGGCAATAGCTAATTTTAGACCTCACCACTGTGCATGGTTAGGATTGTTTTGTTTTCCTTAAGTAAATGAATTGCATCTGCTACTCTCCCATTCATCAAATAACCTTTGTGAGATCCTTCTGTTAATCTTTACTGTCAGCTTTAATTTTTATTATTCTCAGTCAATTCTGTATCATCCGGAACTGCTGTCACTTTCTTTATTCACTCCTCATACAGATCACTTATGAATATGTAAGAAAAGCAATGCAAGATAAATCTTTATAGCAGTCTGCTAGAAACCTAGAATATCCTGAGCTGGAAGGGACCCAGAGAGATCATTGAGTCCAACTCCTGGCCCTGCACAGACACCCCAAAAATCACACCATATGCCTGAAAGCATTGTCCAAATTCTTCTTGAGGTCTCCCATCAGTCTCCTCCTTTCCAGGCTGAATCAGCTGTAAGTCCATTCCTTCTCAGCTGAGAAATTTTTCTTTGCTACGTATGCCTTAACCCATCATTAATCCATGGAAGTGGCTTCATATTTACCCCTTTGACTAGTTTAATCCTCTGGGGTTTTTTCCTACCAGTTTTCCAAGGACAATCTGAAGTTTCCTCATATAGTTTTCCAGTAGTTTTCTGACATTAAGATCTCCAGAAGATATGCCCTTTCATCACTATGTGTCTTAAAATATTTGAGGAATGTAAATAATAAATGCTAAAAAAAGGTCAATTCATAGGAATGTCAAAAATTGTCAGGGTAATTGCTGATAATAATCAAGTGCTTTTGTATTTAGAGGCAGTTCTATGTACTGAGTCATACATTTCATCAACTCTTCTACTGAAACAGATCTCTGTGTTCCTGGCCTAAATATTAAAACATACGCAATGACTTTGACGTTATTAGAAAATGTTTGTGTGTTGTTACACCATGTGATGTTATGCCATAGGAGACCATTCTCCCATGTTCCAGGCTCTGACAACTGTTGCTGCACAAACTTTTGCCTAGTGCTAATCAATGAACCAAATGGGATAAAAACATCCAAGTAAAAGTTGTTTCAACTGGTAAAATGGCTGACTAGGCAAGACTCTCACTATGGTTGCTTTGTTTTCCAGTTACAGACCATTATATAAACACGGGCCCAGATTTTTACATTGCAAACACAGTGTGTCTTGGGCCAGTGGTTTGCTATGTTTCCAGAGCAACAACCCAAATTTTCCTTGCATTATGAGTATAACCACAAAATGTGCTGAGCAAATATGTTTCATTCCCACAAAACTTTGCGGATAATTTATAAAAACTGCATACCACTACTTTATGTGCTTGAGCAGGAGACATTCTTCTATTGTAGGAGTACCTCAGGCATCCAAACATAGGCTTTGGAATTTGTATCTTCTTCCTTTTTACATATGAAGAACAGAAGCAGACAGTTAATTAAAACATAATACAATTTACCATAGCATGGGCCTCAAGTTACCTGTAAGATACAAGTTGAAACCAGAGCGGTGAGGGGAACAGGCGGATTTTACCCTCACAGTGGAACAAACCATGGCCCTATTTATTTACAGCCAGGCATGATGTATGCATGTACAACCAAATCAAATATCCCAAGCCATTGTTGAGTAGAGATTATGGGGTCAGCCTTTGTTCTTCTGCATGCACCAGCCTTGAAAGAGAGCCTTTGTGGAGGAAAATGGCCTGCTGTTCATATCAGCTTCCCTCCCCAAAACGAATTCTGCTTTTCTCCCAAATACATACACTAGGCCTAAGTCTTGCTCTCACAAAGGGGCTTTGTTTGGGTGCCTTTGCTTAGAACACAGATTTTATTTATCAAAACTGCGCATGAAACTTGGTGCCATGTTGATACTTAACATGCAGAAAAGGCTGCTTTCCTGGAAGCAAGGGCAGTGAAAACAGTGATCTTAGAGGAGAAGGAACCATGCCTTGTCCTGTCATGGTAATTCCATCTGTCCACCATCTCAGGCTGAGTCACTGCTAGCTTACCACCAAGCTTTGGAAACAAAACCCCATGCCTTGCTCAAAACCACAACAAAGACCTTCTGGGGAATATATGACAGCTTTTTACAACTATCATATATTTTTAATCAGTCTATTTCTACGTCACGTAGCTAAAACTTTCATAGGCATTGATTCAAAGAGTGGGCAGTGAACCAGGCTCTGCAGGTTGTGGAGGGCTACTTCCAATGAGGAGCAGGCTGAAAGAAAGCCAAAATATAAGACAAGCTGTACTGGGCAACACCAGGGATTCCATCCAACTAGACCCACATTTATTCTCTGCAAGTGGCCAAACCAGATGCTTTGTAGTTGCTAGTCCTGTCTAACAATTAATAATACCAAGCTAATAATAAATAATTATGCTATAATTAATTATAGCATATAATCATATCCACCCATAACATCTCTGCCATCTCCAACATTTTGCACCTTAGGAACTTCCAGAGACAAAAATATTATCTCCATAGCCCTCGGTCTATTTTTCTTCCATGAATTGATGTTCACGGATTTTTGTTGTTGATAACATCCTGCAGCAGGGAGTTTCATAACTTATGTCACCTAGTGCGAGGAATCATCTCTTGTTATTTGCCTCAAACTTGCCTTCTGCTCACTGGCTGAGATTTTTTGCTGAAGTCCTAAATCTTTACAGGACAAGGGTCCTATAAAAGCTGATGGAGGGGGTTTCTATTACAAGAGACAGGCAAACTTACAGAGAAATTCCTGCCCCAAAGTATATAGAACACTCCAGGCACTTGTGATGCAAAAGGAGAAGGGAAGCCAAGAGTGAACCACAACCAAGGCAAGAGATGTAGGCTGAGCCTGACGTGAGTATTTGAGGAACAAGGAGGGACCCAAAGGAGGGATGACCTATCTGAAAGCACCCCATGTTGTGAGAAGCTGTCCCTGATAACTACCCAAAATAGGAGTGCAAACTATATATCACAGCCTTTTTCCATTCCTTCAAGCTATAAACAGATGTTTAAGTAAAAGGA
Source organism: Regulus satrapa (assembly GCA_013396955.1). Taxonomy (NCBI): domain Eukaryota; kingdom Metazoa; phylum Chordata; class Aves; order Passeriformes; family Regulidae; genus Regulus; species Regulus satrapa. The sequence goes on along the minus strand of VWZN01017941.1, from coordinate 368,773 downwards.
AAGGAGAATTTAGGATCAAACCCCTTTGTAGTCACTGAAATTGGCATCTGCTGTTGCAGACAAATCCCTCTTCAATCACTTTTCATAAAGAAATGAAGCTCCCTTTTAACTCAGCCTAAAATTTTGGCCTTTCATCTCCCGACAGAGGTAACACTTTTCTGACCATTAAAACCCTTTTTTTCTCTTCCCTAGTGTAAATGGGTTTATTTCTCATTAATACCCATTTGCTCTTGTGCTAGCACAGTTCACACACTTGAATAGCCAGGGGGTATTTTTGCTCTTTCGTGGCACTGACACCATTTCTGAGATATTCAGAGATGATCACATGCCCTCTCAACCCTCATTTTGTTAGGCTTTATCCACCAGGAGTCTTTTAATCTCATGCTGTAAAACCCCACTAGCATCCCCCTTCTCAGCATCTGTCCCACTTTAAATTCACCATTCTGGGAATTATTGAGAATTACACACAGGACTTCAAAGGATGCTCCTTGGTGAGTTATTAGCAATGGGAACCTGAACTCCAGCAACTTGGGCATAAAAGCAGAAGACTTTCCTGACAGAATTGGAAACATTTCCAAGCTCTGGAAGGCTTAGAAATCTTGACATCACCTGGATAAGAGAGAGGAGCAGGGAACCACACATCTTCTGTCCACCCAGTCTGGCTGACAGATGTGTATCCCACCCGTGAATGGGATCCCTGGATAAATACTGTCTCCTGAGTTTGTAGCCAATTCCCTCATCCATAGCAAGTGATAGCAAGCATGGCTTTGCTGTATACCTGGAAGAACACCAGAAAGAACAAGGAGAAAGAGATTTATAAGAAAACCAGAGCACTGAATCAGTACAAAATTACATCCCATTAGTCTGTGCTTTGAGTGTGCCTGAATAATCAGTGCCAAAACCACAGTGCTTTAAAAATCCATTACATTGGAAATACTGTCATTAATCCCAAATTGCAATGAAGGGAAGAAGGCTTCGGTCTCTGCTGTGGATGCTCGTTCTGAAAGCCCCTTGATCTCCATGAAGTCATGTTTGAGATGCAGTTGCTGTTGCTGGGGAAATAAACATGATGGCACATGAAGAAAAAAATGCTGTCAAGTGGGGAGGAGGCAAGAGAAGCAGATGAGCCCTGATGAAACAAAGGACTCTCGTTCTCCAAGTGTAGCCTCTAAAACAAAACAAAACATGAGGCAGAGTGACTGAAAACATCTTAGAAAAATTGACTGTGCTTAGCTGCGTTATATAGTAGGACATCTGTGAGTCTTTATCTAAATTACACAATCTGAGGCATTTCACCCATTTGGTGTCTCTAGGATTCTTAAATGAGAGGGGAGTTTTATCTTCCTCCCATTACAACTGCAAATGTGTGTCTAAATCCTCATGTGTGTATGCGCCATTACTGACTTACAAATATCACATTGCTTCTCAGTGTTCTTACTCTTACTTATCTCCTGTGGTTCAGGGAACACTAAAACACAAAGATTATTTTGCACTAGATATTATAGATAATATCTTTTTCTTTAAGGTTCTTAACTCTCTTGGGGACTCTCCCTCAGGAAAATTCAACTCTTTGACAACTGCTTTGCGACTCAAAACCAAAAAGCAGTTTTCTTCTATGCCCTGACCTTTGATGAAAGCATTGCAAAGGGCTTAAGTGAAAAAACAAAAGATCAGGAATCCTGTGCAGTACATGCTCTTAACCTTCACCACTGCTGGAAATGAGTCCCACTTTAATCTGAACAGGGATAAACACAAAACCAACCCTCGTCATCAGACCTTGGGACAACAATTCCTGCAGCTGTGCAGAAATAACATTCTTGGCATGGCAGATCTCTGCCTAAAACTCTGCTGCTTAGAAGGAAAAGGAATGTCTGCACAAATATGTCTCTACATTCCTGAACTCTACTCTAGCCCTGCCTTCATGTCAAAAACACCAAATAAATGTTTCAGCCCTCCTGAAGGGCAAGACACAATTGCAGGTAAAATAACCGGAACCTGACACAGGTCTGCAGACAGCAAGAAAAAGAAAAAAAATCAGAAGAAAAAAACTTTGATTCGTATTTTTGGCATTTAGACTAGATGGTCATTGACAAATGAAAGTTTTCTATTCTCTTCTATACTATTCTATTTAATATTAGTGTAGGTAGTGAGAACACAAAGCAATAGAAGCCAAGAATGATTTGGAAGTAGTTTGCTCCACTGAAAAAGTTGCTTTTTAGGACCTCAATCTAACCAGGGAAACAACTCCCATGAGCTTAAAAGCCCTATCTTTCAGCTGCTGTGGTATTTCTTTCTAGTCCTTTCACTGTGGGACCAAGCAGCCAAGCACAGGGATGCTGTTCAATAAAAATGAATTTGCTATCAGCTCTTTTGCCCAAATCAAAGGAAAAAAAAAATCACCAGCTGGAGGTTAGAAGAGTAAATAGTGGCTCACAGTGTAACCAAAGAAGAATTTGGTCCATGTGGTGGAATTCTACGTACACATTTCTGACATAATTGGCAGCGATTACACCAAATAGAAATGGCAATTCAGATCATCCAACAATAAATTCAGTGATCACAGCCTCTCCAGGCAGGCAGATGGAGAGCCCAGGGAGAGTTCAGCCTGATTTTTGTGGGTGCAAGGTTCCAAACTGTAAAGCACACTGCAGATATAAGCCTGGGGAAACAAACCAGCTACTGCACCCCCTCGGCCACACCACGAGTGCACCCAGCTCTGGACATACATGCACAGCATGGCTTTATCCCAACAAAGGAGCACTTGTGTGTTCACTGTTCACTCCCACAGTCATATCTGCTTCGGTCAAAAGGGATGTTGGGTGAAAACGGGGGGCATTTACACAGAGTTTCATTTTTTCTCTTTGCCTTGTCTTTTCTGAGCTTTGTCCCTCATTCCTACACGATGATGAGAGCCCTTCTAGCCCAGCAGTTATAATTTGTCCTCCATAAGCAAATTTTACAGCTGTACTGTCCTTCTATGTCCAAGCAGGACTGACAAGCATCAAAAATTAGGTTAAGAACGAATAAAGCAGCGAAACTCAGGGGAAGAAGAGCTCCCTTGCTCTTCTCCCTGATTCTCATCTGCCCCGAGTACAAGGTCACTGTGAGCTGCAGTCTCCTGTGTGTGACCCAGCTCCCCCATGGCCACACTCCCAGCTACCCCATGCTCCTACGGACACAGCTGATAAGTGGAACGAGGGATCTACTGCTCAACTGCCCAGCACTCACAGCCAAATGTGGGACAGAGGCCGCAAACCTGATGTTGAAAATGCCTGAAATGAGCATATGAATGAGGCAGCAGGAGGGGAAGCCCCACGGGCCACACCAAGGTGTCCTACCTGTCTGAATTCCATATGGCAAACCCTGGCAGGGCTGCTCCAGAACACAAAGGCAGCAGACAAAGACAAAGAAAAAGAAAAATGCTCTCAAGCAGGAAAGATTTGGGTTCCCTGTTCTTTTTCATACACCAAAGAAGCAAAAATTTGCAGAGAATGGAAAAAAGGCTAAAGTAAGAACAGCAGCAGCAGCCAAAGACAATTACTATTTCCTAAAAAATAAACAGTACTTTCAAAAACAGTTTTATACCCTTCAGAGTAAGACTCCACTGAACACATCCATTTTTCCCACTGTGTAGATTCCTAAAGCTAAGTATGTACCACCTGACTGTTGCATAAGATACCAATTAGAAACATTTGTTTTGGGCAAAAGAAGAAATGATGAGCCACTCTGGTTAACTGCCATCTCCGAGGGAGGCAGTCTTTTTCCATTTGTCTTCTCTTCCACTAAAAACAGAGGAGTGTTTTATGAGCAAACAGTGAAATCTCAGGTCTCATTTTCCAATTTGAAGTCTCAGAAGTACTCAGCTCTCTGTTCTTACCCTGTAACTATCCTCCAGTTGCCTGTAATCACACTCAGTGGTCTCAGCTGGTTTACAGCAGCCCTTTACAAAACACCTCATCAGTTATTTCCCCCTTCCACGATTTTCCCTGCCACCTTTTCTCTGGATGGCAAAGCTGAGTGGCTCTGCCTGGAATCAGAACTGACTTATGCCCCTAATGCCTATAGGAGACAGCACTTCTGACCCACAAAGGAAAACACTTTCCCACCAAATTCTCTCCACTTGGCTGATAATATTTAGGTTAACTCCACTGTTCCGCTGCTCATCTCTAGAGCTGATGTGTTTTACTAATGGAAAAGTCATCCTTCCTTTCTGCTGGGGAAGGGTTGGGTGGCACATTGTGCCTATCGATCTGAAGTACCACGAGATGTTAAAATTGTACTGACTTTATTTTTTGGCTGTATCTGACTCTATGTTTACCTGGTGATACACCCAAAATCTGTGCAAAATGCTCCTCTATTAGCTTTACTAGCCCAGTGCAAAGTACAAGATTCAAGCATAAGAACAGGCTACCCCGGGAAGCGGTTGAGTCACCACCCCGGGAGGTATTTAGAAGACATGTCTATGTGGCACTTAGTGGTGGACTTGGCACTGCTGGGTTAACGCTTGGACTCGATTATCTTAAAGGTATTTTTCAACCTGATCGTGAGTCTATGTTGAAAGTGAGACCAGGGTGCCGGCTCCCTAGAGGAGGGTGCAGGATCCCTTGGGTGTCCGACCGCCCGGGCGGACCGTCCCCAGCTTTCGTTATTCCCCCCTCAGTTCCCAGCCCAGCGCCTGGATCCAAGCCCCAGGGCGGGACTGAGCGGGTCCCTGCGCCGGGCAGGGCCGCACCCCTGACACGGGACAGCTCAGGCTGTCAGACAGGGATCGCCTCCAGAACGCCCACGGGACACGGGAGGAAGGGGCACGCTGGGGAACCCTCCGGGGTGGGCAGGACCCCTGTGCAGCGAGGGGGACGCAGCCGTGACTCCGCGGAGCGCTCTTCCTCGGGGATGCTCCGCGGGGCTGCCAAGCGAGAACGCACTCGGCAGAAGGCCGGGCCGGGGCGGCGCGGCGGAACCCCCGGCCGGGCGGAGACGAACTTCTTCGGCGGGGCCGG
>VWZN01017941.1:340383-363752 GCA_013396955.1 Regulus satrapa | reverse complement strand
AAGGAGCTCGCCGGGCCGGAGCTCGGCTGGAACTGCAGGAGGGATGGCCGAGCGCAGGGGGATGGAGGCGCGACAGCAGCAGCGGGGAGCTGTAGGTGGGACCCAGTTTGGGCTGCAGGTGTGGCGGGAGCATCGCCGGGGGTTACGCGGGAGAGGCGGGAGCCGGTCCGGCTTGCAGACGGCGCGGTGTGTAGGTGGGATGAAGTCCCGATTGCAGGTGCGACAGCGGAGCACACAGGTGGCGGAGCTGGTCCGGGCTGCAGCCGCAAGCACACGGGGCGATGAGGGCTGCGTGTGGTTCGCTTTGGCGGCGCTGGGTGCAGTTTGGCTCGCAGGGGCGGCCCCGCCGTGCACAGGTGTGACCCCGCGGTGCCGGTGGCACGCGTAGGTGCAGCGAGGTGCGGGGGCTGCAGGGGCGATGTGCAGGGCGGGATGTGGTCCTGCTGTGCCTGGAGCTGCCCGAGCATCTCCCGAGGATGCATGGCGTGCCTGCCTCTGGGCTGGGCCGCTTTCGGGCTTTTATTTTGATAGATTGTGTTATCCAGTGGTTTTTCAGACAAGGTCTCCCAAGTCCTGCCCAGTTTTCCCACACAGCTCTCTCCAGCCTTATCCTCCCTTTTACTCAATAACTCTGCAGTGATTAAATGGCTTCTTGCAACATCAGTATACAGAGCTGAATTCCAGAGCTCGTGGGTGGGGAAGGAGTGCTCAGGCACAGATTTTAGAAGAAATACCCCAAAACGGTGCTCGTGGTAGTCCCTCCCTATCCCAAATCCACACTGGGAATTATATGTTCTTTTTTCGGGTTCTTAAGAGTGAAGAATTTCTTTGGGTAAACACAGTGCAAAACACCTCAGGCTCCGTGGTACACTGCAAGGGAACTTCTGCCTTAAGATAGTTGGAAATGAAACTTGGAGTCAGAAGAGTTACAGTAAGGTTGCTGTCGTCCTACTGAACTTGCTCAGAATTTGGGCTGTCTGGCCACTAATCTCGTTTCTCTTCCATCGACTTAAGCTTATTTTTCCACTAAACAGAGGCTGCCAAAACTAGAGGGCTGGGGGGAGGGGATCGCAGGAATCTGTGAGGATATGAGAAATTTTTTTTTCGTCCTGTTATAAGTTAATAATCCTATTCTAGGCTGTCATCCAAAAATATTGCTGAAAAAATGCAAGCAGTGTACAAGACCCATTGTATAAAAGATAATCTAAATGCAGGGCAGGAAGAGACCTGGCAAGTCAGCAAATCTAAACACAGAATGATATTATGCCTTATTGCACACGACTGTCATTCATATGTTGCCAGCCTTCTGGGAAGGGGAAATTCCATGACTTTATTGAACCGATATTATAATCCTTTCTCCAGTATATGGCTTTCTCTCTTTTCTTAGAGAGAACTGCTTCGTTCTCCCCATCTTGGTGCTTTTCTCTTTACTGTGCAGTGCCAAACAAGCTACAACTTGCTGTCTGCTTTCGTGAAGCAGGCTCCAGCTTCTGCCGATCCCTGGCAGTTGTTAGCCGGGCTTCTTAATCTCCCACTTCCCCGTGGATGAGCAGAGCTGCAAGAGGTTGGTCCTGTGTCTCTCATGCTTTGACACCTCACCTAGAAATAAATCCCTCACCAGGTAGGTGCTGCAATTAACCTCCTCCTCAGGTTCCTCCTGTCCTGTGATGGGGGTGGGAAGCTGGGATTTTACTCTCAAGGTGTCTGTCTGACTTTTGTTGTCTGCTGTCAGCTCTCATCATACTCCAGCCATTTTATTAATCCCATTTTTATTGCATATGCCCGTGTTCTGTGCTGGCTCAGTGTTCCCTCAGCTTTCTCCCACTTTCTCTTTCATGATGGGAGATGTTAAGTAGGATGGATCTTCCCTCACTTGCAGTAGTGACCCCGGCTAGACTCAGACTGACCCCTTCCATTTCATTGAATTGAATGTCTGATCCTTCTAGGTCTGTATCCTGTTAATTACAAGTCTTTATCTTTTGTTTGCAAACATCTGATTTCACTGGGCTGCATAGCTAGTGGCTTCAGATGTGTTGTAAGCTGAACTTTATCCCTGTCTTGTGTGCCATGTATGCTAGCTAGTTTTCCCAGAGTAACTGAACAGAAAATTTTTCTTACCAAAGCAAGCTAAGTTGCATTTTGTCATTCTTTCCACCCGATTTACTTTCATGGCATGGATTATTAGATGTGGGTTTTTTCTGCAAGGTATATTCTGTTGACAGGGGATGTTTAATCCCACCATTGTACTGTAACCTGCCGTGAATAGAAGATGGGTGCAGTTCAGCAGCAGGGTAGCAACACAATGCTGCAGATTGGGCACTGCACTGAGCAACATTCATTGAGCTGAAACAGCTGAAGGAACTTCAAACTCAGTGCTATATCTGAGCTCAGGTTAGGCTCCCACTTGAAAATCCTTGCTCTTAATATTTGCAGTAAAGTCTATCAATAACGTCAGAGAAAATACCACTGAACCAACAGAGTCAGGTCATGGGGTCACACAGTGACACTGAGCAAATCCAGCTCTGTTCAGTCCTAAACACTGCAATAGTTAGGTAGGTGCAGATAAACATAAGGAGTTATTCCTTCTAATTCATTAACATTATACGTTGCTTTTTATACAACTAGGTGGAAAAATACCTAAATATTCTGCAGAAGGTAGACACAACCCTACAGTGTGATACCCCTCGTGTTCAGTGCATGACTACCTGCTTCTGACCTAATATATTATAATCCCTTTGGCATTATCCACCAAGCTCAAGTTTATTCCAGTGTTTCTCAGCATTGCCTGTGCAGCAGTTTATCATACAGTGCTCATGAGCTTGATCTTGCAGAGGCTGCCGTCATCTCCCGAGGGCTAGGAAAAGCACTGGGAGCACCAAGTGCTGCAACAGAGGGGGCAAACAATCTGTGTTTTAATTTTACTGAGATTTCTCCAGTCCTGTGCTGTCAACCAAAAGGCAAAGAACAAAATTTGGGCTAGGAAACAAATCACATCAAATTTTTGAGCTTTGATTGTCTCCTTCAAACAAAGGGCAGCTTCACATGGGAATTGTCACACCATTCCAGTGGTTCCAGCTCTGCAGGCATGCTTTAAGGGCTGTATTGAAACATCAATTGGGAATGCTTAAAAAAAGCATTTTGGTGACTTTTATCAGATTCCTTGTCAAGGGCAAGTATCATCTGGCTCCTTTTTCACAGGAAAAAAAAAAAGTAATGAGCAACAGCCAAGCTTTATGATTGCTATCAGATAATGTCAGTGGCAGATGAGTTGCTTTTATGAAACTGAGTACGGAAGAAAATAGGGTGTGGGGTTCAAGTCCCTGAGTCATAGCCTGGCTTCTATAGGAGTGCCCAAAATTAAAAGTAAGTGATTGTGTGATGTGGCAGATGAACATTTGCTGCTGCTTTGTCAGGCAGCCTTTCTGCAGAATGCATCAGGAGAACATCTAACAGCATGGTGGGTTTTCTGTTAGAAGTAATGAACACGTATTGTTCACGGATTCAGCTGTTTCTACTATTTTAATACCTGAGCTGACATTTCAAAGTGCTGGGAGTGCTGGAGCCACAGATCAATGAGGATCTTAAGCAAGCAATAGTGTTTGCAAAAAGCTCTGTAGCTTTTGATGGTGTATTTCAGGGTCTCTGAAAAACCAGCTGAGCTGATAAAGGATGCCAGGCAAAGCCAGAAAGGATTGAGAGACAGTGGATGAAGTCCTCATTCCAGCATTGGAGTCACTCAGCTGATTCCAAAATGTTTAAGTACAAGTTCTGTAGTTGGTAAGGCCTGATGTTGAACTTGGCATGGTTGTAGTAATTATCACCAGGTGCTGCTACTTGGCACTGACTTCCCTCTTGTTATTTTTTTACCAGGACCATTTTTCAGCTGAGGTGTGAACAGTATGAATGTTGTGGAATGTTTGAGGGCAGAGGAGGGATTTGCTCTTTGCATTGCTGCTCCATTGGAGTCTGTGAGCAGGTGCCCTCAGTCACTCCTTGGTGTTGAGAGGATTTCCCCACAAGGTACACAAGGGAAGTTTCAGCTGATGGTTTGCATTGCTGTTCACGGAGTACCTACAGTCTCTCTGACACTGATTTCACCCCAGACCAAACTCGCAAAGCCTTCCGTTGCCTCTGCTGCTCTCAAGCTGATGGCTACTACTAACACAGGCCATCACTGGTGGCAGCTGGCCACCTTGGAACTATGTGGGTCTCCACTTTTCCAGATGGGAAAACTGAGTCACATTTTAACAAGCAAGGACATCAGAGGAATTTGGAGATCTCTCCAGGAACGTGTGAGACAGAAGGCATCCTGCAACCATAAAACCTCTATATTTAGTTGCACTTTAAAATGGAAAATGTTGGTGATTTTTGCCATTGCAGGGGTCAAGTGAGCTCTGTTCCCTTCTGCTCTGCACAGGAGCCATGGCCACCTGTCCCACCCCTTCCCTGTGTTCCCCAGAGGCAGGGACATTCCAGCTCCACCCCTGTCCCAGGGGCTGCAAGGCAAGCAGAAGGGACAAAGGGAGGGAAGCAGCAGTAGAGCCCCTTTCCTCTCTCCAGATCAATGAATGACTTTGGCATCATCTTGATTGATTGATTTATAATTTTGGTGAGCAGCTCTGCTTTTGTCAGTGCAGCTAAGGGATAACAGGGTTACGCTCCTCTCCGCGGGTTAAATTGCATTATTTTTAATGAGGCAGCTATCTCTGCTGCTTCTGTTCTGCTGGCTTCCCCTTTCTGGGAGCTGCCTGCTCTTCGCCTGTCCTGCTTTTCTGTTAAGTCATTGCTGAGCATTGGCTGGAAGCAGTGAGCTAAGCATTAGCTTTATTTTCTGACAGAGGCCCCAGCTGGAAACAGAAGTTCCCCTAGTACATGGCAGCAGCTTTTTGTGAGCGGCGCTTTTCTTCCCACAGCCTACCGAGAAGTCAAACTGTGGCAAATCAACTCATTCCACCACCTGGCCCCAAGATCAAGGTACTTCACCTAAATAAAAGGATGGTCCCTGCTGTGGAAGGATTTGCTCCCAGGAGTGCGTGCAGCCCCCCACGGGCTGGATCTGCCACCCAGGGGGCTGCAGGAGGAGAGGCAAAGCCATGCAGCCCTCCCTGGACCTTTCCTTGTGCACTGGCTCATCTCTTCCATCCGTGCTGAGCCCATTCCCTCTGTCCCAGCGGGTCCCTTGGTGGCACTGGAAGGATTCCCAGTGCAGCTCTGGGGTTTTGCCCCCCCAGCTGAAATCCCTGGGCAGCTGCCTCCGCTGCATCAGCTGTGTGTGTAAGACTCCCTCCTGCCCCAGAAACAGCCACAATCTCCTCTGTGTGTTTCTAGCTCAGAAAAGGCTGATTCATTCTCTGAAGCAGATTAATTACTTCTGCTATTTAGAAAAGGAAAAAAAAAAGTGAGAAATCCTTCAGAATTGGTCAGCTTAACTTTCAACTGCGTGCACAATGCGGTGAAGCAAATCTGCTCTGAGCCAGAGCAAAGTAGTTCACATGGAGTAAGAAACTGGGGGTTACAGTATTTATCTATCGTGTCAGAAGTGGGCTCTGCATTTTAGAAAGTATTTGTGAATGCGTCTTCTTCTTGGTTTATATGACAAATCCCGCAAACGTGAGCCTGCCATGAAGGTGAACTGGGGAATAAATGTTTTTATTCCGTGATACATTTCATAACTCATTTCCTTTCTGGTTTGTCTCATGCTGATGTGGCAGCCAGCTCCCTGAGTAGCTCTCATCTGAAGCCTGGCTGAGCTGCTCCATTTCTCCCTTGGAAGGCTGCTTTCCAGCCTGCCTGGCTGTGCTCACTTGTTTATGCACTGGTGGGCTGTAGTTCCCCATTTCAGAACAAGCTGTCCAATATTCATTAGTTATTTTATATTTACCCAGTCCTGAGGCTTTTTTTATAAGCCTGGGGATAAATTCGGGGTTTTGTTGTTTTCATTGCTGGAAATGGACTGAACCTCCACAAACATTTACGAAGCCTTAAACAAGGCCTCTATTTATCTAGATAGGAAGGGAAAGGGCTAACACAAAGCTAAATTGATTTATAAGCCTGTAATTCCCAAACCCCTGTTCTGATAATACTTTTAAGAAAGCAAGCCATATGTGTAGAGATGAATCACTTATAAGATTATATCCTAATACTCTTTGTATATTAACTTATCAGACAAATATAGTGATTTTCCTCTTGAAGATTAATGACAGCCACATGTTCAGCTGGCATAAAGCACTGCAACTCTTTGGACTGTGCAAACCTGAGGATATGACTGAAAAAACTGATTTATTTGCAAAGAGCAAAACAGTATCTAAAGTGATAAGAAAAAGCTGAAAAAGTCAAAATTTTAATCATAAGATATCCTGCATGTATCAAAAGGTTATTTTGACCAAATCTGAGACCTTTCCCATGATTCCCCAGTTGGTTGGGCCATACTAAAATCTCTTTACATTAATAGGAAGACTGAGTTGGAACTGGAAAGTTAGTATCTAGAAGAACAATTTTCCTTTTTTTTTTTTTTGAACCTCTCAAAATAGCTAGAATGAGTACTGTAGCAAACTGAAAGGTCAAGCCTGTTAATGTTTTAGGATTACTGCATTATAAAATAGGCTCTTCAAACTTTTTTACCCAGCAGTAGCGAAAATACTCTGAAGGCATCTTTGGAGTGGATTAATGTTGAAATCATGCTAAGCCAGCCTTCTTCAAGCATTTATTTTAAATTGCTCAAATGCTTAACTTCTTGAATTAGCAGCTGAGCAGGTTCTCTGATTACCCTTGGTAATGTTCACATTCACACAAGTGCACAGGAAAGTACCTGGCAGTATCTGAGGCTGCTCTCCCTAATGTGTGCAATATGTGCTTCGCCCATGCCATTAGGAATCCTGGCTATGGTCAGCCTTATCTGAACAAAAACACTCAGGATGTTTGCGTTTGGGCTGTTCCCCAGATGAGATACCAACCCCTGTGATTCAGCAGCAGCTGAATGGAAAAGCTCATCTGGGTAGAAGGGAATTGCAAGTGCAACCCGTTTGGAGAACAGCTGGAAAAACACTTCCCCCTTCTGTACCATTCTGGTGTCTTGGTAGCTTTGTTCAGAAGAGATGTCTGTAAATATGGGTCTGGGTAGCTCTTTGGCTTAGTGATGCCCTCAGCCCTTTCCCCTGTGGACCTTCAGCACCAAACTGCTTTCTAGGAAAGAGCTGCTGCCTGCCTGAAGATCTTCACCCTTGTGCAGGTGAGGAGGGTTTGTGCTTGTGCTGGAAGGATACAGCTAAACCCTGGGCAGGACCTGCCTGCCTCTCTCCCTCTGGGCCAGGGCTCAGAAAGTCTTTTTGCTGTAATTACATCTTCTCGCTGCTGCAGCTGGAGCAGCAAGTGTACCAGGGAGCAGAGTTCAGCTGCTGTGGCGCCCTTCATCCTGGCAATGCCCAAGCAGCTCCCCTGCAACCTTAGCACGGGTGCAATATATGTATGCAGGATAAATAAACAATAAATATTAGGCTTTTTACCTGTGCTTAAAAGCACATGCATCCTTTAGAAACCTGTGCGTGAGTCTGTGCTCTGGGCAGAACTGCTAGTGCAATTTGGGGTTTTGGTAGAGATTTTTGTCAACACCTTTCCAAATTAATCTCCAAGTTCCTCACTGTTCATGGTTTAATCTCCTCAGATGGAAGCACTCTCCCCAAAACAGGGGTGAAAACAGTGTTTCTTTCTTGCAGAAACTTCCTACCAAAAGGACTGCAGAGCAAATGTTATGGATGTTTTAAGCAAATCAACCCCTTTAGATACCAAGTTCCCCGAAATATGCTACTGGCAGTAGCAGAGTCTTTTATTTTTGTTATCTAAAGTACTCATCAGATAAAGACTACTTCAGAAGGCTTTCATTTTCTTCCTTTAACATCCTCTAGATGCATTCAGCTGCAAAGCAATCATAGAGCTGGTCTGTGATAAGAGAGCTGGAGGGATGTCAGTCTTCAAGGAGAGTAGAGAAATTCAGTAAGAGCCAGCAGCAGTCAGCTCTGCAATTCCTGTCTTGCTCCTGTTCTTGAGGATGCTCAGATGTCTCTCTGCTCCCCACGAGGGAGCAAACTGGCTGCTGTCACTGTGCTCTCCCAATACCTGGGAAGGTCATCATTAGTTCACCCCATCTACATCCCAGTGTCTCTTCTGGCATCTCCTGCTGCCCCCAGTGCATAAGGTCATGTTGCAAAGGCCAGATGCTTTGTGGGCGGGGGGGTGGATTTAACTCTTCCCCCTAAATTTGTATGTCTTTACTCGTGCCTAATTCCCCTTCAGTGCCATTGCAGCACTTCGTTTGACACTGGTCCTTCTGCTTACTTAACTCTGAGTTCAGTTCTCAGAGGAACAGAGAAATTGAATTATCCGAGTTTATTTCTCTAATTTTTCCACTGAAGACATGTAGTTGTTATCACTGGCCTCATAGGTGCCAGAGTACCCAACGTACATGCAGAGGCGAATATTGCAGCTCGGATTCTTGGATGTTGTCTGTGTTGATGTTTAGTGATTTAGAAGGGAGTGGTACAAGGCATTTTAGGCAGGATCACCTAGAAAGAGCCATTGCAGCAAACCTCTGGCTGGCACAAGTCTCCCTACCAGCCCGAAATGAGCTGGCTGCCCCCTTTCCAAAACCCTTGACATGATTTCCTAGAAAAGACACTGGCATGGGAATAAATTTATCACAGAAGTGTAGAGCAGTGAGAAGACACTGATTGCTGTAATTTGGAATAATCTAATTCCTAAAGGCAAATGGGTTGTATTTATGTCTGCTTAATTGGATTCCTGAATTTTTGTGGACCGGCCATGTGGGCAGTGAAGCCATTGCACTGTGATTCAGAGGCAGCAGAGTGATACTCAAAAAGTAGAGGGTCTCAGCTATACTTTATCTAATATGGAACTAAATTCTTTGTTCTTGATGAAATCTATTTGATTTTGGTGTAGCTACTATTCAGCAGAGCATCAAATCATCTGCTAGAAAATTGGGGTGAGATTGGGCTGATTTGCCAGGGGAAAACCATTTAGCCCTCTCTCTGAGTAACTTGACAGTTCATGTCCGTGCAGAGGAACAGTGCAGCCTGAGGTCTGGTTTTCCTGCTTTTCAGCCCAATTTCTACACTTCTGCTTTTTTGGTTTTGGAGGTTTGGTTTTGGGTTTTTTGGGGTTTTTTTTGGTGGGGTTTTGTTGGGTGCGTGTTTTTTCATGTCAGAAATGGTGGGATCTCTGTAGGAGAAACATTTCTAGAATTTCTCAGATCCAGGCTTCAGATGAAACCTGATGGAACCTGATTGATAAGCTTTTATGTTGCTTCCATGGTTTCCAAAGACAGGAATTTGCACCATTGTAATCCTTTCTTTGCAGGACTTTTTTTTTTCTCTGAAATATTATATTTCCTCTAAAACCGGCTGTGAGCCTGGTCCTGATCCCAAGAACCAGATTAGCAACTAATCTTTTGAGGACTTGGGGATTACACTTAAGGAGTGCATGAAATGTAAAGGGACATTCATTTGCTGTTGTAAAACCCATCCTGAATTAACAATAGTCTTGGATTGTATGGACACACCCCCAGAGTATTTCCTATGACAGGATGGGGAATTATGCAGAGTCATTTCCTTGGACATTATATTGTTATGGTGAAACCACTTTAGTTAGAAAGCACGTGGATAATTTGGTCTCTTAAAGGCCAACTGAATTTGGACCAAAGGGCAGACAGATCACTGTATTTCTAATACTGGTGGAGTCGTGCTCATGTAAGGGTTGAGTTTCCCAGCTAAGGCAGGAAGACTCTTGATGTGGTTTCCAACATTTGATATACGAGGTTCAGTTCAGGGTAGAACCTCACAGAGTAAAAAATAAACATTTGAAGCCTAACTGCTACTCCTGAGCCAGGCAGGAGGCCTATGCTGAAATGGACCATGTTGAAATTTTCACAATTTAATAATGACTGGGTTTCATTTAGCACCTCCTGAGGGGCTGAGTGTGGATGCATTTTGCAGCTGTGGCTGCAAAAACAAACTAGTTTTTACATGAAATGTCAACCAGAAAGGCACAGAGATGTTTTCTATAAAAAAGGGCTTTTAATGTCTTCAGAGCCTTTCAGCCCATAAAAGATGGGCTGGACCAAAGCTCAGCAGGACCTTAGTGGTGCCCGATGAGAGCAGAATTCTTGTCATTGAGCCCTGTCCAGAGGACAGTGCCCGAGTTCCCAGGCTTTGCCGCCCCTCTCCCAGGGTGGGCAGCCTTGGGTTAGACATCCTCAATATCTTAAATTGTCCTCGTTCTTCCAGCACTGCAAAGACCCCTGACTGTTTAAAGCTCTGGTGCCACAAACCCAGAAAACCCAGCACAGCTTATGCAAGATTGCAAGGGGCATTCCCCATCCACACCATGCTCTCCATCCCACCACCCTGACCACCCTGCATCCTCTTTTTTCCTTCTCATTGTTTTTCCTTTCCTTTGCCAGATCATTACCCTGCTTTGGTAATTTCCCTGCCTTGAGTCACCCCATGCCAGGAGTGCTTTTTCCTACTGGCAGACAGATATGGAGTGGAGGCAAGACTCCCACCTTCCCAGCCCACGTCACGTCCCCGCCACCAGCAGAGGCTGAATGAGAAGGATGACAAATGACATGCAAATGCCCTCCCTGGAGGCTACAGAAAAGTCACTTCCTTGCACCTTTCCGAAGAGTGGTGTTTGCATACTATCTGACACTGACATCCTGTTGAACTTTCTTAGAGCATACGAATTGTAGAGACACTCCTTTGGGGATTTACACTGTGTTGACTGGAGGTTGCTTGGAGGAGAGGAGGAGGAAAGGAGCTGGCTGGGGAAGGGAGGGCTCACACGACTGGGTGAGGAGTATGGGAGAGACAAGGGAATAATTTCGCTTCAGCTCTGAGGTAGGAATTCTTCCCTCCGACGGTTTTCTCTGTCCTCTTGGCATCCTGTGGAGGTTTTTAAAAAACATTAACAGAAAGAAAAGGCAATAAAAGGGTTTTGGCTCTCCTATCTGCTTGTCTGACAGCTTCCCACAGAGCAGAAGCCAGGAGTCTTAGAAAGTTACCGCTGCACTGTCCATGTTGCTGGGTAACAGTTTCTGCTCCTCACAGGACCCCAAATGATAATAATAAATTGCATCCCGAAATGCTGAATGCTGCTGGAATTGCAGGCAGATGGAGGTGTTGCGGGTGCCCGAGTGTGTGGGCACTGGAGCCAGGGGAGTTTCCAGACCCTCCTGACTCCCAGTCAGAGTTTTCATGGGACCTGGACCCAAGTCCCGTTGCTTTTTGGATGGAGTCAGGATACCCCTTTGGCTCCCATGGGCCTGCTGACAGCAGCAGTGGGCAAGGACTGGGCTGAAGCACTGGTGGCCCCATTTGGGGCAGCACAGCTGGGGTCTGGCACCCTCTGCATGGAGCCAGGGCTGGCCACCACCCTGGAGTGAAATCTGCTGTGCTTGCCAGGGCATGTGGGGGTGCCCAGGGTTCATACTCACCATGGAAAGCTCCTGGTGCTGGTTTGTCTGCTTGGCACTCACACAGATAAGCCAGTTTCCCCCCTAGTGGCAGTGGCTATTACAGAAACAAAATCTGACAGCTGCACCAGTCTGGTTTAAACCTGGCTCACCACGTTAAGGGAAGTGAGTGTCTTCACCCTTAAGGTAACAAAGAGTGATTTCAAACCCATAAGCTCCTGGAATCTCTCCCATAAATAAGAGTTTGGAGGCCACTGAAGATCCTGACATAAACATCCTTGAGCATCTCACTTGTGCTTGATTTGTTTGTGGTCCTGTAGCAGCCCGATGAGAAATTAGTTTATTTACTGAGGAAGAAGGCACTGGTGATTTTTTGGTTTTTGTTTTTTGGTTTTTTTTTTTACTGGTGGGGTTAAACCTTGTGTAACTCTGCTGCTACCAATACATATTGAATGGACACATTTACCCATTTTGTGAGATATCACTCAATACTGTAGTGTGTATTTGCCTGGGAGAGAAAAGCTGTGCTGGCACACAGCATCTTGATAGTGGTGAATGGGACTGAATCAGAGGAACGTGTTTTTCCTTTATTTGTCAAAGAATAAGCTATACTGGCAAAATACGTACAAATTTATACCAATATGGCCACTCTTTGTGCACTGAAGTCCTTTTCTGGGAATTCGCTCCCAGCAGAAGCCATTGCCAGCCCTGTGCCAAGCCCAGCAGAGTGGCACAGTGGATGTGGATGGCACAGTTCCTGCCCACCAGCTGCAGCAGGGTGTGTGTCCATTTCCTAAAGACAAAATATTCCCCATAATAGTTTGCAGTGCTGCTGAGGCCACAGCAAACCTGGGCTGTGTTGTGAGAGCTCCTGAAGGCTGTGCCAAAGGAAAGCTCAGTGTGCCAGAGACCTCATGAACTTCTTCAGTACTGAAGAGCAAGATTGGGAACTCATTCCAAAACATTTTCATTTTTTGGTCATGAATCACACATTCTGGCCTCTGATACAGGTCATCTGCAGAATATGTAGATCTTAGACTGCTGAGGCTACTGGCCATGGCAGCAGAAGGATGGAGCAACTCTTGTTCTGCATGCTGGGGCAAGGTCTGTTGTGTAAACCATGCCTTTGGTTTGCTTGCCTGAATTTCCCACCATGGCCTTATCCTCAGCTGCCCTGGGAAATGAGAATGCTTCTTGTTCCTACAGACACTGATGGGCCCACACCAAGGGGTCAGGGTGGTGTCTAAAATAGAGATTTGTGTTTTCCCCCAACTCGTCTTGGTGCATGGGAGGATGGTTTGTTGGCCTTTATGGAGGTGAGCTCTTCCAACATTGTATAGGGAAAACAGCAGCACAAATGAAAGCAAAAGGAGAGGTGAAGGAAACACATCACACTTCCAGAAGTGATTTTGGAAAGCACAAAGCCAGGATGTTGTTTCTTTTTAGGGACTGAGTAGTCTGGCATGTTGCAAAATACAAAAGCTTGGCGTATTCCCAGCAGCAGAGGGAAAACTGGAACTACCCAGAAGTGAAACCTGTCATTAGCAGTCAGCCAGGCAGAACAGGCTCCTGAGTGCCAGAAAGAGGCATAGAAGGGAGGAGGGACAGGGCAGCATAAAGGAGCTTTTCTCACCCTGACAGCCTTGTGGAGGGGAACAGAGAGCTGTGAGGGCAGCATGTGGGATTGGGATGCTCCCGGAGTTCTTCAAAGGGCAGCAAGGAGCTGCTGTTCCCCCTCATACACAGCCCCAAAGTTCCATTCTTCTGCATAGGCAGTGGGTCTGCTCCCCAAAAAATCAGAATAGTTTTGACCTGCAGTTTTTCTCCCTTTCATTTTCACTCAGTTATACTCTAGATGCTCTGAGAAATCTCTTTTTACATGTCCTGCCCAGTCCTTGCTGTGATCCGTGTCATCCTGGAGGCATGTAATAATTTAGACTGAAAGCTGTGCTGTGCAGCTCTGTTCTCCGCAGCTTCACAGGATGGAGGAAGTATTGATGTGCCCTGATTTATCTCCCACAGATGTCATCTCCCTAGGAGTGGACTTGAAGGACAGAGAGGCACAGAAAACTGAATCTGGGAAGCACCTGATTTAGAAAGCAAGGAGGAGGAAATTTTACAGAGCAGGTTGGATGGGTGCAAGGAACATAACTCTGCAAACCCAGTGATCCAAGGAGTTGGCACCATGAACTGTGATGCTGCTGTTGCCACATGCAAGAACACAAGCCCTCAAAATACCTTTATGTTTCCCAAAGGAATCTCCTAAAATTAAGAGTACTTTTACATTTATGCTGCTTTAGACCTTGTAGCAACCTTCCAGTATCTGAGGGGGGCCTACAGGGAAGCCAGAGAAAGACTGTCAGGAACTGTAGTGATAGGAGTAATGGCTACAGATTGAAAGAGGGAGGATTTTTTTACTGTGAGGGTAGCTAGACTCTGTCACAGGTTGCCCAGGGAAGTTGTGGTTGTGGGCCAAGCTGGATGGGGCTTTGAGCAACCTAGTCTGGTGGGAGATGTCCCTGCCCATGGTAGGGGGGATGGGACTAGATGATCTTTAGGGTCCATTCTAACCCCTTCATATTCTGTGATTCCCCATCAGGGCTAAGCAACCTCCGAGGGTGAGAAGATGAGGAGAGGATTACATTTAAGACATGTAGATGGCACTTGGTGACATGGTTCAGTGGTGGGCTTGGTTGTGCTGGGTTAATGGTTGGGCTCAATGATCTTAAACGTCTTTAAATCTAACCTAAGGTATTCAGTGATTCTTTGTTGTGGCTGTGAGTGTCCCTGCAGCAGCAAGCACAGACACACTGTCAGGCTGTGCCCAGGGGAGCAGCACCCAGCCCCAGTGCTGAGCAGGTAGCTGGGGAGGCAGAGCCTGGATGCTGCAGGCATGGTCAGACACAGGGCCTGGGGACATTGCTTCCACCATCACAGCCCCCTCTCTGCCCTGGGAAACCAAAGCAAAGCTCCCCGTGGCCTTCTGCTGGCAAGAGGTGGGGTGTATTCAGCTCTCCTGTCTGGTTTTGTCGGGGCGCTTTCCTTCCCTCAGCCAACATAGTCTAAATAGCCTTTGTGAGCCAGCCAGATAGATGTGTTCCATTTCAGTCCTTGTCTGTCTTACTCTGCTGAGATCGTTTACCTGCTAACAAGCTCCTGTGGTCAGAGATAAAAGGCAAAACCAGCAGCCCTTGAAGGATATATCTGAACATCTCTGCAACACTTTGCTTCATGGAAAATATGGAAAGATGTTGCATTCACAATATATCACTCATATCTGTGTTTGTAAACAGATTTATCACACCATCTGCAGAGTCGTATTGCCATCTCCTCCATATTCATTTCCTTTCCATTTATATAGTACAGCTCCTGTTATTTTATTCCCTTTTTACAATTAGATACATTAGCTACCTTTTTTCTTTCCTACATAAAGAGTGCACTCTCTGTGGGGAAGAATATTTAATCAATCCAATTTGTTCACTTTAGTGCATAAAAACACAAGCCAGGACTATTTGGAGAGGTGCTGCCCGGTTCTGTTTCTCATCTCTTCACATCTGTGCAGAGCAGGTGGGAGGGAAGGATAATTCAGAACAAATCTGCTGGTAAACAGGATGCTCTCTTGGTATTTCCTGTCTCCTGTTGCACTGGTAGAGCTTAATTTTCAGGAATCAGCTAAGCCTGAGGTCAATAATGCTGCTGTAATTTCTCTGACTTGCTGTAGCTGATACGATATAATACAAATACAATATAATGAGGCATTCATACATCTGGGAGCAAAAAGTCAGCTTTCTTTGTTCTCTGGCTGGATAAGGAATGTTTAGTCATGTTCAAATTTAAAAAGTGATTTGCTGAGTACAGAAAGAAGTCGCACAAGAGAAGGGGAGCTTGCAGTTGGCAGCCACTTCCTGCAGCCCCACGGGCTGAGCAACACCCAGGTCAGATGTTCCTCAGACCTCAGACTGCCCTACACTGAAGGTCCAGCTTGACCCCAGCACTGGAAAGGGATGGCTGGGCTCCTTGCACAGCATGGAGGAGTATTTGACTGTGGGTGGACCTCTCCAGCCCCATGACTGTAGATTTGCAGTCACCATGACTGGTGAGAGGTGTAGGATGCTGCCCCACGCCCAGGGCTGTGAATCTGGGGCAGGAAACTTTTGCTTCTTTCCCTCTAGTGAGGAAGGATTTCTCTTCTCCTTTGCATCAAGCCTAACCCAAATTCCTGGGCTTGAATACAGGGGAGGGACTGGGGTTGACTAATCCCAACAAGAATTTTCCCAGGAGTGAGTAAGGGCTCTGGGCTGCAGGGAGTGATGACAAATCTTGGAAACTCAAGCTTGTGCTTTGGCAGGGAGGTTTGTTTGGGGATTGGTTTGGTTAGTTTTTTATGGTCCTTTTTATCACTTTTCAGCTGTACAGTGTGTTCTCAGATGGTATATTTGCCACTTCATGTTTTTGGATTGTGACCATAATTTTTTTCAGCTAACAGAACAGGGAGCAACTGGGTGCTTGGCCAGCTTCTTTCCCACTGAAGCAAAAGAAAACTCTGCAAGAGGGTTTCTCCAGAGCTCTCTAAATGGGTTTTCTATCACCATATCCTGCTAACTCTTCCACCCCTCTGACCTCTCAATGCAGACTTTGATGCTGTGAGCTGCCAGAAAGTCCCACCATCACATTTTTCTCCAGAAAATGTTTCAAGTGTCCTACCCCATCACACTTTGCATCTTTCCAAGAGGCATATTTAGGCTTATAATATCGTGCCTATCACTAATCAGTCAGCACATCTTTTGGCTGTATATTTGCCAAAGAGAGATTGCCAAAATGACTCTTTGGGTAGAACAGAAGCCGTGTAGCTCTGCTGCGGGGAAGGAGCCAGGACCTTTCTCAATGGCACAGTCCCCAGGAAAAATCACAAGGCAGGCTTTAAAATGAGATTTTTTTCCAACCAGTGTAAAGGGTCCATCCTTTATCTTGGCTTTCTGGAAAAAAGCCTTCCAGAGATTGCTTAGTTTAGATTTTTCAAGCATTTTCTCTGGTAACTGCAGGGCTAGAAAGCCTTATGCTTGAGCTGTGAGGGAAAATAAGAGTATCCCATAATATCTTCAGTCCCTTAAGTGCTGAGTTTTGGGGCCAACTGGCTCCAGGTTATTTTGAGCTGTTTGTAGGCTCGGCAGCCCAGGGGAGTAGAGGTACTGGTGGTGTGGCAGGATGGGGAGGTAGCATCACTTTTTGTGGGGGCAAACTGTCATCTATGGGAGCAATGCAGCTTTAAAACAGAATCACAGATACACAGAATATTCTGAGCTGGAAGGGACCACAAGGATCATCAAATCCAGCTCTTAAGTGAACGGCCCATATGGGGATCAAATCCACAACCTTGACATTATTAGCACCATGCTCTGACCAACTGAGCTAATCTCAGTGGCCAAAATGATTGCATGCAGCTTTGAAAAGGACCTGCATTGTATGACTTGATCCCTGTGAGTCTAAAATAATAATCCTGCCTAAAACCATAAAATCTGGCACCAAGAGTTATACTTGGCTGTGCAGTTTCTCTGTGCTGAATCAGTTCCTGGCCTTGGTTTGTTGCTGATTGCCTGGCTGGACAGGCAACGTTCTCCAGGGGGACGGGCCATGGCTCCCCGTCTTCAAAAAGGTGCTCTGCTGTTTTTGTATCCAGCCTCCTGCTGCTGTACCTGCACTCACAGCCTGTCAGGCTTTCACATTATCAGGCACAAACACCATGTGTACAAACATATTTGCTATTACAGCAGACAGGAAGTGATTAAGTGAGTGCTATAAAATTAACCTCAACATCAGTCAAAAGAAGGAAAAAGGAACAAGGTAATCAGATGCTCTTATGAGCAGGATATGCTCAAAATTATTTCTCCTTCCCATTACAAATGCTTAGAAACTGCACAGCCTCTCCAGCGCAGTGAGATTTTGAAGTGGTTTAATGGTCATTAAAGGAGTTCAGAGCTGATAATACTGCTTCCAACCTTATTCTTTTACTGCATGAAAATAGGTAGTGGCAATTGACTGGTATAAATTGGCTACTTTTAAAGCTGTGTTTGCTGGCTTGGATGTGCAAAAAGTCTCTCTCAGAACCTGAATGTAATGTGTGTGGTTAAGGTGGAGATATATTGAGTTTCTTCAACAGAGGACTGGTTGCAGTGTGTACCCTACGTGCTGGAGAGCTGGGACTTGCTGTAGTTGGGCTTTACCTCCCAATTACTGGAGGAAAAGCAGAGCTACTGGATGGGTTTTAGGCAGTCCAGACAAATTTCTCATTTTGTCTTTTCTTCTTCTTTCAGAACAAACCATCAATCACAATGTCAATCAAAAAGGAAGGTGCCCACAAGAAGTGGGCTGCCCTGAAGGAGAAACTCGGACCCCAGGAGACTGACCAGTCAGAGGCCAACCTGGAAAATGCAGAGCCAGAGCTTTGCATCCGTCTCCTGCAAATGCCCTCAGTGGTGAACTACTCCGGGCTGAGGAAAAGGCTGGAGAACAGCGACGATGCCTGGATGATCCAGTTCCTGGAGCTGTCCGGGCTGGACCTCCTCCTGGAGGCCCTGGACAGGCTGTCCGGGCGAGGAGTGGCCAGGATATCGGACGCCTTGCTCCAGCTCACCTGCATTAGCTGTGTGCGAGCGGTCATGAACTCCCACAAAGGCATAGAATACATTGTGAGCAACGAGGGCTACGTCAGGAAACTTTTCCAAGGTGAGGAGACATCTTCCTGCTTCATCCATCATCACATGCTGCATCAGAGGGGGCACTTTCCTGTTGCTCACCCTCCTGCCCTGCACCAGGCTAGTTGGAAATGGTTGGTCACAACCGATTAATGGGATTTTCTTCTTTAAAATAAAACTGCTATGAAATCACATTGCCTTTGCCACCCAGTGCTCTTTCCCCGCAAATATTGTCCTGGTTTACTGAGAAGCTGGGGATAAACCCAGCCTTATCTCTGTACAGGTGTGAGAAATCTTCAACCCTTTGGTTGTCATCAGATATTTGCTGTTTAGTCTTTGAGAGCCCCAAGAGCAGAGGAACTTGGAGTCTTGTAGCCTGTAAAGAGGAGGGAAAGTTGCATGTTTGGACTCACGAGAGCCTGCTCTCTGTGCTGCTCACTCTGCTCCTTCTGGAAGATGGTGGCTAACACTTATATTCTCCTGCCATTCACTTGGCTTATCATTAGCTTTGAAATTCATCAGGGTATCTCATAGAACTTATTGTCCAGCACTTCATGGTGCTGGTGCTGGAAGGATAACTTCTGTGCTGCTCCACAGAGATCACAGCTGTACCCATAAATGCTTATTAATTGCTTTTTGAAATCCATTTAGTCTGAAAGCTGACTTGCTTCCCTCTTCAGTTTTGAAGTCCACTTCCTTCCTCTTCACCCTGTGCTTTTTTAGCCTATATAAAATATGAACCTGGAATTTTTGTACTGTGAAAACAGGCAGGTATCCTGGACTTTTCAGTGTTGGAGCTTCTTTGTGCTCTAATATAGGAAAAATAAGACAGCCTGTTGCACTCCCTCCCAGCTCCCAGGGCTCACAGAGAAAGAGTAGTGAAAAAAGGGAATAGATGGGGACCCATTGGAACAATTGCTTCAACTCATATGCATATTGAGCTTTTCTGCACTAAAAATAAGAGTCATTAATCGAAGAAAATTGTTCATTCACTGTTCTAGAAAATACCCATATGTGCAAATGGGAAATAAATTTTGTGAGTGATGAAAAATCTTGGCTGTTGTTGCAGCATGTCAACAGCACATGGGAAAGATTAATAACTACAAGCTGCACCAAAATGTCATTGGGATACCTGTAGCATTTACTGTTCCAACTAGAAGTTATCATCACATAGTGCTATTGAGATGGGATATCTGTACATTAAGAGATTTCTCTTCCCATCTTCCATTGTAATGGGTCCCCTTCTTCTGTCTCTTTTCTACTACTGTTCACAATCCATGTATCACATGACACTGAGATGAGGAACTATAATGTCATTATAAATTCTGCTTTGTTTTGTTCTGTTTTTTCTACAGCACTTGACACAACTAACGTCATGGTCAAAAAGCAAATATTTGAACTCCTGGCTGCACTGTGCATTTACTCATCAGATGGCCACTCTTTGGCTCTGGATGCCTTGGACCATTACAAGGCAAGTGTTGCAGACAGATCCATGTACCACAGAAAAGGGTGGGAATAAATTTAATTTTGCATTGTTTTGGCAAGAGAAGCAGGGGTTTATAAAGTGAAAGCTGTAGGAAGTTTTTTGTGGTCAGCGTAAGTCTGTGGTGCTGTTCTGTGGCTTGTGTGGATGGACAGATGGCTGCCAACCAGAAGGTGCTTTCTGGAAGCAAAAGCACCACCAATCAGCAGAATAAATGGTGCCACGTCCACAGGTTTCACAGCCCACAGGCTCAGGTACAAGCATCAGTTGCCAGAAAGCACACAGGGATCCAAGAGGTGTTTCCAGTGACTTTCTCTGCCAACCAGCCCCCGCTCCATAAAGGAGGAGTGATGCTTTTACTTGTGTGTCTCCCTGTCTTGTGTACAGTGGGATAAACTGAGGACTTCAGGTGCTAATTCCATCTGAGAGGCTGCACCACAGTCATGGGCATTTCTGTCTGTAATACAGACCATTCTTGTGGTAATATCAGTTGTGTTACCAACAGAGTGTGAAGAACCAGCAGTATCGATTCAGCATCATCATGAACGAGCTCTCCAACACAGACAACGTGCCATACATGGTGACACTCCTGAGTGCTATCAATGCTATCATCCTGGGGAAAGAGGAGCTAAGAACAAGGACGCAAATCAGAAACGAGTTCATAGGTAAGGATGTTTGTTACACCTTTCCCTGGAGAAAGTCCATTACCAAAATGGGCTTTTTCCAGATGTATCCGTAAGGTGCCTGAAGACGCTGAAGAGCAAAACTGCAAATGTTTCTTTTCTTCTTTATTTTGGCCTTTATTCTCAACAGATTTCTTTCACTTTCTGCCAACAAATTTTTTTAACTTTGCTGCTTTCCCATAGCTTTGATCTTTTCTGGAATCCCAGCAGCACCATATCACTTGAGCTTCTTCAGAACATTTCTATAAACAACCATCTTACCTGGCCTCATTTCCATATATTGATATGTTGATAAAGAGTTGATAAAGTTTCTTCACTCTGTGTCTACTCAGTTGAGCCACAGAGGCTGTCCCGTGGTTCAGGAGTTCTTTCCAGCTCCTAGAATCCCAGGATCCCTTGGGATCCACCTCACATACTGGGTGCACCTGAGTTGGTGAGCCTGGGCTCCATTTCTCTCCATGGAGATCAAGGAACATTGGACCATATCAGACTGACTTTAGATATTTAATTTGGACTGAGGTCACTCATGCCCCAAAAGTGCCCGTGTCCCTCAGTAACCCCTGGGGGATTGTGCAGTGGTTCACAAAGGTGCTGCAGATGGATGCTGTGGTGTCTCATCATTTACCAGATGACCATACCCACTTTGATAGATCCATGTGAAGGTATTCTCACTTTTTCTCTCCGCAAAAAGTCTTAATGAGCATAATGTATATAAAGATCATAACAAATAAGTACCAAGTGGGTCATAATGCAACTGTGTCTATTTTTTTCACCTGCCAGGGCTTCAGCTGTTGGATGTTTTAGACAAGCTAAGGTAAGGATCTCTACTTAATTTTTTTTTTAAATTGTACTCACAGTGAAGTAACTGTGGAAACTTAATCCATATCCAACCTTCTGTTGTGTGAAAAGCAGTGTGCCTGGGTGGAGTGGACCATGCTTGTATGCACCCATTCCACGGGAGCTGGAGGCATTTGGCCATTGTTAGGATGCTCTTGCCAGCCACAGTGTCACGGGGACAGCTGTTGGCACAGATGGCACGCACAGAGGCTCTGGGCACAGATGGAGTAGCAATGTCCTCATTGAGGCTATTTCAGACTGAATCTGAAGCATTGCTGTGGGCTCACTGAGCAGCTCACTGTGTTCACTTCACTGCTGCTGTTGGTCCCAGAAGCATCCAGCTAAAACAATTTGCAAATGCATATCTGAATTTAATTTTTAAATTATGTTATATCAGAAACATCTGTGATAAATCCTCTAATGCAGTTTATGTGACCTGCAGTCATCCGTGTAACTGGAATTGCTCCATCTAACACCATAAAAATTAGGGAAGAGAGGATCTTTTAATAGAGCAGCAACTGTAAAATTCTGACAATGAGTGGTCTTGAGAGTGCTGAAAAAGTCAGTTTTAGAGTGTCTGTATTTTTTAAAATCCAATTTTAAGTAACAGAGAAGAAGGTTTTGCAAACAGAAACATCACTGGAATATTTTCAGTTAGTCTTGACTTTAAAAAAATTAAGGTGGTGGCCTGGTTTCAAAAATGTCAGAATGCCACTCTGTTGTTATAGCTCCAAGGAGAATTCCATAGCAAGCCTATACTGGGCCAGATTATGCCATGAGAAGTCCCATTCCTTTGTATGTGTTGATTGTAGGAAAGCTACATTCCGTTCAAGAAAGGATGTACTGATGGCATCTGATCCTTTATAAATAAGGCAGAGTTGGGTACTTCCAACACCAACTGGCTAAGTCTGAGAGGCAAAGAGATAAAAGCCATTAAAAAAAACAATCGTCTGAAAATTAGTGAAGGGCTCTCCAGTGAAAAGAAGTGCTGTAATATTGCAGAGACATCGAGGAGGAGGATCTGCTTATCCAGTGTGACACATTTGAAGAGTTCAAAATAGAGGATGATGAGGAATTATTAAGGATATGTGATGGGATAAACATGAATGATCATCATGAGGTCTTTTCATCTCTCTTCAATAAAGTAAGTGGCCCCTGGCATGGGGTGTGAGGTCACACAATGGCAAAGTTGATCCACGTTGCTCAAAACCAGCCTTGCTGTGACAGAAGCTGCTTTGTCTTCCAGGTGAGCCGCTCTCCAGTCTCTGTCCAGCTGCTGTCCATCCTTCAGAGCCTGCTGCACTTGGAACCATCTCATCACTCCAGCCTTCTGCTGTGGGAGTCCTTGGATGCTGTAGTGAACAGAGCCCTTTTACTTGCCAATGACAGTAAGAATGACATATCCATCCAGCCTTGCATGCTCCTCTTGTTTTCCCTTGTCCCATAAAAGTGTGCAGGAAATAATCTGTGGGACTTGGTAAGAGCTGAACAGAAACTGGGACAAAGCTATACCTTCTGTATAAGGTCAAGTGAAGCTTCATCCATGTGGGTGGCCACATTTAGCAGTGGATTTGGGATTCCCAGTCTTGTTTTAATGGTTAATCCCTGAGCTTTGGCTCATGAGAATCAGTGGGAATCTGTCCTCACTGGCATCCTGCCACTGGTGCTGACCTGTCCTGCTAGCAGGCATGCTCAAAGGTGTTTGTGGGCTGGGCACATGGGAAAGAAATTGCCTGGAAGCCAAAGTGTAGCTGTGTAAAACAACACCAGGAAATGAGCTCTCTGTAGCTCCAGATCTGCTGCTTGGTGAGGGTTGAATAGCATGAACCAGTCTGTGGGCCTCGTTCCCTTCCCTGACCTTGACTCATTTCTCTAGTCCAAGGGAACACAGTTGAAGAAGTCATTGAGAGACTGCTGTCTATCAAAAAACATCCAAACAAGCAAAAGCGAGCTGAAAACCGCCTGTCTGGGAGCACAGCTGGAGGCATTCAGGGTGAACCAGAACCTTGTGCACGTGCAGCTCGGTGTCCAGTGGGATCATCAAACCCCACCAGGGCACCAGCGACATCCTCAGGGCCACTGGCCAATGAAAAGAAGATCTCATCCTGCCAGTTCACAGCCTGCTGTGCTCTGCCAGAGAAACCTAACCCTCCCTCCAACACTGCTCCCAACCCAGCGCCTCCAGCCCCACC
>VWZN01017941.1:289203-340276 GCA_013396955.1 Regulus satrapa | reverse complement strand
ATGGGGGGCATCCCTCCCCCTCCACCCCTCCTCCCTGGCATGACAGGAGATCACATAGAGGCCGTGGTGGCCTCCCAGTACAGCTGCCCCCTTGGCGTGGGCAGGCCTCCCCACAAGACAGTGAAGACACCAACACTGAGGATGAAGAAGCTGAACTGGCAGAAGCTGCCCTCCAACGTGGTGAGAGGTGGGTGCTTCTGGCATAAAGTCTCTGTCGCTTTAGAGGTCTTTTACACTGATTCTTTTGCTTCCCAGGGAAAGAAATACTATCTTAAAGTTTGTCAGAAATTCTATCTTAAAGTTTGTCAGATCTGTTTGATTCTGTTTAGATACAGAACTTCCCTGATTTCCTTTACTTTTGACCTGCAGAGCTGATGGAAAAGTAACATGAAACTACTAATGTAACAGTAACTATTCCAACTCAATTAGTACATCCGAACAGCTTGTTTGTAACTAAAATACTTTGAACTTAAAAGAAGAGAAAGGGGTGGGAATATTTTCCTATTTCACTCTGACATGCCTTAGATCAGGTTCTGATCTGAGTTCCCCAAACTTTTATTTCCCAGCTCATCTGTGCTTGTGTATCTGAGTGTATTAAAGTCATGACTAAGAGTGCATGTAAGGATCACATCACATATCTCTTGATTTTTGGGTTACATTTCCCTCTCCTAGTAGATTCAAAGTTGAGCATGAAAAGTGAGAAGAAGCTGGGACAAGCTGTGTCAGCTTTGTCCTAGACAAGTAAGGCATCCACAGCATGAAAGTAGGCAGAGGTGAAATCTAAATAAGGCATGTCTTCAATCACAAAAGCAGTGCAGTATTTGGATTATTTTAGTAGAGGCTTCTACAGGCATGTTAGGGTGATGATTTTTTTTTTTAAGATATAAGAAATTGCAGTAGAAATTAATTCAAGCAGTCCTGTAGTTATACAAGGAGACTTGAGTATAAAATGAGAAATGGAGGACACAGTCAGAAAATATCCAAGTTGTGCCCAGTCTCTCTATTAGGGAAGGGCACAAATAATATCAACCAGGGGACCAGAACTGAAATGTCTGAGATCCTTGTCCTGCTGATCCAGTTTACCCACTTGGGAGGAAAATGCACTTTTACAGGGAAGGGTGGGGCCTCTCTGTGCCCAGTGCTGCCTCCCCTTACCAGGTTTGATTGCCCTTCAGGCCCTTTGCATCCCACTGTGGCACTATTGAGGGGCAAAACCTCCTCAATAATGATCATTTATCCAGCAATAATATGTCTCTTCTTATTTCTTTAATGTTCTGAAGAGCATCCCTGCTAGCAGCTCACCTTGTCCCAGGTGCCAGGAGCTTTCAGCTGTCCCTGCAGCCAGCCTGAACACTTGTTCTTTCTTTCAGAGAGCCACTCGATGTGGGCCTCTGTGAGCAGCAGCAGCGAGGAAACGATAGAGCCCAACTACAGCAGCATCGAGCAGCTCTTCTGCTTCCCACAGCCAACCCCCAAGGAGAAGGCAGCAGCTCCAGTGAAGGCAGAGCCGAAGGAGGTGAGGAGGCCCCTCTCGTTTTTTCGAGTAAAGATCCCTGCAGACAGCTCATCTAATATGAGATATCTTCTTTTTCTTTAATGAAGATCACATTTTTGGACTCCAAGAAAAGTCTCAATTTGAACATATTTTTGAAGCAATTTAAATGGTAAGATATGGACAGTTTTCGTGACAGTTGACAAAACTTTGAGCAGGTTTTACATGGAAGGTCCTCATGAAATCTGTTCTAGCCAATGTGCTTTGGTGGTCCATGCTACTAAATCGTCTGAACATTCCCCATTTTGTCCTGTACGGTCTTTAAAATACTGAGTTTAGGGGTTTAATTGTTTTTCATACAATTTCCCCACGTGTTGGCAAAGGAGTTACATCTCCATTTGACAGATAATGTTGTGGAACAGACTCTTAGGGCAACATAGACTTTGAGACACACCTGGAGGTAAAATCCCTCCTCAAATCAGGGCCAATGGACAAATGAGGAGTTCAAAATTCTTTTAAGATTAAAAAAAAAACAAACAAATAAGCCCAGAGACAGGATCTCAGGTGCAGGATTCATCTCTGGCCTTGAGTCATTTGATCAGGACCAGAAATAAGTTTTGGGTCATAGCAGGGATCCAGGCCCTGATTCTATGTTAACTGTGGGGAGAAATCTTTCCTTTGGGATTATTGTGGCTCTTTACTAGGGAAAGCACAGAGTGCTTGCACAGATAAATCTCTTGGTAGTGTGTGATGGTTGAAAAGTGGTCTTTGGTTGATGGCTGGCTCTGCTCCTCCTCCCTGCAGCTCCAATGAAGAGGTGACTGCCATGATCCAGAATGGGGACCGGACCAAGTTTGATGTTGAGGTTCTGAAGCAATTGCTGAAGCTGCTGCCTGAAAAGCATGAGGTCAGGAGGGAAACAAAACCCCTGGTTCACAGAGCTGAACACACAGTGCAGCCCTGCAGTCTTGATTCTTTATTTCTCATTAGATAGAAAACCTGAAGGCCTTCAAAGAAGAGAAATCAAAGCTAGCAAATGCAGATCAGTTCTATCTTCTCCTCCTTCAGATTCCCAGGTAAGGTTGTTGGTCATGAACTTTAGACCAGTCTGTTTCTTGATTTACCTCTGGGAAGTTTTAAGTTTCTTTACAGGAGCCTCACAGACCAACACTGATGGATATAATTGGTGGATTCCCCCTTCCACCTTGGAGCTGTCCCTTTCCCTGTTGCCCTTAGATGAAGGGCTCTTCCTGATCCAGCACCTCTTCTCCCTCTGCAGAATCTGGCCCAGACTCAGGGTTAGATCTTCCCAAGGAGGCTCCATAGCTTAGTGAAAGGCAGTGCCAAATGCAGTGCCAAGAAGGGGAAACTCTTCCCTTTGCTGATCACAATGCATCATCAGAATCTACATCCCAGCTGCTCCTCAGGTCAAGCAGCAGCCCCTCACCTCCCTCCAAAGGCCACACCAGTGCTTTGGAGTGGGTGTGGTTGACACAGCAGTGTTGTGGGGTGGCGTGGGCTGCAGGTGATGTGGGAAGGGGGCTGCTGTGCTGGCTGAGATCCCAGTGCCCTGATGCTGTGAATCCATCTCCACCCTTAGCTACCAGCTGCGCATCGAGTGTATGCTCATCTGTGAAGAGACCACTGTTGTGCTCGACATGATTCAGCCCAAAGCTGAAGCCATGCGGAGAGCCTGTGAAGGTATAGATCACCTGAGCTTATTTCTGGATCTGATTTAAGACAGGAAATTTTAACCCCCACAGAACTTCCCTGGAGCTCTGCAGTGTTATCCCCAAAACTCCCCTGGAGCTCTGCAGTATTACTACCCAAATGCTGGAGAACTTCTCTGGCATCTGTTCATTGGTTTGCTGCAAATGGGATGCAACTTTAGGTATCTCCACTGATGGTCAAAGCCCTTAACAGGACCAAAGATAATTTTCTCTCACCCTCATCCCTTTTTTCCTGCAGCAGATGTATTGCTCTGAAATATTTTGAATGGTGAAGTGCTGAAAGTTCATCAGCCCTTTCAGAGGAGCTGAATTTAGACAGCAGAGCTGGCCCCGCTGCAGCTAATTCATCCATCCAGCATTCTTTTCCAAAGAAAGAACTTCATACAGCAATTTTCTGTGCTGCCAGAAAAGTCTACCCAAAACTTCCCCTGAAAGTAGCAATGCTTTAGTATCTCCCTGCCTAGAAATGCAACCAGAAGAAAAAGGTTTTTATTTTGGGTTATAAACTGCTGATGCTCCAATATGGTGAGTACACAGAAAGTTTATGTAATAGATTTTGGCTTCCTGTGGCAGAAACCTTTGGTGCTACTCCTCTGAGAGCAGTATGTTCTTGTTGGCACTGCCAAGTGTCACCTGTCCTACAGAGCCAGTTCCCCCAACTCCATCTGGGGGTTTCTCCAGCTGGCCTTACGGCTGTCTGCTGAGATTAATTAAAGCTTTGCCCAAAGTGACTTCCCAGCAGCTCAGTTGTTCTTTTGGAGTTGTTGCTGCCTCAAAGCTGAGTGCTTCAGAAAGCACAGCACTGCAGTTTACCCTGTGGTAAGAGCAAGGACAGGGACTGTATTCTTCATGCCTGGTCAATAACCACCTCTACCATGGGAGACCAGAAACAGGGTGTCTCTTTAGCAGCTGAGAGGTGATCATGGAGCAGTCAGAACTGCCTTCACAGCACAGTTAAATGAAGTTGGCAAGATTAAATTTGGAGCCAAGTTACCTATTGTTACACTGGGAAACTTGCAAGGAAGGCAGGACCTTGATTGCTGTTAGTGAGGAAGATCCAGCTCCAGGTTATTTGCCATTATGAAATGAGAGATCAGATGTAAAGAAAGAAACATAAGTCAACTAAGACTTTTACAACTCATGGAACTGAATCTACGTGGAATCAGTTTCTCTGCCAGTTGGACATTGGGCTGCAAGGCCAAAATACCAAATTTGATTTAGTGGAATTCAGAATCCCAATTTCAGTGCAGTTTAGGAAATGTTCTGGTTCTGGTGTACCAGAGGCTTTTGCTTAAATGTTTTTCAGATCTTCTGACCAGTCATCGCCTGCCAGTCTTTTGTCAACTGATTCTCAAAGTTGGAAACTTCCTGAACTACGTAAGGATTTCTTTGTCTTCTGCTCCCCCCATTACAGTCTGTGAATGATCTCCTTTAGGATTGTAATTTGGATGGACACAGGAGTTACATCTGCTTTCTTTCTCTCTTGTAGGGAAGTCACACAGGCGATGCCGATGGGTTTAAAATCAGCACTTTACTCAAACTAACAGAAACCAAAGCAAACCAAACCCGCATTACACTGCTCCACCATATTCTAGAGGTACCACTGCCAAGTCCTGCACAGTAGGGAAGAGGGAGGGTTTTAACACAGATGAAACATTTCTCCTGCTCTACTCTTGGCTAATGCCACATGCT
Organism: Regulus satrapa; assembly: GCA_013396955.1. Classification (NCBI taxonomy): domain Eukaryota; kingdom Metazoa; phylum Chordata; class Aves; order Passeriformes; family Regulidae; genus Regulus; species Regulus satrapa. The sequence continues at coordinate 335,362 of VWZN01017941.1, read as the reverse complement.
CTTACTCATGTCCTCCCTGGCAAGCCCCAGAGTGTCACAAGTCAGGAGCATTTGAATCACTTTAGTGTCTGGTGGAGACTGCTTGTGGGCACTACTCCTTTATTTTAAGACTTGCTCTGCTTCCCTCCAGCATCTTTTCCCACAGTGGCTGCAACTTCCTTTCATATTTGTGCAATCTGCACATCAACAGCTGCAAACCACAGAGCACAAAGCTGTCCTGGCTTATCTGTACCCATTCAGCTTTTCTGCCTTTACATGGACTTTCCCTTTTCCTCCAGACCATGCTCTTGCTTTTCATGCTTCTTTCCAAGCCCCCATGGCTTTCCTATTTCCTGCAATGCTGGTTTTATCTTTTTTCTCTATGCTCTGCTCTGCCACCTTCATCCAGCAATGTCCTTTGCTTTCAGTTACGCATTCTCAAGCCCCTCTTTAGCGGGCAGTAGCTTCAGCAAGGACAGCTGTGAAAGTAAAGAATGCAAATAAGATTCAAGGCCTTTCAGTACCCTTCTGGGACTGTAGGAAGTGTCAGATTGCATCAAACCACAGTCCTGCCTCCCTCCATGCTCAAGAAGAGCTCTGCTTTGCTTTGAACTATGAGTATTTCTCAGGGTTCAGCACTATTCTATGTTTTTATACCCAGGGGAAACACCTTTGTTCACTGAATGTGCAAACAAAAACAGGGGGGCAGTAGCAGAGCACAGCACAGTCATCCTTCCTGGACACTTCAGCTTCCCCTCAGCTCCTGCCACACACCAAATAACACTTCTTTCTCTCTTCCTCTTCAGGAAGTAGAAAACAGCCACAAGGACCTACTGGAACTGCCAAAGGATCTTGAATATGTTTCAAAAGCAGCAGGGTAAAATTGTGTGTCACTTCCTTTGAATTAAAAACAAAAATAAATCCCATGCACATCAACAATGTACCAGAAATTAGGACACACACAGCTGGCATAGAGATTAACAAGATGGCATCTTGCATAGTTTTAACTGAAAGATTTGGTTGATGAATGTTGAAAGCTCTTTAATATATAATAATTCTACTACAGCTGGCAACACTTAGGACTGAAATTTGCAGAGCAGTCAGTGAAAGCAGCCTCCCAGAGGCAGTTCCCTTCTGAAATGTGCACTGCCCTTGTGGTGGCGGGAGCTGGTGAAGGCCAGCTACCCAGAAGCTTTTCTGAAGTACCTCCAGGCAGGCATAGTGGGCATAGCTGGTGGAGAACAGCCTTTTGAATGGGTGGACTTTTTTTTTTTTTGCATTCATGTACCCAATACACAAAATTGTAGGTAGGCCTGGCAGCCTACCCATAAGTACTGTGGAGGGAAGGTGTGTTCTATGAGCTTGGACTGTACAGAGAGTTCAGAGCACAGGGTTCAGTCAGTGAAGTGGTGGGAAGCAGAGAGGTGAGCAAACCACCAGTTCAGACTTCTCCACTCCTTGGTCAGCTCAAGATGCTGGAGTTTCAACTAATGGCAGGGTTCTGTGTGATTTCAGAATTAATCTTGATATTATACGCACGGAGTCCAGTACCAATTTAAAGAAGTTGCTGGAGCTTCAGCGGAAAGTCTTATCATCAAATGAGGATGTGAAACAACAGTATGAGAAACCCATCCAGGTCAGTAATGGAGCTGCCTTAGGTCTTCCCCTTTACACACAGAGCATGGTACATCTGCAGCTGAGGAGCCTCATGAGAGGGGAGAAAATATTGCCACAAGACACGGTCTCAGATTTGGAAATAGGTTGCAATGCCACACAACCTAAATGGGCATTTGCCAGCTGCACCCCAAACCTTTATACCTTTGGTGAGGCAATTTCTTAGGGTGTGTGCCCCAAGTTCTCTGTCCACGCTTTTGTGTGACTCCTCACGTTAAGAGAAGATGGTCACCTTCTGTGTGGATCACCAGAGTGAAGCCCTTTGCTTGGGATTAATTTTTGCATGGGCTTTACATGACTTGCTCAAGACATCCCTGTAAACTGGCACAGCACAGTTGCCAAGAGTAAAGATCACCTACAAATCTTAACTTCTTCCCACCTGCCTCCCAAAAGCTCTGCTGCAGTTAAAAGCCAGGACCCAGAGTTCTGCTCTAGGTTCTAATTTTTCTCTGTGAGTGCACTTCACTCACTGTCCTCAGGATGGTGTTTTACTGTGTGTATTTAATGTGTTTCAGGACAGCATCGATGCTTCCAGAAAGCTGGAAGAAGAATTTGAAACTATTGAAAAGAAGAAAGAAGAACTTGCAAATTATCTCTGTGAAGACCCAAGCAAGTTGTCCTTAGAGGACATATTTAGCATCATGAAGACCTTCAGAGATCTTTTCATTCGAGCCCTGAAGGTTGGCATCTGCACCAGGATGCTGAGCATCCCTAGTACTGGTAGCTGCCTCCACTCCGATGGACAGGGGTGGGATGAGTTCCCAAATCCAGGGGGGAGCCTGGTCACAGCCTCCTCCTTTTGGCACTTGGATAGGTTCCCCAGTGAAGCAGTGTCTGATCCCTCCTCCACTGCATCCTTGTGCAGTTCTGCTGCTACTGGGCCAAGCCCAAACACCAGGCATTTGTGATTTTGGTGCAGCTTTAGCTGCAGAGTCATAGAGATGCTTTTGGGCCAAGTGTGCAAGTTTTAGAGAAAGCGGCTTACAAAATGTAACCCTTTTCTCCAACCTGAGCAAACAGGCTCAGAAGGGGGGTATGTAGTAAAAAAGCCACCTGTTTGGAAAACAACTGTGGCCTCAGTATCACCCACTTTCATCTCAGTTAGAGGTCAGGCAGGTGAGTACACTGTGGGTAGCTGTGTGAGGCATATCACCACTGCCACCTCCAACTGGGATGTGGCAGAGTCCTGGCCAAGTCATCAGTCCCCTCTCACCATTTTGGTAAGACAGCCCTTATTCCCATTTTACTTATTGCACAGGATGAGGCCAGAATTTCTCTTCCTTCATCTAAGATCTCCTTTCTCTTCATCATCTTCTCTAGCAGACATTTACCCAACTTTCTCATGCCATTGTTACCTCACTGCAGGAAAACAAGGACAGAAAGGAGCAAGCTGCCAAAGCAGAGAAGAGGAAAAAACAGCTAGAAGAGGAAGAGGGGAAGAGACTGAAGGGAGAAAATGGAAAAGTCAGTGAGTATCTGAAATGGCTTCAAAAAATAGAGATGGAGCTATAGGAGCTCTTTGCTGGTCCTGCTTTAATGGACCAGAAGTGGTAATTTAGTTTGTAGGTTTCCAGGTGCTGGCTGACTAAAGGCTTTTAGGTGTTTACAGCCATAGCTAAGAATTGAATTTCCACAGTTGCAGCTGGGCAGAGAAGTTAATTTTAGGTTTGCTGACTGAACAGCAAAGAAGAAAGAAAATCACCACAAATTGACTATTTCAGTTAACTTTTTCAGTTTCTAAACATAACTTTTGAATCCCACATCTAAAAAGAAACATTTGACTTATCCACCGTCCAAGGTCCCTGTATACACTTGAATAGTCTCTACCATAGTTGTCCCAAAAATCTTGCGTGTTACTTAAATATGTCTTCTTCTGGATGAAAATGAAGCACTGAAAAACGTAATTGAAGAAGCTGAGAGGAAAGAAAAATCAAAATTATTTTTCCTCAAAAATAAAAAGGGTTCCCACCAGCATTGATAACAGGGAATATTTCAAGGTCATGGTACAACCAGGGGACATATTCAGGCAGAGCTGGTGCCAGGCCTAGCACCAAGCCTTGGGAGCAAGTCCCTTGTCTTCAGCCAGGATGTGCTGCTGTGGGATCATGGAGCACAGGCTGCTCTCAGGTCTGGTTCAGGTGCCTTGCTCTTTCCTAGTGGTTGCTTGTGCTGGGACAGCAGTAGCCACCTTCAGCAGTGGCAACACTGCAGTCTCCTCCTGCCCTGTCTCGTGGGCAGATTTAACAGCCATATCCCTCTCTCCCCCCAAGTCAAGAAGGGCTTGATGAAGCAGGAGGAGGTGTGTGTCATCGACGCCCTGCTTGCTGACATAAGGAAAGGGTTCACACTGAGAAAGACGAAGAACAGACACGAGTCAGATGCAGTTCCTAAACCCTTGTCTGCAGAGAGCCCGGAGGAAAGCCAGTCTGGTAAGGACACAGAGCTGACTGTACCTGCAGCTATTCATTCCCATCTGCCTCTGAGCCTGAGCCAAGCATGTGCCAGCAAGAAGCCTTTGTGTTTGCATTTGGGGCATTTTATTTAAGAAGGCTTTGCAGCCTGTGCCAAGGAGAGGAGGAGCGGAGAGCCTTGAGCTGTTGCTAGCCAGGTCTGTCTTTAAATTAGTAGGGATTTGAAGCAGCGTGGCCCTGCATCTGTGTTGATAAACCCTCTGAGATGCTTGACCCAGGTGTCAGCCATGGCAGCATGTTGATGGGGCACAGCTGTCATCCCCACACAAGTCCCCTCCATGCTCTCCAGTCTCAGTAGCACAGTGTGTTTCTGCCATGGAGACTGCTGCATCCCATCTTAGTCTACACTTGGGAGACTGAAGAAGCCCTTTAAAAAAGATAAGAAACCCTATTTGCAGGAGTACCCTAGTCCTTTAGGTGCTTGTGAGCAGACAGCCTATGGGTTTAGCTTTTCTTTGGTCTCTTGACCGCAGTGTCAGTGCAGTTAGGCAAGTCCAAGGACATTGGTCTATCCATGGCTCTCCTAGACTTGCTCTGAAAGGGCAGGTTAAGGCTGGGTAATGGGCAGCCTTGAAGTCGTAACAGCCAAGCCAGCAGTCCAAGCTGGTACCTCACAGGCAGGTTCTCTCTTCCTGATGTAGATTTTCAGGCTTCCTCTCAAGTCCAGGAAATCAGCCATTTTGCAGTAAAGACACATTAACACCTGAAAACAAATCAGGGACTTTGCTGAGCTGGAGCCTGGGAGTCCACCCAGGGTGACCACATGAATACAAGGAGGGGAGGTACAGGGAGGATGAGCTGGTGCTGCTTCTTCATAGCTGCTTTAGGGTCAGTGCTCCAACCACAGGCAGCTGCTAAATGTAACCTCTGCAAGACAGGTACATCTTGGTTGGTTCCTGGTGAAACTGCAGCTGTGGCTGATTGTGTGTTTTCTGTTTAAAGGAAAGAGCATGAAGGATCTGCAGGCAGCAGGGAAGCAGATTGATGATCATCCCTCAGAAAGCACTGCTTCCTCAACCACTGCCCCAATGGAGACAGGAGGAGGTGTTACAAACGGTTCTGCCTCAGGCCAGGTATTATCTAAAAGCAGTGCTGGAGGAAGTTTGCCACTGGAGTCCCAGACCAAAAGCTCCTCAGTGAGCATGGTGGAAGCTAATGGAGCCAGTCAAACCATGCTGGGCTCCAGTGTGGAGCAGGCAAGCAACATGGAAAGCCTCCAACCCAGCCCAAAGAGCGGCTCCCTTGCCTTCTCTGTGGCTGACATAGACACAAGGATAAGTTTTGTGAGCAGCAGCTCAGCCTCTGCTCTCAGAGACCAACTCAGCTGGACTAATGGGTCCATGCCAGGAGGCCAGGACAAGGAATGCCCAACAGATGGGTCAGACCATGCTCAGTCTGCTCTCTGCAATGACGGTCAGCAGGCAGAGTCAAAAGAAATGACAAAGGAAAATGAAGACCCTGGTACAGAGTCGCTGTTGGACACCTCTCAAGACAAGTCCTTCTCAGAGGAGCCAGCCACTGACTCCTCCTGTTCAGCAACACTTCCCCCAGAGCAAACTCACACCGACAGGGAAAAGCAGAGGCCATCGGGGAAACGGAAGAAGAAGAAGAGGCACAGCAAAAACTACTCAGGTAGCCTATTTTATAAATAGCCCTGGGGAATGACTTAAATTGGGAACCTTCCTGATGTATTTGTATACACCTGTTTCTTTCCACTTGAAGGCCCAATGTCCCCTGCCCCTAGAGTCACACTGTTTCATGCAGCTATTATATTTTTTAAAGCTGAAAGAGCTTTAAAGAGTAAAACGCAAGCATAGTTCATTCTGGTGACATGTATAAGTAGTTTATAAAGGAGTAATGATGAATCAATAATTAAAAAGCCCATTACGCATACACAGTAAAGATGGCAATAAGCACATCTGTCAAGTGTGCTAAAGACAGCTACAAGGCACGGTTATGTGCAAACAGGAGCTCCATTAGGCTCCAGAGCAGTGATTAAGAGCATTCAATACTGGGTACTTAATCAGCAATCACCCCCTCTGAACTACTTATAAACACATAAAGCAGCAACATCAATGCTGCCTTGGGTTGTTTGGTTTTTCCCCTCATTGCAACAGCACTTTGCCTGACAACCTGCCCCAGGGGTACTTGAGGTGGCTTCTAAACATTAGGCCCTCACATCAGAGGGAGGGGGACAGGTCAGTCACTGAAAATTAGCATCTTGCTAATGCTTCCCCCAAGGATCAATCCTCCAGCTGGGCTGCCCTGTTGGGGCTGGGAGGGAGCTCAGCTGCTGGAGCCACACTGGCCCCCTCTTCATACCAAAAGTCCTCAGCCAGTCCCAAACCTGGGAAGAGTGTCCAAGTCCTTTAGATCCTACCACCCTTGTGTGGGTACCTTAATCCTGAATTGGAGATGCCTCATAGGGAAGATAGAAAGGTCTGTCAGCCTTAGTATTTACAATATACTTTCCAAAGCTTGTTTCCTGCAAGATCCTGAGGTCAAACAAATGGGCAGGCAAATGGGAAAGTCTCTTTTTACCAATGCTTGATGTTTTTCCTTTCACAGAGGGTGGAGGAAAAAAGAAAGGAGGGTTTGAGTACCCATTGCTGAGAAAGACAGCACAGGTTGAGCAACTACCACAGAGGGACTTACCTTTTTAATGCAGCATGCCCCAGGGTTGTAGTTATTTATGTTTCTAAATATGCCACTTTCCCCTAGTTAAAAACAAGCCAGGAACAAGAGGAGGAGCAGAAGCTGCAGCAGTGGGAGCATGCCATGCTCCCAGCCCTGGCAATGCTTTCCTGACACCTGAAATTAGGACTTCTGGCTTAAGAACTGACCCCAGCCTGCAAAAGCCACAGGGTTCCCTGGGTATCCAGGGATGGCATCAAGGGGGTTGGAACTAGATGATCTTTAAGGTCCCTTCCAACCCAAACCATTCAAAGATTCTATGTTCTTAGGAGCCTCTCTACTACTAGACGTATTTTCATCACAAAAAGTTCCCTGTTGTTACCTTGGCCTTGCCATGATCAGATGTATTTGGTGTCTCTCTTTTGTTCAAAAGCAGAGGTTGAGACTGATACTGGAGATAATAAAACAAAAAAAGATTGTGTGGCACAATGAGGTATGTAAACACACAAAAGTGGTCTTTTTTTGTGAACTAACCACAGCACTGGGACTTCACAGACCTAATCAGTATGCAGCATATCACCTAAGCTTTTTTTCTTTGTGTCTAATCACAAACACATGTGAAATTAATTTGTTACTCTGATTTTTACTCTCCAGGGTGTTGATCTTGTGTTGAATGGAGTCAGTGCTGATCTCCATTCAACACAGGGTCACAGTCCACATGTTTGTCCTCTGTGTCAGCAGCAGCCAAACTGCTTCTCCCTGCAGATAATTAAAAGCCATTATTCTAACCAAACAATCAAACTTCATGTGATGAACAAAGTCCTTGCTTTGATCACATTATTTTCTCAAAAACTGTAAAAATGCAATTTCAGTACCTACCTCCAGCAAAGAACATTTGGCTTGTGGGTAGCCACTTTCTATAATACTTTTTAAATATGGGTATCTGGAAAAGGGAATAAAACACTGGACCCAGAGACAAATACTAGCTGGGCAAGATATCAGCGGCCACTCAAAGCTAAATTCAACACCAGAGTTGCACACAAGATCCCTGCATCCTTCACTGATGCTGGCAACATACAGTTGCCCCTCAAAATGAGTACTGGGATGAGACTTTCATTTGCAAAACTTCCCCTGTTTTTACAGCAAATGGAAAGAAAAGCAAGAAAAAAAAACAACTGAAACATCCACTGTACTGAAATTGCATAGTTACACATTGTCCTTTCCATGCTGACGAGCATCTCTTATGAACTAAATCAATATTATCAAATCTTTCTTTGTCTTGTTTCCTGAAAGGAATGTATTTATTATCCAGTATCCCCAGTTCCCTGGGGCTGGGAGCCCTGCTCCTGCACAGAGACAGGAGGAATTTGTGCAGGAGTTCCCCACAGGACTGCTTTTGTTCCTGCACCTGGAGCATCACTATTAGCAAGAGAAAATGGGATAAACATTGCGTAGTTACAGTCCTGACTACTCCTGCCCTCCTTTTGGCCCTTTTTTTTGTAGTACCATAAGATTACATGAAGTGGAAGTAGCTCTGTTGGTTTAAAAATCCCAAGGAAGATGTCCTGCAGGAACAGAAAATAGTATCAATGAAGCATAGGTGAGAAATGTGCCAGGAGCAGCAGACACAGCTGGAAGGGCAGCTGGAACCATGAGTACAGCTTAAATTATGGGGTTTTTTTGAGCTCTGGGTTTCCAGCATGCAGGCTTTAAAAAAGTAATATTTGAAAAAAATATATAAAACACAGTTTCACTTTGTCCTAGGAAGACATAGAAACAGAACACAGAGGAAGGCATGGGCATACAGTGCCCTTATGAAATGACTAAATCAGGCAAGAGTTTCACTGCATCCTTGGATGAAGTGCCTAGCATTGCACCAGCAAAGCCTACCTGAGCTTTGATGCCAGGAGGGCACAGATGATCTGCACCTTGAAACCTTCACTTCTCTTTTTCCTCTTCTTCTGTATGTCACACAGCAAGGGCAACAGAAGAAGAAACTAATTTGCTTATCTTAGTCTCCTGCCAGAGAGCTTCCTCTCCCAAATGTAGCTCCTGTCTTGATGAGACAGATTCAGCAAGCCTAGAATGTTACCAATCAATATTTTTTCCCAGGATGTTCCACCTGATTTTTTTGTTTGTTTGTTTTATGTTTTGTCCCAAGCATACATGGTCTGCTCATGTTCCCAATAGTTCTCTTTTGGTACAGGATATTTCTTTCTCTGGTGGATTTGCTGAGGAAATTAATGGGTCTCAGCAAAGCCACAGGAATCTTCTTCCTTCTTGTGCAGATCTAGCTGCAGGGATCAAGACTCCAATCCCTTGAGTTTTTAGAGCTTCCCTAACAGCAGCAGAGGGCAGGAACAGCCTGTGACTGATATTTCAGAGCAGTAGAAGACTGTAATCAGCTACTGAGTTCTTGCCTCACCTTGACCATATCTTGTTATGCAGCAATTTCTTGTAATAATGTTAATGTCTTTAAATGTCAGCTTTTACACCTAAAGAGTGATATTCCATGTTATCTTCAAGTTCATTAAAGAAAGAGTTTAGCTGGTTTTCTTCTGGAATCAAGGCATTGGTGGTCATATTTTGTGTGTACCCTGGTAACATCTCAATTCCAACCAAGTCCAGAAAGAGCTGAAGAATCATTTTATAAGGGTGACAGTAAAAGAGTGGAGAGACTGTACAAACACCTGACTCAAGAGAACTGCTCTTTGAGTTTGCCTGCCTTAGAGCCTAGAGAATTCCTACAGACAAATGTTCATGTCTGTTTGTGCAGCTCCCCTTTTCCTCCCATCTGTATGTCACTTGAATGGTTAGGGGAAAGAAAAGCCTTGAAAGCAAAAGTCCATAAGCAACTGGGTTTTAGCAATTTCCCTGCTCACAGATCTACTTGATTTATTCCCTAGAAAATAAAAGAAGTACAGACCAGCTCAGAGACCACAGCCAGGTGAGGAGGGAGGGAAAGGGCAGAAGGAGAGCTGTGACATGCACATGGCACAGTGGCACATCAACCTTCCCCTGCAAAGACAGAAGGGATTGAGAGTCCAGGTTTTCCTTTAATTCTTGAGGAACAGATGCTTCACCTCCCCTTCTGCAGACCCAGTATGACCTGTGGGCAGTTTTTAAATGGGCTGTGAGAATGTCATCAGTCTAATGCTCATCTCCCTGCTAGGCCTTTTCCTTCATGTCTGCCTTCAGAAATGGTATTTGATTCAGTTATGGAGTAGGACAGGCTAAAGTGTGCTGCCCCATCCTTCTGTCAGTCCTGCTAAATCTTCTAGATTTAGTTAGTTCAGCAATTTAATACCTAGATGGATATATTTTATTGGACTAAACTTAAAAGCAGAGTTCCCCAAACTCTGGAAATTCCGGATCGGATCTGGAAACATGAGGTTTTTATTAAGTACATCAAACTACCTGCTCTTAGGTGATCTGAGGAACAGATGAAGCTGATTTTCCTAGTAGCACCTCAACCATTAGATACACACGCATGGAGAAACACATCACTTTTGTTCATAGTTGCAAATAACTTGCATTTCCCCCTCTTCCTGCAGGTATCTTGGCAAGGCAGAAGGTATGAGAGAACCTCTCACATGTCCCTGGAGTGCTGCCAGCTTCTGAGACTCCAGGTTCTGCATCAATGAAATGCCACCATGGACAACTTCTGCCCCATGAAGACCCACAGCCTCTCCTCATTCAGCCTTTCACTCCCCTCTCCAGGACCTAAAGAGCCTCCCCAGAGACTTTGGATCCCTCAGCCTGTGCCTTGCTCTGGGCACCTGTGGGGCAGGGGATGGTTCTGTGCATAGTGGCAGTGAAAGGGTCAGACCTGTCCTCCACTGTCCTGGAGACCAAACCTTTCAACCTTCTCTTAGGCCAAACTCCTCTTGAAATGACAGCTGAGTGTGGCCCAAGAACAGGCTCTAGTGTTTAGCCCTCGAAGAAATGTTAAAAACAGCAGTGCCTCAGCTAAATTAGCTAAATTAAGGGTATAAATTAAGCAGTGGCTGTACCATCATGGGTGGAGGTGTGTTAAATCCCTCTTCTCATTTCCCACTGACAACTTATACTGGACCAGGTCCAAGACCCAGATTAGACAAATGTATTTTTACTCTCGATCACTTAAAGCAAGGGAGATTGGTTACAGGGGGGAAAAAAGTAAAAGTATGTATTTTAGTAAGCATATGGCCATATAAACAGTGTCTGTTTCTACATGATGCTTATGTGCAATTAAGTTGAAGCGCATCAGTAGTCTTAAGTAGTCTTGTCACTCCTGCTGATGCATCCATCAGCTTCTGGAGAACCAGGGCCCTGGTTTCTCTTACTAAAGCAAAAGGAAGAGGTTTTCCAGAATGCTCTCTTGGACATATTTTCAACTTATCCTGTAGTAAATCTCTGGGTTTGACTTCCATTGTCAGCTGCTTGTACTCAAGAGTCTGTGTCCAAGCTGCAGAACGTGTGGAATCATTACTTTGGCTTTAAAACTGGGACTGTGCAGTATTGTGTTTTCAAAATTCAGAGCTTTATTTCTCAAGTTTTGTAATAACACTGTATAATAATTTTGTACATAGCTATCCATTGAAAATTATCTATGTTTGTTGAATCTATGGTGTGATATGTGCTGAAACATAAATCCAGTGGAAGAGCTGGGTACATTTCAGAACTGTTCATTTATATGGTAACTCACTGAGGCTAAACTAATGTGCAGGCTAAAGCTTATTTTGCTTTGCTTAATAGGACTTGTAATGTCCTTGTAATACTGAAAACTTAGAAGTGAAACCAATAATTAAATCACTGGTTTGCTTTAACCAAGGCATCAGAATGAGCATATTGAGAACTGATCAAGAGGAGCAGAGAAGAGTTGAGAAGAGACACTGCAGAGCAGCACAGCCCTGTTGGAACAGAAAACCCATTCCCACTGGCAGAAGCAGGGGTAGCCCCAGCATTCTCTGTAGAACCATGTCATCCACATTTGATTTGCAGAACTGTTTCTATCACATCTACAGGTTTCCCCTTTTATCCCCTCTTTTCCAGACTCAGACATCACCCAAGCACCATCCTTTTGCTGTTCAGTCTAGCTCCACTGCTCTCAAATTAGACTCCAAGCTGCAAAAACTTGAGTATTAAATACATTTTCCAGCTCTGTGTTTCCAGAGGAGCCTGCAGCCCAGGCTGGCAGTGCACAGCCAGCCTCCTCCTTACCACCCCACTCTTTGATCAGTAGGAACAACATCAGCTGGAGATGCAGGACTGGGATACAAACAGGTTTTCTAGGGCTTACCTAGGGAACCTTTCCTGCTGATGCCCCAGCAGCTGCTCACTTCAGATGCTACAGCATGTGTCCATTTCTCCATCTGGGTCTTTCAGTTTCCCTCATTTCCACCCAGAGAGAGCAGCTCATTTCCACAGCCAGAGTTTTTATTACTCTGTGTGCTTTGGCCTTTAAAGACAGTGGCTTTGGCATTATCTTTCCCCTGCTTTCAGGAGTTTACAAAGAAATGGGTTATTTTGAACCACCAGAGGCTCTTTGTTCAATAGTCATCTAAATTATCTATTCAATCACATTCCAACTAGCAGACTCAAGCACAACATTTATAATTTATTGCTCCAGAGCAGCTCTGCTTCCATTACAGTGATTACTTAAGAAGAAAATAATCAGAGCAGGTCAAAGACAGATATTCAACTTGGATGTGCAGTTTTGTTCCATTTATGAGCTTGAAATAAAGCTCATGATCCTGAAGATTTTTCAATGGTTGCAAGACCAAATTAATTGTTGGTAAGAAGATTTTCATGGCCAATTCAGCAGGGCTGTAGTCATGTAAGTCAACCATGAGTACAGACCTCAATATAGAATTATTGTGGTGTATTACAGCAACTGCACATGAAGTCTGGTATGTAAAACAGGCTGTGATCTTGCTGCCAAATAAGCACATATTCTGTAATTAAGCATTGGCAATGTGATAAGATGAAAGTGGGGAGAAATCAGCAGAAGTCTTTTCCAAATATTCCCCATCAAAAATCAGCTATGTTTAGTGAGATGGATTTTCAGGTTTAGTTATTGGGGAGTTTTGGTTGGTTTTTTAAAAAAAAAATTCAGTACTGAAAATATTTCAAAGTTTAGAATAAAATAAATACTTGGTGAGTTTCCTTTCTCTGGTGGGGATGGGGAAAACATGTGATTTATGAGAATTCATCCATCAAAGTCCTATATTTTCCACATAGGATATAAAGCACCTAAGCATGTAGTTGTCCTTAGTAATAATTACCAACTATTTTGCTCTTCTGCCATCTCCCTCAGCACTCTTGGGTGGATGCCATCCAGCCCCATGGATTTGTGAGTGCCTAATTGGCAAAGCAAGTCACTCACTATTTCCTCCTGGATTATGGGGGACTTACTCTTCTCTCTGTCCCTGTCTGCCAGCTCAGGGGGCTGGTTGCCCTGAGGATAAACAGTCTTACTGTTAAAGACTGAGGCAAACTGCCTTTTCCTCATCTGTGACAATAATGTTGCCCTCCACATCCCTTAAAGGATGGAGATTTTTCCTTGTCCCTCTTTTGTTGGCTGTATATTTATAAAAACACTTTTTTTATCATCTTTCACAGCAGCGGCCAGGTTGAGTTCTAGCTGAACTTTTGCCTTCCTAATTTTCTCTCTACATGACATCTCACCATCCCTATGAATGTTGAAGAAACAACTTGATGTGACACTTAGTGCTCTGGTTTAGTTGGCACTGTGGCATTTGGTGAAAGGTTGCACCTGATGATATTGGAGGTCCTTCTCCAACTTTAATGATTCTTGGAAAAGAAAGAGAGATATAAATGGAGCTATATCTAGCTCATGAGTACCACCACAGCTTTGCACTGTACTTGGAGCATGGCTGAAATCTGAAAGCTATGCCAGTATCCCTTGTGCTGAGTGTGCCATTTGGTCCTCTCCTACATTCCATACAGCCCAGGGGGCTGAGAAATACCTTCTGTTCCAGTTAGGAAGAGGCAGGATAAATAATAAATTAAAAATAAATTTAAAAAATGCATAAGCTGGTTTCAGCAAAATTAACCAGTTTCCATTTGTCTTAACACAAAGCCTGGATCTATGGCTTCATATTTCTGGTAGACAGTGAACAACCAAGTACAATATGCAAGTTTGCCAATGCTAACCATCAGCACTGCAGGAACCCTGGTTTGTTCTGTCTGTGTGGTGATAGTCATGGCCATGAAATATGAGGTTATGTCCACATAACGTGTCTGAAAGCAAATACAGTCATGAGCCAACTCCATCAGAAACCACATTTTGTTTGGTCACCTCACAATCAAAAGTGGGCAGGATATGATAAAAAGCTTTCCCGTGACTAGAAGTGTAACAACAGAGGGTTAAAAACAGGCAGTGATACTGACAGGACCTCCCTAGATGTTTGCAATTATTGCATGGTGTCAATCTTGCAAAATAACCACATGATTTGCAGGATTTGCAATGGAAATTAGGTTCATAACAAAGAAAAATGCTGCCAATCCCTTAGTTCAGAGCAGGTATCAGACCTTAAGTACCAGGGGAGAATTTGATCGCTGAAAGTTAATCAACATATTCAGTCAGCTCTGTAAGTAACTCACCCCTTCATCCGTGCTGTGCTAGCACTTAATTCACATTAGGAACTCTCTAATGCTCTCTTTGCTGCAGCACAAACAACTCCTGCAAGAGCTGTGTATGACAGTTCATACGGAGCCAGGTGTTGGTAGGAATTAGCAGGAGCCCTGTGCTTCCCTAATGGAGGCTTTCAGCAGGCTCAGCTTGCATTACTCAAAGTCAGAAGACAAGAATCACTCTGTGGCAGTCAGCTCCTGTCAAGTCAGTTTAGATATACACCCAGCCTGTCAAAGTAGGTTTTTTCTAAGATCAGGAGTCTTTGCTGATGATACCTACATTATTACAGTTATGGTTGGTTTGCCCTGCTCAGGGCATGCAGAACCTGAGGTGTTTGTCTGGTACTTAAGTGGCCTCATACAAAGTAATCTGCTATAAATTTATTCATGAATCAGTGACAATTAATGACCAAATGCATCAGTCAGAATAGATGAAGAAAGGGAAGGAGCAGAGGCAGCACAGGCAAAAAGGGTGACAGGTCTGTGAAATCTGGTCCTGTAATCCTTTGAAACCCACAGCTTGATTTTGTAACCTAAATGAAGCCCTCAGTAGCACACAGCTCCCAGGACTCATCCTTTGAGTCCAACCTATAGGTTTTTCTATACACTCTGCCATGTTTTGTGCCTCCAGTTGTTCAGATTTTCAAGCTCAGTTAGACAAAACCAGAGTAGTGAAAGGGAAGCTTGGACAAAACCATTTCCAGGGTCCTTTCCCACTAATGTTTTTTATGATTCTTTGTTCAGCAAGCAGCAGATACAAGAGAAGTAGAAAAGACAGGAGTAATAGAAGTCCAGAAACCCTTTCAGGTCTGTATGTTAATCCTCTCTGGTGAACCAGTGCCATGCACAGAAGGATATGCCCCAGGGGTAGTGACTGTATTCACCACACCAGCAGTCTACAAACCCATCCTGATTCACAGACAAATGGTTTGTTTTTCTAAAATACTTCCTGAATTTGAGAGACTCCATAAACAACAGCACAAGAAGGAAGTTTTCAACTGCTCTACCTTGCTAGAGGTCTAGAGGGCAGAGAAGAGACCCTGATCCCCACAAGATGTGTTCTGTGACACACACGGCTGCCTGCAGAGGTTTGGGTGCAAACCATAGCACAGCTATGTGCAGAGCAAATGAGAGCCAACACATCAATCTCTTCAAACAATGACCTATCTCAAACCTAGCAAATATCCAAAGATAAAAGCTATTATGTCCTGCCTTTAATCCCTTCAGCTATACAAGGCCCAAGTGAAGTAACCCTTGACATTTCTTTCCATTTTGAAGAGTTCATCCTTCTTCTCTTCAAATTTCTGTTGATCCTGTAACGCATCTTCTCCCAGCCTCCTGCATTTCACAGTCCATCCCCATACTGTACATACACCTGTCGTTGCACTGCCTCATCACTGCTGCAGGGCCCAGAGACCAGCAAAGAGGTTTTAGCAGCAGTGCCTCCTAACATCTGCCACCCACAGCTGCTGCTGCCCCAGGTTCCTTCTGCAGCAGATCCCAAGGTTCCTGCCTTACCACCAGCTGCCAAAAAGTGGAGACAGTTCCCTTAGAGGACTTTTTCTTTCACTCCATCCCTAGGACAGAGTCCACAGGCATTAAGCACACACACTTCACAGCCACATTCCTACCAGCAGCAGGAGCAGTTACAGAGTGAAAAGTGAGTGCTTTCACTTTGTTTACAGCTTTTCCCAACTGCTTCTGGTTTCCAACAGCTTCCAGCTTTTTGATATGAGGAAACAGAGACTCAGCAGCATCTGGGTCTTAATGAGAGGTGGACTGCAAAGACTAAAGAAAGTTTTGACAGACAGAGCACTGAAATGAAATGCCAGCAACTTGGGCAACTGAGGTTACTCATTTGCTGCCACTGGCTTCCTAAGAGGCTGTGGGCAAGCATAGAACCTGTGCCTCAGTTTTCCCATCTCTAAAATGGGGGTAATGGCTTCCTTTGAAACACTTTGACAAACATTGATGAAAAGTACCACAACAGAAAAATTGTTAGCCAGAAGAAGAAGAAGAAAAAAGAATCTATTTTTACTGTTTGCAGTCCTACTAGAGTCAAAACAAAATGAAGAGGGGAACTTGCAAGGAATTATTGTTCCCCAAAGGCCTCTCTGACCTCAGGTTGCAGAAAAACGTTAAAAACTCCTAGGAATGTATCTGAAAGGAAAAGAGTGAATCATACAGTGAGAAGATTGCTTGTGCAAGAAAGGATTCAAATTTCTATTTTCTCCTATTTCTTATTTTTGTCCTTGTAAGAATCATAGTCCTCAAGAAAAAAGTACACGAGTTGCAAAGTCAACAGTGAGGAATATTACACCAGGAGAGTCTTAATGCAAGTCAGTGCCTGAATCCAAAGCAAAGCAAGTGGAGCCCATTGGGAGCTAATGAAGAACAGTTTTCTTCTAGTTAGGGAGCAGCTGTCTGCATAAACAAGTGACTAACCCTCTCCCCAGTTGGGCCATCCATCCTGCTGCTCAGCTCCAGCCATTTGGTAAGAAATACATTTTCATATCCTCAGAACTGACTTTCGCTACAGATATTAACTCTGGTTACACTTTTGGTGGTTACCTTGAATGTGTGTGGGGGCACAATTTTTAAACAACTTCCCCCTCAAGAGAAACCTTTTAGGTATTTATAGCATACAAGGGAAAATATCAGGTCTTCTGAAACATTCATTGAAATCCCTGTTTATAGTATGATAGTGAGCAATAAATGAAATTCCCATTACAAAGAAAATCAAGTTTTACAAAACAAGGTAGCCCCATATCAGTCCATTAGAAACACAAGCAGTGAAAAAATTGGGAGTGTTTACAGGATCCAAATCACAGAGGTAAGATATTTTTAAAATCTGACTTAAAATTCTAAACCCTATGACATAAAAATACAGCTTCTCTTTCAAGGCTAATGAGAAGTGTGACTATTTTTAGCATGTCAGTAGTCAGATAAAGCGCAAATTAAAGCCTGTATTGTGGTGGTCCTCAAGCATGATCAGATTTCCCATAAAACAAAAGGTGGAGCAGTAGAGTACTGAAAAGAGCTTCACAGTTAATTGCAAGTTAACTGATTCAACAAGATATCAGAATTGGACTGATGTATTGAGCCAATCTCTGTTCCTACTCTAAGTGGAGCCAGTGCAAGTGCTTGTCTGACTGTACTGAGATGTGTGTATATTTATTATGCATTTCACTGAGGGAGAGAGATTGCACTTGCTAAGGAGAAATTTCACACAGAGATTTCTTGTTTAAATATACCCACAAGCTCATTTGATTATCAGCAATGTAAGTTACAGCTGCCTTGAAGTTATACCAAAGTTTTAATCTTTTAAAAAGCATGGATTTTTCTTCAGAGTCTCTAAAGTATAATCTTTGAAGATACATTATTATAAGCCTATTTATCATTCAAAGCATATTAGCTGTTTCTTGTCTAGCACTACTTGTTAGTAGGATTTTTAAAAATAAGACTTTTCTTTACACAAACCGTGTACCAATTTAGATGAGCACTCTGATTAAGACAAAAAGAAGCTTCCTAATTATTAGTGATACTAATTCTCCCTATAGCCTAATTAAAATAAACAACCAGCAGAATTTTATCATGAGCATTTCTAATAAGATTTTATTTTTAATCAGCTCATTTTACTCCTAATACTTCTAGCAGAAAGTGGCTTATTTCTCATTAGGCTTTCTCATTACAGAAATTTTTCTCAGCTTTTTCATGGGGCTGAATCCTTCACTTGTTCTGTTAGCATAATTACAGACATATGTACAAGTTTACCACAAAGATTGTGAAGTCCTAAAGGGGATATATTAAGTTGTTTACTTAATGTATGTTTACCTTTGGGGAAACTTCTGATTTGTGGAAAAAAAAGAAAAGGAAACAAACAACAAATTAATTAATACAAGTAAACTGCAAATGTGGTTAATATTAATTTTCTATTATGGGCCTTTGACTTAGTTATTTTAACTGGTACCATTTAGTATGTAAATCAAATGTTATTTACTGGCTGATTTAACATTTAATGTTTTTTATGTAAGTCATTCTTACTAAATTAAAACTGGGGAAAAAAAATCAAAATTTTATTGCTTTTTTTGCCTTAGATGCATTGGCTCACAATTTTACTGGAGCTGTAACAGCTGGAGAATATCATTACTATGAACTGCTGGGTTTCAAAGACAGAGTGTTCCAAATTATAGGAGATGCTTTACAGGTATACAATGGACTAGAGATGCATCAATTGCAGATTTTAATGCAGGTCACTTAATGACTTTTTTTCTGTGTTAGTAACTGCCCAAAATCGCTGTGTCTGGAGGAAAATGATCATTCATAAGTACTAACACTTTGAGAACATAAATGTGGTGTATATACCAAAAATATCTCTCATGCTTCATTGGAAATGAATGTCCCCACCTCGTTAAAACTGCTGATACTATTAATGTGTGTTTTGTTCAAGAATGGGATGACAGGGTCCTTTGTTCTGCCTGCATATAGTCCCTAAAAATGCTGCACCTACTGTGTCATTTCTGGAGCATTGGTACTTTGCTCACTGCTCACCTTTTAGCACGTGCTGCTTCTGCCATTTTTGATGGTCATTGCTGTGGAGGTAATAAAGAGAGAAACCACACAGCAGTTCCAGCTACTGAGATCAAGTGTCCCAGGAAACTGCTCATCTACAAGTGTAATTGTTTGCAAAAGAAAGGTTTGCTCCGTTGAGCAAACAAAGCCAAGTCTTGAGCCAGCAAATGCTCCACTAACTTTGGTAGGACTGTCTCACATTTAAAACTGGGCATACATACAAGATAGGGACTTCTGCAGTCTTTTGCAAGAAGCTCAGAGAGAAACTGTATAGTCTCAATACAAATATAAAGATTTTACCTTAGATTAAAATTTGTTTTAAGGGCAAAACAGGAAAGATAATCTTATTCATTTAAATGCTTACCAGTCATTTCTATGTGTAGTCACAAATACCTAAGCAGCTCACCCTGAATCCTCCTCCCCAGCTGTAGCTTGTTTACTCTATTAGAGTATTTTGAGAGTTTCTCTTTAAATCCCCTACACCCTTCTGCACTCAAGGTAAATTGTAGAAAGGTGGTTTTTCAGGTCTTTGTGATTGAGTCCCTGCTGTAGAGAGATGTCCTCTCTATAAAGCAACTGGAATAAATTCTGTAGGAGATCCCCCTTTTCCCTTTCATTCATCCCACCAAATGGCTGATCAACACGGGGAAATAAACAACCAGGTAAGGGTTCACTGTGCTGATAGCATTTGCTCTGTCTTTTTTTATGTATTATAACAAGAATGTAGAAGGATCAGGAGAAGTCTAAAATGAGCCTTATGGCCAGAAGAACTGCCTTGCTCCTGACTCACCAAGGTGAAACTGCTATGACCTGTCACTTGTAAAGCAGCTAGAAATATTCTTGTTGCTTACCTTATTATGAAGGGCTGTTATTTTTGAGTGTCTCTAGGAATTACGGGAAGAGAGTAGTTATGAGGAACTTTGTTAATCCATGCACCTCCTTATTATCTTGTAGAGGAAGAAAATGGGACCAGGGCAAGCCATGGAGAGTCTGCTATCAAGCATGCACTGCTCAAATCACCACAAAACAGTGTCTAGAAGATCTGCTCCCAAGGTGAACAAATGCATTCAAGTTAATATGGACTTGGAAGAGGAGAACCCCAGTGCAGACCTGAGCGTTTCTCCAACAACTAGTCTTTCTGGGAAGTCAGAGCATTGTGCAAGGAATATATCACCTTCCCAGAAAGATGTTTCCTCTTCTTCCCAGGAAGAGTCTGTCATGACAGCTCTGCTACCACAGTTGCCTGCACCTCCACCCCTACCTCCTGGGTGCAAGATGCCTTTACCCCCTGCTTCCATGCCTGGCATAAATGCCCCAGCACTCCGATCTCCTCAGCCATGCAGCAGTCTCGGGTGCAGTCATCCTACCTGTGGGTGTGGGGAGCAGCCCCACGCCACGAGGACACCGACACTGAGGATGAAGGTGCTTCACTGGCAGAAGCTCCCCTCTGACGTGGTGAGACGTACGTGCTCGTTTGTAACACTGGGCTGATGGGTTCGGGCACTTTGCAGCCAAAGGAAAGCACCAATGTTGGGAGACTAAACCTTCACTCTCAAGTCAGGGCACACACATTGCTTGTTCTCAATCATAATCACAAAATCAATATGGAAAGGCAATCCTCTGCCAGGCAGTGGAGGAAATAGTAGTTTGGAAGAAACTCTGAGCTGAAGTTCTGTGGCCGCTGAAGTTACCTTCTCTTAACTTCTCAATCTCTATTTGTTACTTGTTAAAGTCTCAGCAGAAGCTTTTGCTTTGCTTTTTATGTTCCTATGTCCAGCCAGAAGATGAATCAGCCAAGATCTGAGGCTGAAAACACTTGTCAGTAGGGCTTGGGCAATGTGTATCCTCAAGGTAGCGCCCAACTTCATTTCATACTGACTGCAGGCACATGATTTGTGTGGTGTTTCTCACACACACACACAAAATGACCCTAAGAGTCTGTGGTTACCGTGTGCCAAAGGGGCTTGGAAGTCCTGTTCAACTTCCAGCAAAGAGGCTGGAAACACATGTCCAGTTTTGCTGCAGTTTTTTATATTCAGTTCACATAACACAGGTCTCAGTTGTTCTTCCTTGTTTATCTCCATGACAAGGGGACATCGGGGACAAGAACTTGCCGCTATGATAAAATATATAAACACAGATGTAAAACAACTGAGCCATGGACTGGTTTCATGTGCAAACACAAACTGAGATTCATCCCCAATGCATTCAGTGTAACTGTTGCAATCTCTCCTAAAGCTAAAGGAGGTGAGATTGAGTCTTAAAGGTTCCTGTGTTGGACAAGATCATGTTTTGACGTTCTGTTTGTTATTTGGATAGGTCCTGACGATTGTGGTGGTAAAGTTGGGCTTGGGATTCTTTATCTCTTGCAAAAAGAGATGTTTACCTAATTGGATGCAGTGTCCCCTGTTTTGGTGCCACAATCCTCTAATGTGTAGCTGGTTCAACAATAGCAAAACCAATTTGGAGCAGCCCATTAAGTTCATCTGCTGCCTTCAGCTCAGTGAATTAAATGTGGTGGGAGTCTTCCAGGTTTAATTAGGCTTCGTACCTTTGGGATGCTCTCTGTGGGAGCTGTCACTCTTAAATAATTCACATTTGTCCAGGGCTAATGAGCATCATATTTCATTCATCCTCAAAAGTGTTTTCCCTTTTACAAATCGCACTGCCTTCAAAGTGCTCCTCAATCTCTGTGGTCCATCTTGAGCTTTTAATTCTCTTCCAGAAAGCCGCTCCATATGGGCTGTGATGCCGAGCAGCAGCAAGGAGCTTGTGGAACCTGACTATGCAAGCTTGGAGCTTCTTTTCTCTATCCCACCAAAAACACCTACAGAGAAAACATGGCCAAAAGTAAAGAAAACAAAAGAGGTACTTGGACTGCCCACTTTTTGTAGAAAATAGCAAAGTTCTTGGAAGTGAAAAGCTTATTCATTCTTGTGGTCAATCATTTATAATAAGAGTGTTTGAAATATTTTGAGATAGACGGTCTGAGGCTGCCTGAGAAGACCCACAGGGGAGGTTTAGAAAGAAATGAGTTGAAGTAACTCTGCTGAGGGATAGGTCTTCATCTGAGACAGGGACAACATGGGAATTTCAATATTAATTCTTATAAACTAAGTGAACAAATCAATTTCCTTCTCTTTGCCTCTTTCTCTTTCTAAAATAGATCTAATAGCCTGTGTTATCAATTACTTAGGTTTTTATCAATGAAAGTTATTGATAATATTATTTCTAAAAAAGAATGAATCTCAATAAACAAACAAAAGCTCTAGAAAAATCTTTTAAATCCAAGGTAAATGTATTTCCAGCTAAGTGATTTTTTTCCTTTTAACAGATCACATTCATACGTCCAAAGAAAAGCCTCCTTTTGAGTATATTTCTGAAGCAATTTAAGTGGTAAGATTTGGAGAATAACATCTAAGTTACTGATTTGATGTGTCTATATGTTTATTCAGATTAAATTAATTTAGCAGAAATACTTTGCAAGTACTATCTTTTTTTAACAACTAGTCAACTTTTCCCTCCCCCCTCCCTTTTTTTTTTTTTTGTTTTTGGGGGTTTTTTGGTTGGTTGGTTTGGGTTGGGTTTTTTAATTATGAGAGGTGACAGTCTCTTTCTAGACAATTAATATTATTTTTCAAACTGGTATTAAATCTAGAATGGATTAGTAATGCCTAAAGAGATTATATTCATAAATAACAGTACAATTATGTAGAAACAAGGTTTTCTTTGGTATTATTGTCATAAATATCAGATTCTGCCAGGAGCTGTTAGTGAAGATTGTTGAATAGAAGTTTCAAGTCACTTCATTGCTTTTAAAGAGGCATCTCCAGGGATTCTGATCCAAAATCATACAGAGTTTTTATGTGCGGCTTTTCTATAAATAGGAAACAGTTTGAAAGACTAAACAAATGGAAAATTACCAAGTCACAGCCCTCATGGAGGAGTGGGAGAGGAAAGGAATTTGTACTATTTTTTGGGAAAATATCTTTACTCTTTGATTCCCTGAAACTACAGTAGGACAATGATGGATGTTCTGCTGTCTCTCTGCCCTTTGTGTCATGGCCCATGTTAAAAGGATCTCAAGAAGAAACTGAGCCAAGAAGTCCCTTTTCATTAAGAATAAATCAGAATCATTCAGAGGGATGTTTTTAATTATTATTGTTTTTCCATTAAAAACTGCTTCTCAGTGGGGGAGAGTGGTGCATAGCCTGATGCAGATATTATTTCCTCTCCCTGTGTGATTCCCTGGGCAGTGGTTGAGCTCTTCTGAGAGCAGCTGGGGATGGTGGGATCAAAGAGCTGAGCCCCACTGCCCCACTCGTGAGGGATGAGGCTGCTCTGGAGCTGCTCTGGTGCTGCCTTTGTTGGCGCTGGTGGCCGAGGGAGTGCCCAGCTCTCCAGAGCCCAAACTACAGCAATCTGGAATCATTTCAAACACACATTGCCTTCCAAAGTTTCAGGCAAGGATTTGAGTTAAACCCTCCTGGGTGGCATTGGTTTTAACCTTGTCTTTGCTGCAAATGGTGGAGGAATTCAAATGTACCTATCTTTGCAGTGACGCTGGACACTCTCAGTAAAAGCAGAGCTTTGGGGTTTGTTGTGTGAATATGAACAAAGGCCAGAAAGCACACCTAAATTATAAGGAATATTGTTTTAGTATTAAAAGAAAAACCTTTGCATTTTCATATCTCCACTGTACTCTTGAGGACTAAGATCCAAGCTGTAATGGGAAGCAAGTATAGTACCAGCAGAGAGATTGAGGTCTTTTTTTGCTGTTACTCCCCCAGTGCTCCACAGCATTTCTCTCCTTCTTGCAGCTCCAATGAAGAGATTGCTGCCATAATTCAGAAAGGGGACAGATCCAAGTTGGATGCTGAAATACTGAGACAGCTACTTAAACTGCTGCCTGAAGACCAGGAGGTATCTATTAACATGTCACTCGGGTGGAGTTCAGTGTGTTGTGTGCCCAGCTCGAAAGACTTGCCACTGCTAAAGCAAGAAGCTATGAGTGGATCCCACATCCTTCTGCTGCTTTGAGACCAATGACATTCCAAGGCAGAGTGGTGGGAAGTCCATCCCAGCAACAGTCTGGCTTCTTCCCCCAGGGGTTGAACAAGAACATATTGGGAGACTCAACACAGGCGTAGACAAAGTGCTGCTCTACCCTGTAATTTCAATTAGGTGGATGAAGCACGTTAGGATTTGTGGACTTAGGTGATTAGAGAGCCTTTCAGAGCAAATTTCAAAAAGGAGGAATGGAAAGGACTCATCTTTTTAAAGGAGTTTCTGGGTGTGTGCGCATTATAGCGTGCTGAATTCCTGCCTACAGGTCAGGAATTCATCCTAGGAGATGCTGTACAAAGGGAAAAGACCTTCCAGTCAAAACAAAACCTACATGTTTGCCCTTGCAAACCAGTTCATACCTAGAATTGATTTTTCATCTGCTTTACTCCCATTGCCTGTGCATACAGCAAGTTCAGAAAAGCCAATTTCATGCCTGCATGAAGAAAATGAAACCAGAAATGTTTCTGTGGTTGTTTTCCCTGTTAAATTAAATTTTGTGGTTATTTTGCTCTTTTATTCCCTGTTAGATAAATAGCCTGAAATCTTACACAGAAGAAAAATCCCAGCTGGCAAATGCAGATCAGTTTTATCTCCATCTTTTGGAAGTTCCCAGGTAAGCAAAATCTTCCTTGTCTCCTTCCATGAATGTGGTTCTTATAAGACTTGTCCATAAAAATTAAGACCTCTGTTTTTTGTGCTAGAGGGATGTTTCTGACATCCAGTCTTCAGGATAAATTACCGCTATTTGCAGAGTTCGTATGAGAATTTTTTTTTCCTTCCCAGAGGGCAGAGAGACTTTCAGACAGCTTTGGCAAACTACAGTTAAAATAGCCTTGGCATGAAAAATCCCTTGACTGTTGGACAGCTATTCCTGAATAGGCGTGTGGCGTGAAGCTGCAGACTGAATCCTGTCACCAGGCTGCTGAATCACTCCACCCCTGGGCTGCAGATTCCAGTTCACCCACTGGAGAGCCCACAAATCCTGAGTGAATCACAGCAGTGCCTGTGCTCTCACCGCCTCCCCAGCTTTTACCAAGTCAAATGAGGTGCACACAGAGAACTCTTTCTGCTGTTCACAAAAACATGGTGATATGTTATAATTAATAGCAATAGCCCTCCATAAAACTGTTCAGTTGCCATGCCATAACCAGAGACAGTTTTTTTTGAAAATGTGGTGGTGAAAAATGGGACTTTTCATTTTCTAAAACTTCTAGCTAGATTTAAGAGTACTTCAGAAAATTATTTCCTTCCACAATACTAATCTGTGATGGAGCATAAATATCATTACTGTCAAAATATTTCAAATTTCTGTTTGTGAAGTTAAAAAATAACTAAAATCCTGGCTAGTGTTGCCCAGGAATTGTAAAAAATTATGGCCTCATTATGCAAGGTAGTCACTGCCAGATGTCAGTCCAGCACTGCTTTCTGAAAGAGGAGTTGATAATTGTTTCTAGGACATCTTTGGAAATATCTGTGTTTGATTTATTTATAATCCAGTTCTCATGTCAGAGCATTAAAGAGACCATAAGAACGTTGGTACTGTGCTTTGCCTAAAATGGATGATGCTCTTGCTGAACACAAGTCAATTAATCAGACCTATGGGGTTTGTTTTTTTTTTTTTTTTGTGGTGTTTGGTGTGTTTGGTTTTTGGTTTTTTTTTCCCACTGATCTCTTTTTAGCTACCAGTTGCAGATTGAATGTATGCTGATTTGTGAGGAAACAAAAATTCTGCTGGAGTGTCTGTGGCCAAAAGCACAAGCCATCAGGACAGCCTGTGAAAGTAAGTGCATCAGTGCTGCACCAGTGCCCAGACTCAGCCTCTTTCTTCTACTTGATTAGCATCAGTGGTAGCCTGTGCTATAATACAATCAAAATTAACCTTTTAATTGCTGATTTTGTAGCAAAAATCAAAATTATTCTGCAAATTCCTGCTCCTAGAATACATTCTGAAGAACTGCAATTTGTGCTGTTCTGCTCTGAAGTAGTAGTTCTGCAGAGAAAGAAGGAAATTTCCTTTATCAGAGAATCACTGAATGGTTCGGGGTGGAAAGAGCCTTAAAGATGATCCCATTCCAACCTCCCTGCCACGGGCAGGAACACCTTGCACTAGACCAGGTTGCTCAGAGCCATACCCAACCTGGCTTTGAACACTTCCAGGGTTCACAGGATCACTTAGGTTGGAAGAGATCTCTAAGATCACTGGGTCCAAACTTTGATCCATCACTACCTTTTCAACTAAGCCTTAGCACTAAGTGCCAAGTTGTTCCTTGAATGTTTCCAGGATGGTGACTCTGCCTCCCTGGGCAGCTCATTCCAATGCTTAACAACTCTTTTCATGAATAAATTCCTCCTGATGTCCAACCTGAACCTCACCTGGTACAGCTTGAGGTTGTGTCCTCTCATCCTGTCACTGGGAGAAGAGGCCAAACTCCCTCTGATTACAACCTTTCAGGGACTTGTAGACAGCAGTAAGGTCTCTCCTGAGATGGAGATGTCTGATCCTGTATGAATATAGGTTACATTTTTTGTGTGCACCAGAGATTTTTTTGTCCGTAATAATGAATCAATTCCAGTTTTTCCTGTAGTGTGCACTGATGCAGTCTAGCTTAGCTCTGTGGTGAAGCAGGATACTGTGACATACCAGAATCTGATTTGGCTGCCAGAAAAGATCATCCCAGATGATGTTCACCAATATTTCAGGTGGCCACTCCACCTGAAAATAGCCCTTGTTTTAGTTTCAAGTTGTCTCTTTATCGAAGGTGCTCTTGCATTCCAGCTTCAGTTCAATGGTTTTAGAGAGTCATTAGTCTCCTTTTAAACACTTAAACTGCAAACTTTTATATTCACACTCAAAACAGGGCTCTACCTGGATGTCTGATGTCAGTGCTATGGTTACTCTCCGTTGGAGTACAATCAACAGCTCTCTGCAGTCCCACCCTGACATTCCTGTTCCCCCTCCATCCCATTGTGAGGGCCAGTGTTTCTGTTTTAATTCTGCCAAAAACTTTATTCTTACCCCAGATTCCCCTGCTCAAATGTGCATCTTTTGATTATCGCTCTCACTAACAGTGATAAGGAGGCACAAAGCCCTTTGCTTTTCTTAACTAGAATAATATGTGCTGGGAATGAGGGCTATCGACTTTCCTAAGTTTATTCACTTTCTTGTATGTGGCTCTCCTTCATGAGGCAGCTGCAGGGTTGATACATCTGTATGCCAAAGTTAATGGAAAAGTCCGTTTTCCATCTAATTGTAAAGAAGAGACCACAATAGAAAGTTACTCATTATACTTCCATTCAGCTGATTTATTTCTGTACTGATATTTTTCCAAATCCATAACAATAGCTTGACATAATCTTGGATGAAAATGTTGTTGCCATCACTGTAAACCTAAGCACAATCCTATTTTGGATATTTTAATTTAATTTATTGAAAATATCTCTCTTCTTTTCTTTAGCAATTCTTACCAGTCACAGACTGCCAGTTTTCTGCCAACTGATTCTTAAAGTTGGAAACTTTCTGAACTATGTAAGTAAAATCATTTGTTTACTTGTTGTATTCTAAAAATTACAGAAAATAATGCAAGATTTGAAAACTGAAGAAAACAACTTTTTTCTGTATCTTCTAGGGGCGTCACACTGGAGAGGCTGGAGGTTTTAAAATTAGTGCTTTGCTCAAGCTAACAGAAACAAAAGCTAACCAAAACAACATTACTCTGCTTCACCATATTTTGGAGGTACAACAAACTGAGAAATTAATCCTGTGTGCATTATTCTCAAATATTAATTCCCCAGAAGCTAAGGAGCCTTTACCTCAGTTATACCCCACTATAGGTACCCAGAGGGTGAGTCTCTGTGCTGGAAATACCATAAAAACTTTTCCACAGCTCTCTGTGCAGACGGGATCACATCCATATACAGTAATATTTAGAATGGTAACACTAGCTTTCCTTCCTCAAGTTCATTTGACATGTCTGCTTGCTGTTTTCTTTCTCTTCTTCAACTGCTCTCTTGTGTTGACACATAGCCCAAATGCATCTGTCAAATGAAATTTATTTTTGTGGTATGAAGACAAAATCTCAGGTCAGCATGCACACTGTGGCAGCCCATGGGATGTCAGCCTGAGCACTTAAAATTAGTTTTTTCCTTTCTTTTTAACTCCCTGTGGATGCCAACTTGAGAAAAAGAATGAACAAGACTAAATTTATCCCTATGCTTATAAAAATGAAACTGAAGTGTTAATTTTTCAGCCTTGATGTTGTCCAGCTAAAGAACTTTCCTACTCTTTGACAGCCTGTACAAGATAACCATTTTTCCTTTTCAATTTTAGGAGGTTGAAAAAAACCACACGGATCTCCTGCAGCTTCCCAGAGATCTTGCCTTTGTTTCCAAGGCAGCCGGGTAGGACATTATTGCTTGTTTTTGCCATGTATGAATTGCCAACCTCTTTAAAGCCAACAAGAGCTGAGTCATTTTATGGTGGTGTAATAAGGTCACAGGATTTCTCTGCTGTGGGAGAGACTGGTTCCCTTCAACACCAAGCAGTGCTGAGATTTATAGATCAACCTGGTTAAGACTCTTAGGTGGGGCTCAGTGTGATTTATTTTATTTTTTTCCCCCCCTGTGGATCCAGTACTACTTTAGAAGAAAACTAAGATAGAGATAGAGAACTTCCCTCATTTTCAAGGACCAGATTCTTCTTCCACATATTGCAATGGAAACGTATCTTCCCTGAAGTTTCTCAGTCAGTTCAAGAAGTGTTTGTACAATATTTTTGGGCACACAGTGTGACTCTTGGAGATGGTCCTGTGCAGGGCCAGGAGTTGGACTTGATGATCCTGGTGGATCCTTCCAATTCAGCACATTCTATGATTTTTAGGTGAAAGCCCATCTGGAGGTACAGAGCTTACGTAAGGAGGGAATTCACTGTAAGGAGGGTGGTTTTACTGGAAAACTGGGGGACCTCAGGACTCCCAGAGTTGCCTATCAGCATGTGTTTCTAATAAACGTGGGTGGAAAGGAAAAATTTATTTCTGGAAACTTTTCATTTTCTCCCCTGTGCCTGAAAGCCTCATGAGTCTATCACCAGCTCTTTCTCTTTATCTCAAAGCAATCACATGGAGATATGTTCAATTACACCAATCAGAATGCACACTTGTAGCACCAGGAATAACATTTTTAATCCTGTTATGAATTCAGAGGATTCACTGGACCCTTGTAGTGATTTAGATTTCATTGTAATTCAAAGGAGGAGTTAACTTTTAAATCTGTAGATGGATTGACATTTACTATGTAGCTACTTAATAATTTTCTGAAATTATTTTAATTCTGTAATTAAACAGAAAAATGTTTTGGCTTTTGTGAGTTATTGCTGAAGAAGCTAAACTGAGTGTTGTTTTCAATTTCTTTTTGAATTATGTCATAATAGAAATAATTTTCTTGACTGAAACTATATCCTGCGGGCCATTTACATAAATGCACTCTTTGTATAAAGTAATTGCCCTCTACTTTAGTCAAACTCTCAAACTTAGAAAATTGATTTGCTGATCAACCTGTGGAGAACTGTGCATGGTGTAAATCCTGCAAGGGACCGTTCTAATGCTGCTCACATCTGGATGCACCATGGAACACCAAGCCAGATTTTGCTGCTTTGCTACATTTTGCCTGGCCCAGAGAGTAGTTCAGAACTACAGAGGATGTGGTTTGGAAGTGGTTGTGCTTGGATCTCCATACAAACTAAAGTAACACAGAGAGGAGCTACAGTTTTGGACTATAAATAGGTTGGGGCAAGAAGGGAAAATAACCAGCTAAATAAGGACAGTATTGGTGCAGGAGAGATGAGCTTGTGTTGCCCATGAATAAAAATAGGATGGAAATTTTTTTGAGTTTTTAAACTATTAGGCCAGTGCAGTTCTTCCACAGTCCATCCAGGGAGGTAGTGAGGAAAAAGCACAGAGTCTTTCTCTTCAGATGGGGGTTTGCATACATGCAAAAGAATTTATACAGAAAAGAGCTACCTGCAAAAGCAGGGTCTGGGCTGGACAATTAATTCCATGTTCACTTGCAGAGATGATAATGTTTATCAAAGCCTTTTACGTTAATGCAAACAAAAGACTTACCCTTTCAATGTACTGTCCCTTTTGTGGCCTTTTCAGAATCCACATTGATGTCATGCAGGCTGAGGCAGGTGCCAATTTGAAGAAACTGTTGGAAATAGAGGAACGTTTATTTTTGTTGACAGATGATTTAAAAATGCAACATGGAAAATCTGTGCAAGTAGGTAATGTGAGTGTGACATGTTTCCCATCTTTCTTCCTAAACACTCTCTTCTTAAAGGCGCTGTAATTCAGGTTACAACTGGACATAAAGCCTTAAGGGAAAGGGGTTATTACTACACTCCCACTGTCCCCTGATGGAAGGAGTATCCCAGATTTTCCTCCATTTCTGTGATACTGGGATATGGAAACAGCTGAGGGCCAGACAGATTTTTTTGTGAGTAAAAGAAAGGAAGGCCCTAAAAATGAAATATAGGCTGCCACTAAAATGTGTATGGTGCAGCACAGAAACATGCTTTGTCTCACTGCATTTTGTGGGGAAAAAAGTGGATAGATTTGAAATATGCTTCACTCTCCCCCCTACCCCCTCCCTCTCCCATATTTCCTAATATCCTAGTGTTTCATATTCTCAGAACAGGTCACTTAACTAAAGCTATAACATAGAAATCCTGGTGCTGTATGTCCNNNACGTAGAAATCCTGGTGCTGTATGTCCCTTGATCATTCATCCTAGGCCGTGCCACATTTTCCTGTGGTTGTATGATGAAATGAGGGAAAACACAAATGATTCAATTCAGAAATAAATATCACAATGTGAATCAATTTTAGTTTTTTAAAAACTGACTCTCTTAAGTGGCTGAAGCCTTCTGGGCAACTCAGAATATGCTACTTTATAATATACATAAATTGCGTTATAAAATGTGTCTCAGGGCAGCCTCAATGCTTCAAAGGACCTGCAGAAGGAATTTTCCACCATTGAAAAAAAGAAGGAAGAACTTGCTGATTATCTTTGTGAAGACCGAAAAAAATTGTCTTTGGAAGAGGTATTCAACACAATGAAAACCTTCAGAGAGATCTTCCTCAAGACCTTACAGGTGGTTTGCCCTTGTGACTGTTTAGAAATCATTTGAGAATTTTTTTTTTTAATCAAGTAATAATTTCTATTTTCTTTTACTCTAATCTGGGCTACCTAACCCTGATTGCACAAGTAAATGAAAGTAAATTTATGTGCTTGCAAAATGCAGCAGAAAATGTGTATGTGGGCAAATATAAAATTTGGGGATTTTTTTTTTTGTTTGTGGTGTTTGGTTTGGTTGATTGAGTTTAGTTTTGAGGGGTTTGGTTTTTTTGAGGGGGAGTTGGATTTTTTTGCTGTGGACAACAGTTCAAGTCATTTTTCCTACTGAAAATCATTAACCAGACCTCAGTGTAACAGGAACTTTGTGGCATGTGAAAGAATGAGCAACCTGACATGCTTTATAGACTTTGCTGATAGACAAAAGGTAAATTTTCTGATAGGCAAAGCCTAATTGGAAGATGTGTCTATGTGATGGTATTTCGTTCTGCTACTTATCTCCAAAGAGTGTGTTTTGTTTTCCAAAATACCCTTACAGATCTCCCAGTGGATTTTATTTCTTTACTTAGAGGACTTTACTCCTTGCTATAAGGAGTAAGAGAACAACAGCTTCACCATAAAAGTTGTGTCGAGCACCTTCCAATTGGTAAACCCTTTAGTAAACTTCCATTTCCCTCCCCTTATTACACACTTCACACCTGGACTAATGTAATTCCTTTAGGGTTTTCTTAATGCTAGGTGACAACAGCTTCACATTCATACATATTTTAGTAGCAAGAATCACCCATTCCTGTGCTGGCTCCAGGAGAGCCCCAGCCTGGATAAACCTTCTGTAGAGAGAACCATCTGCATTACAAGAACTGCAAGAATACAGACAGCTCTGCTGCCAAGAGAGTCTGGAGGAGTATTTCAGGGCAGATCATAGATCCAGATGAAAACAATGAAGTTTCTGAGGAAGAGATAGAAGATCAAACACAAAAAATATGTCCTCTACTGATCCCACTAGCTGCTTCTCCAGTGAAGCACTGAGCTGAAATTTCCCAAGCTATGCAGTTACCCAGGCTTTGAAATTATGTGATACTGCCACAGAGAGTCTGGAAACTTAACCCCATGAACCACAGATGTTTTGGCAATATGCTTGATCCTTTAAGTTCCTAAAACTCTAGGCACAAAGGAAAGAATTAAGAGAGTCAAGAACATAATGCCTCAGCATCTGTGCAGAGCTATACTGGAAATTTACTGTGAAGGGCAATTCCAGCAACTGTGATTCTTTCAAGAAATAGTAAAGGTTATGTAGTGTCCTAGTATAGCTGCAAGAGATCCAAACTACATTTCTGGGTGCTTCTTGCTCACAGTCAGGTCAGAGCAACTAGAAAGAAGCTTCCTTTTATATCTCAAAATGTAAACTCCCTTACGTCTTACTTTGAGTTACATTTCTCAGCAGCACCTCGCCTTGAAGGTACCACAGCTGTTAGCCATGTTTTTTGCACCTCTCTCCTTCACTGCAGACCTAGAATTAATCTCTTCTTCCTCTTGCCTTGATTTCTTATTATCACCATAGTAAATATACTATTTCTACTTGAAACTGCAACATGCTGAAAAGCTGAAGGTTTTCATTTTTAAAGCATCTTTTTGTTCTGTGATTTTGATTTTTACCCTAGAATCAGCCACAGGCATCATCTCTTCCCAGTGCCATTTATTTTTAGCTTTAATGCTAAGGTGTAACTTTTATTTTGAGATGAGATTTCTGAGTAAAGCAGGTCTCTTAGCACTGCCAAAATCGTTAGTGCTATCTTTCCATTCCCACATCAAATAAGAAGGAAAATAGTTTTGATAAATAGTGATCCTTCATGTCTCCTAAGCTTATCTACAGAGATTTGGGGTTTGTTACTTTGTCCAAACAAAATCTTTCTCCCTTCCCTGAGGGTTCTTTCTGATCTCTTACCCATCAGGTAAAAAAAACCAAAAACAACTGAGTTACACAAATGGAATTACTTTAATAAGACTCTGCCATCTTTCTCTCAATCTTCCTAGAGGAAAAAAAAACAAATAACAAAGCCTTTGCAAATGCCCAAAGGATATCCAAAAGTGACACAGTGAAAGGAAGAAAGGGAGCTGGTTTGTCACCCAGGGCAGATGACTGTTTCACCAGTTCTCAAAAAATAAAAGGAGCAGATGGCAGGAGGAAGGAGACAGGGAGAAAATAGCTTCTCAGCTCAAAGACAAAAAAAATCAGAATTTGAGTTTTGCTGAGAACTGAGTGGTAAAATTGTGTGATATAATCACTGTGTGATTATAGGGAATTGTGGGAAACATTTGATTTCCCTCAGCATTTGCAGCTGTTCACAGATGGGAGCTCCCAGCGAAGAGATGGTCTAATCTCAGGAAACAGGGAAAAAAAATGTTCCACAAGATCTACTCTAGGAAGAATTCAGTTGATGACAGAGGTTATACAGACAACTCTGTACAGGGATCATTCCTCTGTATACTCCCCTAGGGCAACCAAGCTGGAGCAGCTGCTCCTCCATAGGGTGCATATGGCATTGGAACAGGATGTGCTCTAGAGAGTGTGGGGATAAACAGTTGTCCTGGAGCATCTTTTCCTTCAAAAATCAAGCAAGTATCTAACATCCCACAAAGTGCAAATCCAAAGTGACACCCTCCTTCACTGACTTCCATCCTTGCAGCTGCCTTCACTAATCCAGGAAGGTTGAGAAGGGATTGTGAGTATTCATTCCTCTGCCCTACTACCCCTGTACCTTTTTGGACATTCTTGTATTGAAGAAACTTTGTTAAGTGTGTTTACATTGAATTGTTATGTTGTTTGGGATTTTTTACCATTTTTCTGAAGAAAAATTTGGTTCAGGCTTGCTCAATTGATAAATTTGTTCCTAATGTGTTTTAGCTTGTTCTCACTACTGTGTGTGCTGTTCAATTAGCAGAACAACTAATTCACCTCCTTTACTTCTTCTGGCATATTACATAGAGGGATTCTTCCCTCTATGGCCCACAAATCTGCAAGTCTCCCAACAGCCATCATACCTCAAAGATGTTATGTTAAAACACAGCAGGAATTTATCAGGCAAGCACATATGAGGCAATATACGGATGGCTTCTAGCCTGTCCATAAGATTTCACCACCTGTACCTCATTCTTTCAGAAGCACCTTCCATTTGGGGCAAATGTATCCTTTTTTTTCTCTGTCAGAAGTGTGTGCATTATTTTTTTCCTTTTCAAGGCACCCCGTGACAGTTGCCATAACCTTGGGCCTCTAAATCTCAAAGAGACTAACTCTGTTAATGCTCACAGGTTTTCTTTATTTGTTTCTAAGTTCCTTTGGACCAAAGGATCCTAGATGTTTGCTTTCTATAAAGGCTGGTTCCATAAACTTGTGCACTTTTTCTGAGACTTGTTCAGCTCATCTTATGGAAATAGTGGCAGACGATCCATAGCAATCAAACAGATTTATCACTATCGTAGGAAGTTGTATTTTCTGCTTCAAACTCTCTGCAGAGGAGACTACGTATGTCTCATCAAGAAGCTTATCTGCACCAAATCATCAGCATTTTCCTGGATGTTATTAGTTTTTTTTTCATATGACACAGCAGCCTATTAAGTACAGATCTACTGCAATGTGTAGATTAACTACTCACTGGTTGCAATCTAAAGCATGCAAGCTTCCAGATGGGGTGGCAATGTTCTGGTGAGAAACACGGCTCTGGAACAAGAACTGCAGAAGCATTTAAGAAAATGGCTTTAATCATCTTTATGTTATCTTACAGTTACCTCAGTTGTTGAGAACTACCTTCTCCCACTGTTGTGCTACTTATCAAAAGCCAGAAATAATCTTCCGCTGAGTCTTCTTTTGCTGGCAGTAATCATTCCAATCCTTTTTCTTCCTCCATTAATCATATTATTCTGGTACCAGTAGCTCCGTGGAAACCAGAATCCTGCCTATGCACATAAATCCCAATAGGATTTATGCCGTTCTGGCAATTGTGTGAGTGGTACCAACAAACATTCAGCCTGCACTCTGGCCCTGAACTGTAGTGCAGAAATACTACTGGCAAATGTAATGAGAGCCTGAAGAGAAACTGTGAATTGCTGTTTAACACAGCTGAACAGTTCCTGAAAATTCTGGTAGAAATCCCTGAATACAAACAAGGTTGCTATGGGATAAATCTCTAGAATGCTAATTAAGTTAAACTAATGTTCTGTTTTGTGGACAAAGGGACTAATTAAGAAGAATACATTTCAGTCCATAGTTGAATGTTGCAGTTAAAGCTGATGAAATAGTTTGCTGGTAACATCATCACATGGAGAAGGCCAAAGGGATTGACCAGGAAGCGCTGTTCTGCTATTTACCCTCAAACCCCAGCAGCTGAGAGTTTTAAGTGCACCCAGGGCGTGTTCAGAATACCTATTCATTGCAAACTGAGAGTTTCTTAACAAGCTTTTCCTTCAGAAAGTCTTATTTACTTTTTTTATTTGTCATTCTGTCTGAATGCAGGAAAATCAAGAAAGGAAGAAGCAAGCCACAAAATCTGAGAAAAGGAAGAAACAGTTTGAAGGAGAAGATGCAAAGAGGCTAAAGGAAGAGTATGGGAAGTGTAGCACAATTAACAATTAATTCTGGTTTTATTAGCTAATTTTTGTTGATTAGAAGGAATCTATCTGTTAAATCTGGCTGATCTGATGCAGAGAGAGTGGCTTAGCCATGGAGGATGTCGTTGTCAAGCAAATGCATAGTGAGACATCAATTACCAATTTTCAAGTGCAAGTGAATGCTTGACAGAAATCATGCCAGGGATGTTAGAAAAAAAATCACTCCCAATGAGCAAGTTTCTCCTACTTTGCTCAGAAGTAGGGGATATCCTGCTATTGTTCTGAATAGTTGTTGAGAGACTTCTAGGGTTATAGAAAGATGCATGCACTTGAGCTTCATACAGCACAGCAGGCAAGTTTTTTGGGTGTTGTTGTGTTTTTCCTTTGCTTTTTTCTGATCAGAGATCTGAATCCTTAAAGGGGTTATGTCTGTGCTTAAAGAAGCATCTGTGCTGATTGATGCAGAAAAGCATTTGCTGTGCTGGGCCTCCCTGGGTGTGAAGCATGTCTAGTGATAATATTGGCATGCCTAGATTTTAAATTTTTATTTTGGAAATTACTTGGCATTCAGATGTTATTAGTTCTGCCATAACATTTGGTTACAATTTTTGGTTCTTCAGAGAACCACTGCAAAGAAGCCATCAGTAAATCTGAGTGGAGTTCATGTAAATTTTACGCTAGATGCTCAACCCTTGGAAGACTCTGTTTTTTCTTGTATCTGGTATCTAAATAGATGGCTGCCTTTTAGCTCTTCTTTCACAGTTATTCACTTTTAAAAATTCATTTTTAAAATACATAAAATCAATTGAAAACTGACCGAAACAAAGTTTTCAATATTGTCTTGTCAAGTTCTGCCACAAATGTGTTTTACATACCTTGCAATCATTTTCACTGCACTTAATGTAAATCTGAAGATTAAAACAAACAAAAAAAACTTCTTGCTATTAATACAGAAGAGTAACCTAATCTATGATAATATCAGTAAGCAACATCTATCAGCTGTAAGAATTAAAGGTGTGCTTTAACCCTGTAAAGAAAAGGAGCAGCAAACCAGAAGAACCTTCTGTATTTCCACGTGGAACTGTCATTATTTTTGTTCCTTGTGAGAAGGTGGATTTAATTCTTGAGGATTATGAACTTGAAAGTGCATGAAATGCATGAAAGAGCATTTAGAATCTGAATTATTTTTCAGTACTGATTTTAGACAACTGTGTATAGCAATGGTGACAGAGACAACCAGGAACTTTTAAAACCTATTTTAATCACAATCAGGGTATGGTGACAAAATAACAGAGGGTATCAGATCTGGCACTGCAGGATGCTGAAGCTCATCTCAACATTCTTCATTCTATGTAAAACGGGGGTTTGGTGTTTTTTCTAATCATATAATCAGCAAGTTAAGTAATTATTTTCTGAAGAAGGGAATAAAAAGACAGTAAATCTGATAAACCCCTATCAGCCTGTGCTTACAGGATTGTCAAGGCCTGGTTCCACAATGACTGAAGTAGCCCTTTCACTTGGCAGGTATCTCCCTTGATGCCAGTGACACACAGCACACAGGGCAATCATGTGCAGGGATCTTTAAAGGTCCCAATCCTGAATCTCTGACCTTAAGTCCAGTCACATGCTCCGTCAGTGTGAATATCTGGTTTGTCCAGTTGTCTGAGGATCATTTGTCTGCAGCTGACAGATCTGCCAGGGACAGCACACAGCAGCAATGTCTCCTAGGGCCAGCAATAATCTCGCTCTCTGGATTTCAAACAGGAGAGGTGAAGTCAGAAACACACATTGCTGATGTATTTAGAAATTACAGGTGAGGGTTTCAACTGCTGATAACTTCTGAGAACCAAACTGAGTCAAGTACTGTTACCAAAATAAAAGTGGAGGGTACTATTTAGACAACTGAGCAATATCTTACTTGATTCCACATATTAAAAAAATCTTTTCTGTGAATAAGATTTAAGATAAGATTTCCAAACTAATTTGGTGACAGACTCATGCTGATGCCAGGGACTCAGACATTCTAGGGGTTTTTTGTTAACTCTTCTGTTGGGGAGTTTTTTTAACTCCTCTGGACATGTTTATATATATATATATGTACATTGATGGGGTTTTTTTCCCCCCGTGCTTCATAGTAGATCAAGCAACTCCCCTGCTTTAATTTCTTCAGCTTCTGTTGCAGCAGCTTTCATTACTTGGCATTTAAATTCTTCTAGAGAATTCTATCAGATAATTGCAAGGACTGTATTTTATATGTTACTTCAAGAAAAATAATATACTGTATATATGTTACTGCAAGAGAAATAACATCTAGAGGTTTTCTTTAGCTAACCAAGTGGAAAAATGAGCTGCTTCTAATAGAAATTTGGCAATGCTGCTACTGACCAGAGTAAGCAACAAAACAAGAACAATTAAGACCAAAATATGGAAACATGCATTTAAATATCTGGTGAGGTATGCCACCATAATACCGTAACTGAAGCAGAAAATGAAATGTTGTTAAAACATTTAAGAAAGAGCAGGTAAGTTTTGATGAACAGGACAGAAGTTCCAGAGCATAACTGCTATCATTACACATAGAAAGCAACTGCTAAAGCAGACTCCTAATCCAATTCCATATATTGATATATCCAGGGTCAAATACAAGAGCTTTCCTCTGCTAAAATTCTTATTGTCTGTTTTTACACAGGATTTACTTGTTTGGCAGTAAGTAACAAGCTGATATATGATAAAATGTCACCAACGTAAATTGCTCTTGCAAAAATAAGAGTATCTCATCTTCAAGAGCTGGGGAAATAATCTAATATTCTGCTGCTGCTAAAATCTTACTGGGTCACTGTTGTTGCTTGGGTTGTTGTTGTGTTGCTTGGGTTGGCTTTTTAAAGCATGTAATAATAATTTAAAACCCGTGTATGAAGAATAAGTACAACTTTCAGTGCAGAGTTTACTTACAACTGCATTGTACGCATCTACTATGCATTTGTAATCCATGATGTGTTTCACTTTTATATGTCTTCATTTTAGTAAACAGAGCTAAACAAAAGTACCTGAATTTGTGGGGCTTATTTGTTGCAGCTTTTAATCACACACTAGCAAGAGAGATCTTAAGCAAGTGCTTTTCTTGTGCTGATAGTGAATACAGTAATGGTATTTTTATTTTATGTATTTGCAAATGCAAATGACAGGACAGATTATCTGGGTCTTAATCTCCTAAAAAGATGGTGAATAAATGAGGAAAAAAAGCTTCATAATTGCTTTGAGCTATATAAAGCTGCTAAGCAGTTAAATTAATTCCCCATGAGCTCTAGTAAACTGTGAAAATCCTTAAAAAAAAAAAAGATTAAGATCTTGACCCTCTGTCCCAGAGTTCAATGAGGTGGCCACAGTTTGTTTTTTTTTACCGAGAGCCTGGCAGACTTCAGGCCATGCTCTCACAGGCTTAAATGAGCATAAAAAAATATTGCAATGCACCTTTAATCTTTTTAAAGATACATTCCCCTGCATAATCTCCACCTCTTTATTGGTTGGAGAGATTCAAGTTGAGCTCATTTCATTAAAATCTGTCTTTAAATCTTTCCACAGACTTTATGAAATCTTATTTTTGTGCATAATGTTTACACAAAGAGCTGAAGTAATGTGAAGAGGCCTCTAGATTGGTATCAGCTGGATTATTAGCTGGGCAGAAAGAAAGGAATTGTGGATGTCCCATCCCCGGGAGTGTCCAAGGCCAGGCAGGATGGGGCTTGGAGCCACCTGGTCTGGTAGAAGGTGTCCCTGCCCATGGCAGAGGAGCTGGACTGAGATGATCTCTAAGGGCCCTTCCAACCCAAACCATTCACCTGTTAAAGGTTTCAGTCTGGGATGTCAGAGTCTAAATAATGTTCACCTCTTGAGTCAGCAAAAAGAGATCTGAGGCAGCAATGTCTGTCACATCCCACCTGAAACCCTCAGGCAATCTGGGATGATAGCCCAAATAGAATTTTGTGGGGTGTTTGCTCTGGTTTATACATTCAGTGTTCATGAAGGAGGGATTGGGTAGCAAAGCCTCCTAATGTGAGAGCTTACAGCTGAATCGGGAGCACGCTCACAGACATGTAAGTGATTGCAGGTTTAGGAGGCAGCTTCTGCAATGTGTCTGAACTCTTAGACCTGGGCATCTAAACAGGTGTACCTCTCAGTGTATCTTTTGAGAGTTTGGGCCAAAGTCTTCAGAAAACACCTACAGCCTGGGGACATACACAGTTGCTAAAGTTGGTCTAACTCATAGCAGGTACTGTTGAATCATTTCTGCCTAAACTCTTCTCAAAAATACCCAAGGACAACAGGAATCCTGAAGTCTGAACAAGCTGCTGCTGTCCTCAAATGTGATCCTTATGAGTAGTACAGGAGCAAAGATGGTCTTTTTCACAGCTTTTGTTTCAAGCTTACTAAAGCTTTACACACCTGCCCATGCTTATCAGATTAGTTTGCTAATCTAATAAAACATGCAAACACTTCTCATTGCATCCTACGCACCACAGAGAAAACACATTACCACTGCCTTGTAATTTGCAGCAGAGTTTACATATTTGCAAGCTGTTATCATGTCATTTTTGGTCTCCTTTTTCCTAGACTAATACCCTATCAGCTTTTCAGCCAATAGCTTTCCTCATATTTGCATCCTAGGATTTTCCACACCTGCGTTCATGCACTTGTGGATCTCTTCCTGGTTTTCCTCAACTGGATCTCATCTTCCCCACTGTGCTGTGCTGGATCTCCAGCTGGGCAGCTCAGCAGGGCTCAGGACAGTGAAAGGACATCGGCCTGCATTTTGCAGGTTCTTCTTCCATCTCAGCAAGATATTTGACTTCCTCTGCAACCACGTTAACATTTTGACCCTTGATCAGAGAGGCATCCTGCTCTCCAGCATGATACTTGTTGCTTTCATCTTCATTCACATGCACATTCAATAAATACACTTTTTCGCATTCTTCAAGTTTTTCACAGAAACAAAAAATAAAATGGAACCGCAAACATTGCCTTTCTGATTTGATATATACTTTATCCTAATAATTAGTTCTTTATTACTCTGCAAATATAGTTCTTCATGTGCTTTTGCACTGTTTCATCATTTTTATTAGGGATGTGAACAAACACGTGTTTGGTAAAAATGCAGTTCTGAAAAGAAACAGTATAGTTTGGGTTAATTCATTCTGAAGTAAATCTAAAGTGTGCTGCTTTGATCATGTGCATGTGTTTTGCTCTTATTAGTCACCCCAAAAGTAAAAAGCACTGCATTTCTTATGCAAGAAGGCAAATGCTTGATGTTTTTTCTGTGAAATTGCAAAGGTCAAGTGTTGCCAGATGAGTTAATTTTAATGGAGGAGCTCTGAGGAACAGGGAGCTAATCTGAGGCACCAATTCTGATTACTGTGCTAACACCTCATTCCTTTCTTTATCAGTGTACCTGGCACCAGGTGACTCACAGGGGATAGGGCTGCTGCCTTCCTGTGGCCCTTACAAGTCTCATGGCACTCTGCATGACCTCACTGTTAATATCTTACTCAATTTAAAAGTCAAACATTTGCTTTTAACTGAGCAAAATCTACTTTGGAGATCTGGGGAGTTTTTTTCCTATCTCACACATCAAAATGTTTGAAATCCATTGATTTCAGTGGACTTAAGTTTCCTTTTAACTTGGTGTTAGAAGTGTGTCACTCCGTGTCTCATTTCAGGTAAGTGACCTGCTTCATTATTTCTATGCAGAGTTAAATCGTTTGAATTTTTATAATGAAAAGATTTCCCCTGGTTGATTAGTGTGCTTTCAAAGTGTCCAGTATTTTTACATGTAAAACAGCTTACAGAAATAGAAGGCTTGGCATTGGTGACATGAGAAATAAAGTAAAATTGATAGAGTTTATGGCCATCTCAGATTGACAGTGGATGAATCTTTTTTGAGGATATATGAAAGTTAGAAATGTATTCTTTGTGGCTGAGAGCCACAAAGACCAAACAGCGAAGTCTGTCATCTCCTGTCAAAAAGACTGGAGTCTGGCCTTAAGCAGGGCAATTTACACGTGGTTATGTCAGGATTATTTGCTTTTAAAAATATAAGAGCATAACCAAAACCCAACCAAATGCAAGAACAGCAATAACAGTTATCTGGAAAAATATTTAAGTTCCTATACTTGTTGGTGCAAAGTGCCATAAAGAGAAAAAAACAAACATGCAAGAATGTCAATGTTAAATGCCATAAAATAGTAATAAATAGAATTCCAACATCCTCTCTGACTCCAAAAATGTAGCTGTAAACAGCTGCTTCTGAAGAGGAACAGCACCAGGAATATGTATTTTTGAAGCACAGGATGTTTTTGTATTCTATCTGTGTGGAGCTGACTCTCAAGGCATCAGTTTTGAGGAGAGTTAGAGGAGAATCAGTGAGGAAACTATGTGATGCTACTGCTACATTACACTGTCTTTGGGGCTCCTGTTTTCAAATTGTGAAAACAACCATAAACGCAATGCCTGACAAACATTTATTCTACAGTGCGAATACATCATTTTTATTATTATTAAATTGCAAAAAACTCTAAAACATGCCAGAAAGTAAGCTGGGAAGCTCTAGAAGAAAATTTTAAAGAAAATAAAGCCTGGAGGTGAATGAAACTCAGGTAAACTACGAAAGGGAAAAGCAAAAGCCAAATCAGATCACTCTGGCACTGGCTCCCTTTGACAATTACCAAGACAGATGAAATGCAGTAGACATGGAGTTCATTAAGACACTCTGTATGCAGAGTATGGGCTGAGAACAATTGCAAAAGCAGCTAAAGAGAAGTTTGTTAACAATAATTTCTGTTGCTCAGCAAGAACACGCTGGCTGCGTATGTTTAAGGAGATGACAGATCCGTGCAGAAGTTTTTCAGATGAGGTCCACAAGCTGTCACTGTGTGGCTGGGAAGAGAAAATGGCCAGTGCTGGGTGTTCCCATGTGAGATGGAACAAGTTCAAGCTCAAGAGGTCTAATGTTGGGCAGCTTTAGACTGCCTGGTATCAGAGCAGAATGCCCGAAGAGTAAAGCTCGAAGAGTTGTGGCCAGACCATTTGGTGCATATTAGACTACAGGAATCAAATATCCTAAAAGAATTCACAGTAACTAATTCCTGTATTTAGTCTGGCTAAGATGGAATTAATTTTCCCCAGAGCAGCCCTCCCAGAGCTGTGCTTTGCATTGGGAGCTGGCAGGGTGTTGATAACACACCAGTGTTTTGGCTGCTGCTGAGTGGTGCTCTCACAGCATCAAGGTTGTCTCTCCAACATTCCTCCCTACACAAGTACGCTGTGGGAGGGGCCATAACCAGGACAGCCAACCCAAACTGATCAAAGAGTCTGTTCAGGTAAAGCTAAGAGAAAGGAGGAGGAAGGGGGCCATTTATTATTTATGACATTTGTCTTTCAGAGCAACTGCTACGTGTGTTGAAGCCCCGCTTCCCAGGAAGTTTAAATACCATTTGCTGGTGAGAAGTAGAGAATTATGTATTTTGTGGTTTTTTCCTTGCTTCTGTGCACATGACCTTTGCTTTTACTTCAGAAAACTGCCCTTATCTTGACCCACAAGGGGTTTCATCATCTTATTTTCTTTGCCGCTATTCTGCTGCGGTGGGGAGCAATAGAGCATCTTGGGGGGCCAACTGGCTCCAGCCAAGGTCAACCCACCACACATCCTCCAAACCAAAATAATGGTCAAAATAAAAATAAACTTTAAAATTCTATAATGCAAAAGGCCAAAACCCAAGCTGGAGTCTCATTTCTCAGGCCACATTAGATAGCACGTGGCATCTGGCTGGGAATATATACATGAAATGCCAAGTAGCTGAATTGTGCATGTGAAGTGTCAATGGCAGGAAGAGGCAGCAGTATTTCAGCGTGTGATATACCAGCACTGCAGTGAAGTGTGGGAAAGGAGCTGACTCTCACCATGTATGTGAAACTTGGCAAGTCCAGGAATGTCTTAGGTGTGATCTTTCCATTTGAAATGAGAAGACTAATTACCTGGAAGAAGGTAACAGGGAACTTGACATGGACCACAGTATACAATTCTCTCTGCCCATATTCAGGAAACATGAGCAAAAATCAGAACAGGTGTAGGGCCAGCAGGTGAGAATGACCAGCAATCTGAGAGTCTGCCTTGAAAGAACAGCAAAAAATTTTGTATTTTTCTCCTGAAAAAACCCAAAACTAGAGAGTGGATATAAGTCTGTCTATATATAAACAGAAGGAAGTGAAGGGAAAGGAAGATGTATTAGTTAAACTAAGTGGCAACATCAGCATAAAACATATGGATATAAATCAACCAGAAGGCTGGAAATTAGCACAGGTTTTTGAATAGAACAGCTCTGGAACTTACAGTGAGGTGTTGTATTATTTCACTGACTGCAGAAGCCAGAGAACTAGGCTCAACCACCAGGAGTTCCCTTCCATATTACATCCACTGTACCCTGCTACATACTCAGCTGGAGCATACAGGGTGTTAAATCTTCTCTACTTCTTTTTCCTAGAAGAAATGCTGCAAATGCTAGAATTGAAGTAAAGCAAATGTCTTCTCCTTTTGCCATCTTGAATCCCTGCAAGGTCCTGGAGTCTGATTTATGTTCTATACATGCATATATATAAATGCATCCACATATGTCCATAGACATGGGCAGAACTTTGTATGCACACATACAAGGCATACGTATGCATGTTTGAAGTGGGCTGTACACACTGGATATTTTTATTTTTCAGGAGTTCATCAGAATATTCCTATAGTTTATTTCCATTCTTCTGCCAGAGTAATAGGTTGTGCAGCTACCCTTCTGTATTTTGACCAATGTGCAAACCATGTGTTTGTGTGATCTCATAAATATCACAGCATCTCATCCGAATCAGAGTGTAAGAGAGGGAATGTGTCACTGGAAAATGCTGAATCTCTGTCCCTTGCTCTCTTGGTAGGGATCACACGCACACAATTGCCAGCAGGGGCATGGAAGCAGCAGCTGGTGCAG
Source organism: Regulus satrapa (assembly GCA_013396955.1). Classification (NCBI taxonomy): domain Eukaryota; kingdom Metazoa; phylum Chordata; class Aves; order Passeriformes; family Regulidae; genus Regulus; species Regulus satrapa. Next base: position 290,575 of record VWZN01017941.1, on the reverse strand, counting down.
TTCACCCTGCACTGAAGCTGCAGCCTGGTATGTTCTGCTGCTTTGCCTCTGTGTGTGTGTCTGTGTGTGTGTGTGTGCTGGTATATACATGCACTTACACACCTCACACTAACTCTGGTCCATGTGCCTCAGACTTGCCTGTTAACTTTACACATTTCAACTCGCTTTTTAAAGGACACTGTGCTAACATGCCTGGGGGCTACAGGGCACATGCTGCAGAAAAAGCCAAGCCTAGCCTGTGACTCGTGTGTGGGTCAGGGCTTATAGGTGGCAGGCATGGTCTGTTCCCCTGTCACAAGAGAGAAGTGGGCACTTAAATCTGTCCTTGTGACACAGCTCCACATGCCTCGCTTGTTTATCTGTCTCAAAGGGATGGCCCTGTGGGGTTTTTTTGGGTCAGTGTGTGAGTGTATGTGTGGGTGTGCATGTGTGTCTCGCCAAAATAGTCTCTAGCATCTGAGGCCATGGAACAGACTATGTATGTGCCTGTCAACAGGGTAAGTGCCAGTTCAGTAACAACAGTCATATGTATTTTAGGCTAATGTGCATGTCAGTCAAACTCGGAGTGCGCCTGCCTGTGTTTCTCAGGCCAGCGGGTGGATGTTTGTGTCTCATGATCCCTGTGTGCTGGAGCAGCTTGCGTGCTTGTCCCTTCCCCTCCGATTGTCACGTATCAGAGGGTACTCTGAGCGTACCTGCGCACATGCCAGACTTCTCTGAGTGTGCAATTCCCTGCACGTCTGACAGCAACAGTCCCAAATGCCTCAGGGCAACATCCGTATTGCAGTGACAGGAGCCTGTGTTACTCAGGCCAGTGTCTGTCAGTCTGTCTGTCAGTGACACAGGGTCATGCGTCTCAGGACTGTCTGTGTGTCACAGGGACAACAGCTCCTGTGCCTCAGACTCTGACACCTCAGTAACAGTGGCGGTGCTTGTGAGTGTGACAGTGCCAGTCACATTGGCGTGACACGGCCCCACAGGTCTCAGACCGCTGTGACAGCCACATGCCTCGAACCCGTGTGCTGTGACTCTGTTGTGCGGCCCCCTGACACAGTGACACAGCTTCAGACTCTCCTGCGTGAGAACACCTCACACACAGCCCAACGTCTGTCCATCTGTCCGTCCATACCACGGGCTAGTCTCAGACTCCTGTGTCTGCCTGAGGGTCACACAGGCCTGCATCCCTCTGAGGCGCCCATGACACTCATGCCCTGGGGCTGTGCGCTGCTCACAGATCCACAGCCTCTGCCAGCGGTACCTGCGTGCAAGGGCGCCTGCGAGTGCAAGGGCGCGTGTGAGGGGACCTGGCTTCTGTGGGGCACTCCGTGTGCACGAAAGTGTGGGGACTGCACCTGGGAGGCGGCGCAGCCTG
>VWZN01017941.1:252450-288657 GCA_013396955.1 Regulus satrapa | reverse complement strand
GCCCGGGGGGGGAGCCGCTCCGGGCGCTCCCCGGGGCCGGGCTGCGGGCAGGGCTGGCGGGGATGTTCCCCTGCCCGGGAGCGGCTGCCTGGGGGCTCCGGGGGTGCTGCTGCGGCTCCGGCGAAAAGCGCGGTGAGCCGGCCTGAAGGCCAGCCCCAATAAACCTCAGGAGTCTGGCAAAGTTTTACTGCACGGGCTGTTTTGGATGGGCGGACTGTGTTCCCTACAAAGCGCCCGGAAGTTTTTTGTTGTTGTTGTTTTTTTGGTTTTTTTTTTTTCTTTTGGTTAGTTGGTTTTTCGTTGGGTTTTTTTGGTTTTTTTGTTTGTTTTTTTTTTGTTTTTTGTTTTTTTTTTTTTTGGGTTTTTTTTTGGGGGGGGAGGTTGTTTTGTTTTTAATTGAGCATGAGTAAAATAGGAGGAAAAAGCCGGGGTTATGTAAAAATAAGGACTTAGAGTTGCACGAAAACAGGAAACATCTTGCATGGCTTTGTTTATAGGTATTTTTGAGTTGAATGGATTTGTAAGGATTCTCAAAAGAATGTATTTGTATAATATATAGCGCAAATTAGACATACAGGTGAATTCCAAATGGCATCATAGAATGGGTTGGAAGGGTAGAGTAGGTTGAAGATGGTCCAGTTCCGATCCTCCTGCCATGGGATGGGACATCCTCCACTGGACCATGTTGTTTAAAAGCCTTGTCCAGCCTGGCCTTGAACACCTCCAGGGATGGGGCCTCAATAATGGCTGTAATTTCCAAAGAACTGTTTTCAAACATTAGCTATGACCATATAAGATATGTTCATACATATTTATTTAATATACAAATCTATATCAATACAGCTATTAATCTCTCTGTTGCCCCTTTAAACTATGTGAGCACATTAGAAAGTAGTCAGTTTAGTCCAGTTCAGCTGATATGTACCATGAAATTTATTCTGCTTTACAATGCATGATAGCTACTAAAAAGCTGCAGACATCCTTGAAACTGACATAATAAATCCAAGGACATTTTTCTAATTAAGTATATTATGTAAATAAATGTTATCATGCAGGTTAAATATTTTAGAAGGTGGAGGAAGTATTTTCATTTGGGACATTAAACTCCCAAGAGCTTGAATCACCTTGGGGAGAAGTTTCCCTGCAAAAGGTAGCTAATGAATATGCATTACCAGCACCACAGCTTTTTTCCATGTTTATTTCCCCCTTTCCTCCCCCAGCAATGTGTTACTAGGAATTTAAACTCGGGTCTTGGGATAGCTTTGGTGAGAAAACAAAATTTGAAAGTTTCAGCCGGGGAGGAGCGTTTCATAAATGCAAACAGTGCATTCCCATGGGGTTATTGTTACTGCTGCAAGGATTCACATTGGTTCTTTTTAGGCTCAGTTTTGGGGGGTACCCTGAAGCTGCTTGCAGGACAGATTTGCTGTCCAGGCAGCCAGCTACTGTGCAAGCGTGGGCCCCAGGTGCAGCCTCAGAACGGCCTCTGAAAGGATGCAGGCGTGTGTGTGAGCCTGCCAGAAGGGTTCATGTGTTAGCAACAGGCTGGGGTGGTTTAATGTGCTGCTGGGCACGACCCATCGTCTTTCTGCAGCCGGAGGAGACCGTGAAGGATGGAAGGTGGAGCTAGAAAAGGGCTGGGCTCTTTTCAAAAGACTGCTCCCCAATTCCCGGTGTGTGAGGCTGTAGTAGGATTCCTGACACCTCCTCATTTAGAAGGAGGTGTCTTCAGGATTAGAGTTCAGGGCTGACTATAAAGCGTTTGAAAAAGAAAATATGAGTCATGATTTACTTTTGAGTGGCAAATATTATGTAACTTTAAAGAGGAGTGGATTTTTTTAATACTTCAATGGGTGTGTGCATTTGGAAGCTTTGATTGTGCTATTTTAATAATTTAACATTTCATGTTTTCAAAGCCAATCATGCAAGTAGATAATAGACTATGACTTTTGCCTCTGTAGTAGCTTGTTAAGGTTTAGTAAAGATCTGCAGGTATTTAAGGATGTGAAAAGTATTGATGAGTTCTCTGTGTGATAATAGCAGGTCATTAACTTACAGGTGTAATCAGTTTGAGGAGAACTTCATTAATGCTGTGTGCCATGATAAAACTCAGTGTCTGCACCAGAACCTCCCTGCTTCACATTGCTCCTGGAAACCTTCATATTGCTCATGGAAACCAAGAAAAACTTCCAGTGCCATAGTACCTGTGTATTAGAAGCAGTTTCTTGAACAAGAAACCCTGAATGACTGACTTACTAGAGCTTTTAGAGAAAATGTCAGAAAAATTTGCACCAGAGTTTTTTGTTAGAATATGGTGACTGACAGCGTTGTTTATTACCTGATGTCTTATCCACTCTATTTTCTGAGACACTGATGGAAATTACATTGAACTGCTTGTTTTAGTCCTCAGTGAAATGGAAGTAGAGAATAATAAAGAACTAATATCTGAAAAATGGATTTTCAGGTCTTCTGAAATAATGTCCCAGCTAGAGTAATTCTTCATCCCAGTAGGATATTCTTTGTGCTAACCTTTTAAAAAGGTGAGGCTGCCCTCCTCTCTGTGTAGGGCTTTAAATTCAGGACCAGATTTGAGTTTGAAGGGGTTTTAACAAACAGTAATTCCCTAATGCTTCCATTAAAAGAAATATCTTTGAATAAATGTTTCTCCAGTATTCTAGTGTGTTGCTTTCATGAGAATAATGCCTTCAGTTGCTGCAGAGGAAATTAAATTCTATTTTCTAGAATACTAGAAAAAAAGGCAAGCAGGTGAATGGCAATAGAAGTCCATCACAGGCACAAGGGAAGCTTTAAAGTACTTTAAAGTTCTGCTTTAAAAGTTTTAAAGTTGAATCCTGAGCATTCAGAATTTCACATGAATTGATGACTTAATTTGTTGACTGCTGCTTAGATTATACACAGATTGAACTCAAAATAATTAGGTACACACCATTCAGTGACACTGAAATATGGGACAATTTAAATATGAAATACTAGTTTTTGTAATTGGTTTAATGTCATCTTTACACTTGTGGCATTCTTTGTGAAAGAGGATGTTTCAGAAAGGGTAAAAGATGCCTGAATCTTCTTATGGATGATGCTGTACAGAACTTTTCGCAGTCTGCTTTCATTGAAATACCAGATACACAGGCACAAAAGCCCATATAAAGGAGCAGAAAAGGTATTTCTAAATTAACTAATAGCAGCAGGCTGTTAAGGAACCAAGTAGGTTTAAGTTCAGGTTATTAATGAAGAATATCAAGAACTTTTCTTTTAATCTAATCTGCTCTTTCAACAAGTAAAGACATTCGGGGAGAAACATTAGAGGTGAATATTTCTTTCATATTGTGGCCTCCTGGTGCATGGGGCTGTCCCATTATGCTATGCAATACATTTACTCCTGGTATATTTTTAGGAAAAGGTAAAAACAAAGATTTCAATGGCCAATATTTCACTTTGATGTTTCTTTTTAAAACAGGGTTTGTGTATTTGTTTAAAGCTTTTAACTAAGATTATTTGACATAAAGATGGGAGTTGACTTTTTATGTGGCCTCTTAGCATGTTGTCAGAGTATCAGATGAAGTAATTTGGATGCACATAACATGGGAAGACAGCTTTGGTGTGGTTCAAAACATGATTTAAGATCATGACTTTATTATATACATTTCTCATTCCTTATTTTGTGCCTACCTTCAAAGCTAGAAGTGGTGGCTGGTGTTAGCTACCAGGGTTTTAATTAGCTGGGTTCTCAGCTCAGTTTTGGAGTATGATCAAACAGTCACCTGTCACGAGTGCCAAGGGGCCAAGGTGATGTGTTTCCAGAGGGCCTGCTTGGACTAGAGCTGTTCCTAAAAAGTCACACACTCTAAGTTCTCAGTTAACTGAGGCCGTTGTGGCTGTCATGCAGTTCTAGCTGTTTCCTTAAGGTGAGACTACATAAGGTATGCTGTAATAATAACTTCTAACTAAAAATGCCCCATAAGCAATTTGATTAAAAAATTCAAAGGAAAGGTTTTTTCTAAAAGCCTAATGTGAAAGACAGGAAAGCTACTGCTACTAAGTATGTAGAGGCCCTGTGATAATTAGCTCTACCTGCCACAGGTCACATCCTGGTTACTGAATAGATGGGTAAACCAGCTGCAACACAAATGCGTGCCTTTCTTCCCTTACACCAACACCAGTGGCAGGGATTCAGCAGCAGGGACTAGGCCAAGGCAGTTTTTAAGAAACTTTTCAAGCTGTCATTTGGAACTGCAGTTCCAGTGTGCCCATGATAATGCTGGATGTGTCAGTCCTGTGACAGTTCTGCCTTCTGGTGGTCTGGAAACAATTGGCTTGATGTTATCTGTATTCCCTTAAGAACTGACATGCAAGAAACACCACAGAATAGTAAGAGTGTGATTGCACTAAGAGCTGTTATCAGATTTCTTAAGCTTGTCACGGTAAAGTTTCTGTTTTGTACTAAATACGCAGTCATTTAAAAAAATATTTCTTCTATCAAGTCTATGCTTTCAAGTTAAGAATTGCTTTATTTTCAGAGATCATCTGATCTTTTGGGGCACATGGACAAAAATTACAGTCGATGTTAATAGTGAAGAAAAGCTGAGGAGGTTGGAAAGGGTACCAGAAAAACTGTCTGTGGAGGTCTTTTGTGATTGAGTAATTCACAGTTACTTGCACTGAGAGGTTTAACCAGGTTATAAACCAAGGGTGTGGAGTGGCTTCTTTTCTCTGGGTAGTGGATGTTAACAAGTAGGAGAAGGTCTTACCAGTAAGAAAAACCCTGGCAACGTTTTGGGTCTGAGGAAGCATTGCAACTTCAGGGAACAATTTCGGTAAAGGGATGTGCCCAGTGCTCCCATACAAGTAACTGTTGTATGTTATTGTAACACTCTTTCCCTGTGTTAGTGTCTTACTGAATACAATGTAAATGTCATATATTTTTAGTAACAGTACTTTGAGGAATGCAAAGGAAAACACTGTGGGCAAGCGATTGAATATTAAAACCCGAGCGTGGCAGAAATGCCGGACCAGTAGTTTCTCTGGGTGCTTTAGGTGCGAGATGGGGAGGTTTCCTTTGTTCCTCTGTTGCTGCTGACAGGGCAGGGGAAGCGGCCACACGTTGTTGTGACCTGTCCTCCCTATTGATCATGGGCTGCTGGAACTGTTTGCAACAGGGATTAAATTAGGGCAGTTTTATGTGATGATTATGTGGAGTTACAGGGGCTTGGTGGCTACTGTTTTTCTCTCTGTGTCTGTGTCATGTGTTGCTTTCCTTTCAATGAGATTTAACTGTGATGTTTAGTGTAATTTTTCCCTACAGGATAAAGTAGCATGGAAAGACTTTAATCTCCTAATGATTTAGTGCTTGATGATCCTCGGTGAAGAGATTGATGACCTTGAAGTCATGAGTGTGCAGTGACTGCAGGACTGTTGGTTTTGATTTCTCAAATGTTTGGGAAGGTTGATAATCCCACGTGCATGTACACATACATGCTTTCTAAGTAATTTTTAGAAATATTCCCTGCAAAAATACAAGTAGATTTTAGTTTGCTATTCAACACAGGAGAGAATTTAAGTGAGTTGTTTCTTTAACTACAATGAAATAGTCCACCCTTCCAAACTTGACAATATTTTTGTAGCAATCTATCACTTCTAAGGTACTTTACCCATTTTTTTTTTTTTTTTTCATTATGCTTATACATACTTACATGCCACACTATCATTTTAAGCTTTAGAGCAACATGGTGACACTGCTATTTTAAACTAGCCTTTCCTTTGGGCATCAGCAAGATCATCTCAGGACCACCAGGATTATAAATACTGTATGAGAAGGTCAGGTTTAAAGTTTCCAAATCTCCATAAGAAAGCAAGCTTAATTTTCAATCCCCTTTATAGAGCCTGATGAATTTATTATCCTCTACAAGCATCAAAAGAAAGCAGCTGAAAATTAAACTGAAATTACATCTGTTCTATTTCATTCCTGTTCTTAAGTTGTTTACTGATATAAGAAAAGTTATGTTCATATCCTTGGATCATATTACTTCCCACAGGGACTTGACTATGCTTCTTCAGCAAAGAGAATTAAAGGCAAGCAGACTTACCTAGGTTTTTGGGTTTGGTTTGTTTGTTTGTTTGTTTTTTTCAGTTGTGTTGTTCTTTATTTTAGTATTCTGCTAGCATTAGAAGATTTTTTTTTATTGTTGCATTTTCTACCAATACACCTTGAATTCATATTCTTTGCATCTGTTGCTGGAGTGAATATGTGCTTTGTTAGAGTGGTCTGCTGTGGTATGTTGTTTTGATGTGACTTGACAAAACAATGAATACAGTTTGAGAGAAAATAACTAGTCTGCCTACACTGATTGTTTAAAACCTGAGTTGAATTAGGCTTGGCTTTTCCAGTTACATTTTTCAGATGCTTAGGAAGATCAAGGTATCTGTATAAGTTAGGGTCATTTTTTTGTAGTAAAGAAGTAATACTACTAATTATTATTTGTGCAATATATAAGCTTCAGGTTTTTATTTGTGCAACAAATAATTTTATTTTTCTTTAAAGGGTCAAAAATCTTTCTCCGTTATCCTAAAGAGTGTTTATGTTTATAATCATACTAATTATCTCATGAGGTTTTAGAAGGTCTCCTCCCCATTGGAATTTGGGGGTTTTTGAAGACATCACTATTTTAATTGGGACAGTGGGGTCCCATGGATTTTGCTCCTTCTTTGAGACAGCAAAGAGGCACACTTGAACAGGGCAGGAGTCAGAGCAGTTCTGTGCAGGGTTGTTTTTTCTTCAGTCATTGCAACATTATTGCAACATATCCTTGAGGGGAAAGAGCCAAACAAACTAGATATGTCTGAGGGTGGTTGCAGATAAACTTGCAACTCAGACCAGTTGTTTGTCACCACCAGAGCTTTTAAAAAAAAAAAAAAATCACCATTTCCCCCCTTTTCCTGTGGTCTTCAGGATCTTTCTGATTATTCTCAACCCACCTCTTCCCAATGGGTTGAGTTAAAAAATAAAAAGCAAAGTTATGGTCCACCTCTTGGACCCTGAGTTGGAATGAGTTGGAAGTTACTCAGCAATAGTTAAACAGGGGAAAAAAAAAATCTAAATAACCTTCTAGTAAGGAAACTAACAAGCATCTCTGGCAATAGCCTTTCAGGTGAAATGCACAGCACTTCCAGTCATTGACAGAAATCTTCACACACAGGAGATTCAGTGACAACATGTTGAACAGTCTACATGTACAAAGCACTTAATATGTTGCACTCATCTGATTGGATTTTTTTTTTTTGATACAAACGATGCTCAAACCTCATTTGCAATGGTGTAAATAACAAGAAATCCCATGAAAGTCGATGGATCTATATTGTTATAAAGTTCATGTCAGAGCCAGTCATGCTGGTAGCACTTATTAGCTACATTTATTCAAATTAGTTCCAGGCAGTTGCTGAGGTAAGTTAGAAATAGCCATTGTTAATTAACATGTAAAGAGGAGAAACAATTTATGTAACCATGTTCTTTCTCATTTATTCACATAAAAATGCTATAATAAATGAAGAAAATTACTCGATTCAGGTAACAAAACAGAAGTATTTTGTAGCTTGATAGTATGATGAGGAAGACACTTGGCCTGCAGATACAGTTGAATTTCAGAAAATGTTTTGCTCCATTGATGGATAGAATTAGTATTACTGGGACACTTATCATGAAGAGAGAGAGAGACAGAAGTAACAGCATTTGCTTTCAGATGAAGGCTTCCCAAACTGCTGGTTTGTGGCTGGTATTTCAATTCATAGATTATAAATTCATATAATAATGCCAGAGGGGATCATCTTGTAATCTTGTCCCTGTACCAAGGACACAATATTCTAGTAGCAGTTGCATGACTGCCAAAAGGAGAGGTAATACAATCTTTCTACTCCTACTTGATATTCCCATTTATACACGCGAGGTTCGCCTCGGGCATATCAGCCAGTACTGGAACTGTGTTCAGATAGCCCCGTGTGCTTCCTAGCCAGATATCTCCTTGAACTACATTTTTGCTTCTAATTTGTTTATTCAAAACCTGGTTGTGGCATTTCGTGCATTCACTGCGTGTAGCAGTGGCTGAGGAGCTCTGTGTGCTGCTGGTGTGTCGCTCACACCACGGTGGTGTTGGCTGCAGATCTTCAGTAACCACTTTCTGTTATTTGCTCACTGTTAACTGGAAGGAGTTGAGAACTCATCATTGGGTGACCCTTCAAAAATAAACCTGTTTCTTGTTCACACTCTGCTTATAGTTGGAAACTATGATCTGGTTTTAAGGTTTTTATATGTGATCAAATGATTTTTCATATCAATATACTCAAATTGTGTTTGGGTATTTTGAGGAGCACTGAGCACATGAAGGATGTGCCAACCAGGAGAGCATCTGATAACTCCTCCACATTACCTGCCTGGCAGGAGCAGACAGAAACACCCGTGAGTGTCAGGACACATTTCCTTCCTGTTCAAACATCTATCATTAGGCTAATTGGGAGAGTTGAGTTCCTGCTGTAGGTACTGAAAAGCCTCACTGCTGCTCAAAAGAAATTCCCTCTCTTGGGATGTTTTGGCTGCAGAAAATAAAGAGATTATTTCAAAAATAATGCTGGCCAAAACAGACTTTAAGCATTTTTGGAAGTGGGTTTGTTTCTTTGTGGCTTTTTTAAGTTCTCCTCTGAAGACAATGACTGTGCTCTGGCAACCTGTTCAGGATACTTGTCAGTTGGAGCTTCTCAGTTTAGTGTATTGATACAGTTCTGGTGTTCAAGCACTCTGGAATAGTAATCAATGTACATCAGTGCATCAATTCAATACCACAAGTAGATCAGTACATAAAAACCTTGGAAATTGATTTTCTTTTTAAACAAAGTGCAGTACTGAAAAAAGACCGTACAATGTTGCATGGGGAAGTTTAGGTATTCTAGCTCTGTCTAGTACAGGGACAGTATGTAATTTTACACTTGGGCTATAAAATTTCAGAAATTATAGATTAAAATCTTGCAGAAAAAAAAAATCCCTTTTTATCTGAGTAGAATGTAATAATTTTTTTAAAATTATTTAAATAAACCCCAGCCCCCACTGCACCTGTGGAAGGGACACACCCTGGAGCAGAGAAGTGAGAAGTGTATATGAATGCCACTGGAACAGCTTCCTTCATAGTGCCTTCCTGGGAACAGCATTTCCTACAGCAAAATAGTTTAACCGGGATGCCCAGACTACACAGCAACTTATTTCTAGTCATACCATCATTTCACAATACAGATCATGCCAAAATGGCACTGATGATTAATCTGACAGAAGTTGTTGCCTTAGCATTCTCTTTGTTAGAGATATTTTTTAAGAACTGCTGAAGCTACCATCTCTAGGGACATAGGAAACTGCAAATGGTTGAAGATAAATAAATTTCAGGTGGGCTCACTGCTGTGTGGCAGAGTCTGGACGTTAAATGGAAGTTTATGTTCATGTGTTTGAAAGAAGGGCCAAGCAGAGGCTCCGAAAGTTTCTTGGTCCAAGAGGAAACATCCTGAGGGTCCAGAAAACACTGTTACTCAGTGTGTTAGTGTTCACACCACTTTAGTCAAATACCACTTGAGTGAAAGAGAGCAGCTCACACAGCTGCAGTGTACCAGGCAGTCCTGTGCACCTTCCAACATGTAGTCTTCAAATTATGAGATTTTAGGCTCACTTACATTCTGTTAGGAGAAAAAATGGCTCATACAAGCCATGTACTGACCCTCAGAACTGGAGTAAAATTAGAAAAGGTAGATGTCTTTAATATCTCAGCTGTTAGACTGCCAGTGTGCTGTTAGAATATCTGTGTAACTGAACATGAGAAATCACTGAGATGACCAGATAATAAACAGAAAATATCAGACCAGTGAAATGTTTTGCAAGTGTGGTCATGTCTCTTGGGTAATTCAATGCTCTGCTATCACTTCCATTATAGTTATGAAAGTAGGATTAGTTAAGCTGTAAATATGTACTTAGAAAACACTTGTTTAGGAAACACAGGCCAATATGAGCAGTGCAAAATGCAGTTCCAGAGATGTCAATACTAGTTTTTAATTGATGAAAGGCTAGTTAAGGTGGTTTGTCACTGAATTTTTGATGTGTGTTATCTATCCACAGTCCAGAAAAACTGTATAATAAAAATACTGAAACTGTATCAGAGCTTTTGGGCATCAAAGGATGTACAATATCTGCTGGTGTTTCTGTGCTTCAGCATTTTTTAATAAATGCCAACTTTCACAAGCTGCTTGATGAACATCCCTTTTTAAGCATTTGCTAAAGAAGGAACATTTTTCTGGGTGTCAGTTGTTCAGGAAACTTTGCAAAAGCATAAACTCTATTTCACTGGCGTTCTCATACTGGTGTATCCCATCTTCTGAAATTTAGGATACAAGAAAATACCTTTGACTGTAATTTAGGAATGCTCAGTCTCACAATGATTTTGAGTCCTCAGGCCTGATTTTATTTGTTCATATTCACGTTGATTAAGAAAAGCAGAGTATAATTATAGCACTGTGACAACAAATACTTTCAAAGCAGCCTGGTTCCCCATTTTCTGAGGAAAAGAGGAAATTGTTACTTGTAGTAGAGGTTTAATTGGTGTTAAATGATGGAGTAAATTCTTTTAAAGTTTCCATCTTGCCTTCATTTATAGGTGAGCAGAAAAGAAAAGCTGGGTGTCCCAGAAGAAGTTACTAGCATTTTTCTCAGCCTGATAATAAAATAAACCAGTGTTTCAACTGGTGCAATCCACCAGTCAGACCTCTCAAATACCATGTAAAATACTCTCCTGCCTGACTTATTAACCTTATAGATAATTGAGTACTTTAAACTAGATCCAGTTTCCTACAACTAGTTTATTATATCTGGGAGGCAAACAAAATAGCCAGGCTTCTCTGGACAAGTTATAACTCTGCATTAGCAAGACACTTGTGAGTCCTTCCCATCCCAAGGATGAGCAACCCAGCAGTTTTTTAGTCAAGTGAAATTTGTGTGGACTATTTATTCTGTTTTTACTCCTTCTCAGCTCTCCTTTAGCAGGTTATCTTAAAATTTAAGCAGTTTAAAATTAATTGTTGAGCTCAAATGTTCCAAAGTATGATTTTTTTTTTTTCATGTTTGCAGACATATTTCTTAAAGTTCTCCATCACACTGCTTAAAAACATTCTCTGTTTGTAACCCATAGTTTTTATTTTCTTAATGTAGTGCTTCGGCATTTATCCACATTTTGAAAAGATCTTCAGCTGCCATTTCCCTGTGTTTTATATACAAACAGGCAAATGAGTAAATGAATAATAAACTGGAATAAAGTGTGTTCTGGTATTTGTTTTAATAAATTTCGGTTCTTTCTCAGAGTTTTCATGTATTTCTACTCATTCAGCCAACATTCTTTATTGTCTGCAAATTACCAGTGGCACTCTCAGTTTCCCTTCCAGTAGATTCCCTCTTCCTAGACAGTTTAAATCATTCAGTTCTCATATCAAACCCACTGCAATTTTTAATCATTTGGGAAAACTGAAGGCCTGTAGCACCACAGCAGATGAGTAGCCAGGTATCCCAAATTTATCAGTAGGAGACAAACTTATATTAAGACACAGCTAGAAAACCACTAAACTTGCCGAGAAAACTGGACCTTTAATTCTTAATATTTCTGGTCAAATCACCTCATGACCTTGATTTGCTTAATTCTTTCCAAGTTTCTGTGTTGCCATGCCATTCGCTTTTGAAGCTGTGGAAAAGCAGTTTAGTAAGGAAAATACCAGCTCCTACTCTTGGTTCTGGTAGGTAGGCATGAAAGTCATGAGCTGTAACAGATTCCATAAAGTGGATCTGGGAAGATCATCTCTTGACCATTTTCTGGGGTGGTCCTGTGTAGGGCCAGGAGTTGGACTTTAATGATCCTTGTGAGTCCCTTCAACTTCAGGATATTCTGTGACTGACAAGGCCATTCAGTAGAGCTGCAATGCTTCCAACATGACAAAGAGCCTCTGTCTTGAACACCAAGAGAAGCAGTAGCTGTTTGTGGTTGGGCAGGTGGGAAGAGCTTCCATTCAAAAGGAAATACCGGTCTTAAACTCGAGGAAATGTTCATGTACAGAAGATGCCTTAAAAGGATGCATTTGTGTAGGCATGTCAGAGACAGGACTCCAAGGGCAGTAGTTAATCCCAGTTTCTTTTCCCAAAAAGCTTCAGTTCTTGTTAGCTTATGCCACCACACCTGTATTAACTCCTGCTCTGCCCCAGCCCTGCCTTGTCTTCATGGTATCCTCCTGCTTCATAATTCTACAAAGTCCTGCTGAACTCCTTTAGCCCCCTCACTGTCCTGTCTGAGCCCTTTTACAGTGTTGCATGTTAAGAAACTGTAAGGTGGAGAAAGCAGTGACTAAAGACATGTATAAATAAAAAATATTATCTTGCCATATATCTGCTGAGAGTTTAGACCATAATTCTTCACGTGTTTCTTTCTCTTGCAGGGTGGGAATAATGCAGGCCATACTGTGGTTGTTGATGGGAAAGAATATGATTTTCACCTATTTCCAAGTGGCATCATTAATCCAAAGGCAATTTCTTTTATTGGTAAGACATTTTGGAACTTATTATAAAAAATGACATGTAGTGGATAGCTGCAACTGTACCTTATAGTAACAAGGAAAGAAAACCCCATGACTTTCAGCCAGATTTGCTTTACCTTCAGCTGTTTGGATTTTATTTCACTGGTGTTTTAATATGAAGAGTTACTCTACTTTCAGTGTCAGTTTAATTTCCAGAGTTAGAAAATGGAAAGCAAGAACATCTTATCACGTTCCTTCTTATACTTTAGGGTAAAGTTTGATCCCCACTCTCTCCTTGTACTCTCTTTTTATACTTTCAGAAATATATATGTTATTCTTTGAGCATACAAATGCTAGGACTTAGCTAAATAAATAATTAAAAATATCTCTCACATCTCTTTACTGACTTCCCAGAAATAGGCCCCAAAATTCAGGGCTTTACTTAGGAGGTCATCATCCAGTCCCCTTTTTCTTCACATCACCAGCTGTTTAGGGTGATATTGTGTTTTCCTATAAAGATGCACATGGCATCATTAAAAGATTTGCAGCATTCACTGGACATTAAACTCAAATTTAAATAGTAGACAAATTAAAGCCTCTTGTCCAAAGATTTAAGATTTTGTCTTGATTTAAGCCTCTCCTGTCCAAAGTTTTGATTCTTCCTGAGAGAAATGATGTACAGACTGTTAAAGAAATGAGCTAGTTCTAGTGAGCCATGGAATTTCAGTTTTGTTCCACTTAATAACTTCCAGATGGATAACTGGAATTTATTAAACATATTTTTTTCTCTCAGCTAAATACGGTGTGTTGTCTTGCTTTCCTATTTACTCCCTTGTCAATTAGTAATGACTATAACTTGAGTTTTGCTAAATTTAGGCTGAGACAGGCTCTTGCATATATATCTGACATTCTCAAGAAGAAGGCAGCAGCTGTTTCCAACCCACTGCATCACTAATCCTCCATGTCTCGCTAGTACTGCTCTTTATTGCTTGTGGGTTCTATTTTGTAGCTCAAAAGCAGAGGGAAGGCATTGCTAACGTATCACAGCGTTACTTTGAGCTGAGTTTAAAACAAAGAGCTGAATATTGGAGAAGATTTTAACATTTTCCACACAGGCTTGTCAGTGTGGTAAGGCCAGGGAGTTCTTTGAGCTTTTTCCTGTGAACAATTGAGGCTGAAGTTGCAGAGCAAAGTCCACGATGAACAAAGACAAGAATCCGCTTACCTCAGCTGGCTGAGCAACAGCCTGGTGTTCACGCCTGAAACAAGCCAGCTCTGGTTTTCCTGAGTTTAGCAGCCCAGCAGCTGCTTACCCCAAATCAGGATTTATCCAAAAAATTCTCAAGATCGCGTCATGTGGAATCTAGTTTTACTTTTTAAATGAAATTTTAGACAAAAAGTGTTTATAGGCCTTACATCTTAAAAATAAGTGGTTTATTTCTTGCTTTAAAAGAAATCATTTATGTTCCCAAAGGTAATGGAGTGGTTATACATTTACCAGGCCTGTTTGAAGAAGCTGAAAAGAATGAAAAGAAAGGTTTGTATCAAGTAATTTTTAACCTACCTTTATATTGGCAGCCAGATTGAGGTTTCTGTAAGCTGTTGATTCTGACCATAAGTATTCAGTGCAGTAATAACATTCTGGATTTTAAATGAGAAAACAATATTTCAAACATTGAAATGTGTGGTAATCCTTAGACATATTTTCAAAAGTAGTTTTTTCATAGGGTTTCATAGAGTTTTATGGCATTTGATGCCACATTTGATGGAAAATAAATCATAAAGTGTGTGCCAAGCTTCCCTTGACCTTAAATAGGGACGATTTAACTCAAAATATCTGTGCCCAAATATAAACTCAGTTGGTTTTGCTTTGAGCAAGGCTTTAGACCCTATGACCCTCCAAGATTCTCTACTTCTTAGATTGTTTCATGTTTCTGTATAGAAATTCTCTATTTTTTTGAGGTACAAACAAAGTTTAAGTGATGTATTGTGTAGTAAGTTAAACAAGAATATTTATTAAAATAATTTTGTGTAATCCACAGCATTCTGGCACTAAGAAGAAGTATCTTAGTCCATACTGAAATGAGAAAGCTGATACGTTAAAAATGAGAAAAGTTTTTCAACAGAAACATTTCTGACATTTGATATTATATTGCATTTTATGCATTTTGTTTACAGTTATGTTAACAAGAATCCATATAAACTAGCAAAAAGACAGAAAAAGTAAAAGCCAATGTCATCGCTGAACCAATCAGCACAGCTGAAATCCTACCTTTCTCCATCTATTGACAGGTTTGAAAGATTGGGAGAAAAGACTGATTATATCAGATAGAGCACATATAGGTAAGTGAAGATTGAAGGGGGAAAAACCCTCACAAATGATTGCTTAGCTCGTCATGCTAAATTAAAGTATTATTCCACGGAGCAGCTATGTATTTGATCTAACACAGCTTATTATGCTGTGTAAGCTGAAGCATGATAATGGAATCTGTGTCCACTGAAGAGTGATGTCTTACATGTTTTCACAATGTTTAAGGAATGCTCGCTTTGTTTTCACTTGAGGACGCCTGTGCACTGTCAATGACAGCAGAGGCACTTTGTCTTAAAATTTTGGATGTGATTTAAAGAATATTTTTCTCCTATGTCCTCTCACTGTATCCATTTGATTTTCCACTGCAGTGTTTGACTTTCACCAGGCAGTAGATGGGCTCCAGGAAGTGCAACGTCAAGCACAAGAAGGAAAAAAGTAAATATTAACAACACTCTCATTTCATTAATATTTATGCAAATTTGGAATATCTGTGTAATTTTGGAACACAGAAATGCTGTGCGTCTCTGAAGAGCCTTGCTGATGTTACTAATTCTGTGCTTCTATTCTGTTCCTACTTATGTTAGTGAACAAACTGTCAGCCAGACTCAATGCTTTACTGAATACACAGATATTAGCAATACTTATGCAAAGCCTGAAAGGTACTATATATTTATTATTATAGAACTTTAATATCTTTTTATGTCTCAGATATCCTGCCCAGTATATGATATAGTGAAGAGCTTTGACAAAATTACTTGGCATAAAGTGTGTTTTTGCATGTATTTATACATATTGGGGGAGTGTTTCTTTTTACTTAGTATTGGCACAACAAAAAAGGGGATTGGACCAACATATTCTTCCAAAGCTGCACGAACAGGCCTTCGGATTTGTGACCTCCTGTCTGACTTTGATGAATTTTCGTCAAGGTACAGCTATTTTCATTTCTAAAAGTTATGTTAAAAAGTGATACATTTTGCCTGACAGATTTGCTTTTAAGGAGATGTTTTTAAATATGTGTCTGAATTTTGTATATAAATTGTGGAGAAGGAGAAGAAAACTGGAAAGAATGTGTGTGTGTGTGTGTGTGTTTCCTGTACTTCACAGAGTTTCTCATCATTTCAAATGTAATTTTGAACATTGGGAAATGCACTGGTTGAGGTGTCAGTCCTGGGTATTTTCTCCCTGTAGCTTTCAGTATTTACTGTGCATAATATAAACAGATTTCTTGCCAAAAGTTCTGTGATTCTGTGACTATGTTCCTCATAGATACAATTTCAATATTTTACAGATTTAAAAACCTGGCACAACAGTACAAGTCAATGTTCCCCACATTGGAAATTGATACAGAAGGACAATTGAAAAAGCTAAAGGTAAGGATTTATCACTTAAAATAGTTATTTTAATTTTAAAAGCTAAAAATGAAGTGTACTAGACATACCACTTCTTGAGCTAATTTAGATGAAAAACATGTTCATTGTTATAAAAGATTGTAATAAACAGTAGCTGTTCTTTGTGATAGAATGTTCTTACTGTAGGCATTAATATAAGCTCTCTGGAGGATTTAATTCTCCTATAATATTTAACTCTTTTGAATGTTGTTTAAAGTGAATTGTATCAAAGTAGTCAAGAGAATGCAGGGTGATGATTTCAATTAGTGTTCAGTATGTCTTTGGGACTTCCTTGCTTACTGAAGAATTGTTGTGGAAGCATGTTTCAAGATCCTGGTATTACAAGAAAATTGTCTTTTTACAAATAAATCCAGAAGAGCCACTGGTAAAACAGCTTTCATAAATATGTAAGAAGAGAGGATGTTAAAAATATCTCTTACCTTTCCCAAGTTTTTCTTTATACTTTTTCAGAGCTGACACCCTGAGGATATTTTTTAATATTCAAAAGGAGTGATATGGGGGTTTTTTGGGTGCTTGGACTATTCCAAAGTCCCACTCTCAGTGTGGCTAGACTACAGACACACTGTGTAAAGACTATAGCAACAAAATACCAGATCTCTGTGAATGATACTGAAGTGATATAGAAGTGACTGAAATGATGGCTTTCTAATGCCATAATAAATCATGTTTTCTTATTTGAGTGGTTTGATATATTGAAATGAGTATAAACTAGTGGTTGTATTTTTCAGGAAAACACAGTTATTGAGGCTGGAAGCTTAGACTTCTCTGTATGTTTTGTCTTTCAAAAGTGAACACAGTGTTCCCTGTTTCCAGCTATTATCTGGGCAAGCTGATATTTGTACTCAATTTGCAGGGATATGCTGAAAAAATAAGACCCATGGTTCGAGATGGTGTGTATTTTATGTATGAAGCTCTTCATGGCTCCCCAAAGAAGATCCTTGTTGAAGGAGCCAATGCAGCATTACTTGATATTGACTTTGGTAAGTTATATTCTAAACTCTGCTTAACTCCTAAGAGATCAGTTTTATTTTGAGTAGTTTTATTTTGATTCGTGTTTATATTGACTTTGCAAACAGCAGGAAAATAAACAAAATAGTCTTTCCTTAATAGGAACAGATCTCCCAGAAGTAAAGCTCATTAAGACAGAGATTGTATCATTAACAGGATTAAGTGCTTAGGGTTTAAATATTGATTTTTACTGAAGTTTATTCCAGTGCAGCTGAAATTTCACTGCAGATATTCTTGTCTTGATTGCTTTTAAATGTGCGTGCACATTTCCAAACAATCTGGGTACTTATTGCAGCGCTGCTAAGGTCATTCTTCTGTCATGGGAGGAGGATTAAACTGGTGCAGCAACCTCTGAGTCTTGTACCTACAGTTTGTCTCTGCTCTGCTTTCTTACCAAAAGTCTAATTAAATCAATGAAGAAAAAATTAAGGACTGAAGACATTCTCTAGCCCAGAGTCACAGTGTAGAGATCATGAGTAACCTCTTAAGACTAAGACTTAATTTGTGGCAGATACTCAGAGCCACTTGTGCAGAGCATTGGGAAGGCCAGACCATGACCTTTACACCTGGCTCTCTGTGAACGTAATGGAAATAATCTCACCGATACACAAAACACTGAAAAAAACCTTTTCACTGCAGAAGCATCATATAATAGACCCCGTGCCTAATGGAGGTAGTATTGAGATGCTTTTGAATTTCTCCCTTGTGCGCAATCCTCGGTGAAAGTTGTAAAGGATGAATGAAACATAATAAACAGAATTTGCCTCCTTCTTTGGCGGCTGTTCCAGTTTAGCTTTAAAGCCAAGCATAGAAGCGAAAACCTCCTTTGAACTGATAAAGAGAAATCACTCTTCGTTTCTTGCCGCTGCTGACGGAGGGCTGCGCTGCTGTGTTTTTCTGGCAGGCACGTACCCCTTTGTGACCTCCTCGAACTGCACCGTGGGCGGTGTGTGCACCGGGCTGGGCGTTCCTCCGCAGCACGTGGGGGACGTGTACGGCGTGGTGAAGGCGTACACCACCCGCGTGGGCATCGGCGCCTTCCCCACCGAGCAGATCAACGTAGGTTCGGGGGTCACAAGACAAGTAACGGGCAGTGGGGGTGGGGTAAGGGTTATTCCACTGATAAAAGGGCATGGTACAAGTAACGCTGGGCCATCACACCCTCGAAGAGAGGAGGATGGCTTTATGAACTTCAGGTACTTGTCGCGAGAGGAGAGAAACATGAGTGTGATGGCGTTGGATTGCCAACGTGGATGTGACTTCACTTCTGTTGCAATGATCACACTTCCAATTGTTGGAAGTGACCACACTTCTGTTACAATGATCGGTATGAAAGCAGATGCCATCATCTTATGTAACGTCATTAGGTGTATTTCAGAAAGTTTGTTGTAGACTGAAACTGTCAGTGCGTCCCAGAAGAGTTTAAATTACAAGAACAACTTGTGTGCTTAACAGCCTGTGTTCTGTGGGATTTATAGAATAAATGTGGTGTGTGTATCAACCAGTCATGCACAAATGGGTCGATAGAAAGAAGGGGAGAGATTTTGGTTATTTTAAGCTGTCTGCAGTATTTTCATTATCAAGAAACTAGAAAGCTCAGGATATTGATTATGAGATATGCACACAGCAATCTCTAGGGCAGTGTTCCGAATCTAATTTAAGGATTTAGTCACTAAAATCCTTTCTCTAAAGGCTCAGATGAGTTGATGGTATCCTTTGGGTTTATGAATCATGAACATAAAGTTTCTTCCTTCTTTATTTTTACCACAGTTTAGACACTGCCAGTCTGAATGGAACAGCTGGCAGTCTCACAGTGTGGTAGAAGCAAGAAGTCCTAGGTGTTTTGACCTAGACATTGTACAAGCATTGGTCTTGTCCCAAGCATTTACACTCTCATCCCCAAAATCAAAAGATGTCAAAAGACCTGATGAAGAAAGTAAATGCAAACAAAATTTTATAAAAGACTGAATCGCCAAGGAAATCTTCCTTTTGGATGAAGAATGAAGAAAAGTCTCTCCTTGGAAGACAAAAGTCATATTTAATACGTGATTTGAAATGCTAATGATTGCAATATAAAAATCCTGTCCACGAGGGGATTTGTTATCTGCCTTAGTGCTCTCCTAGTTTGTTTGGTTTTTTTCCTGGAAAATAGCTTTCAAATTGGAACAAATGTATTTTGCTTGCTACTTGTCTATATTTGTTTGTATTTGTTTTCCAGCCATCTTCCCACTGAAACACCGTCAGCATTCTCTCTGTCTTATTCTAGGAAATTGGAGATCTTTTACAGTCCCGTGGCCACGAATGGGGGGTAACTACGGGCAGAAAGAGACGCTGTGGCTGGTTAGATCTTGTCATTTTGAAATATGCTCATATGATCAACGGATTCACTGCGTAAGCATCAAAGATTTTGAGCTACATTTGGAAGTGATAATTTTGTGCTTCGCAGAATAAATATGTAGGTAACATTAATATAAGTCCAGTAAAGTGTCACATTTTAAGCAATACAATAATGCACAGTGGGCAACTGAGAATTGTATTAAGGCTAATAATAGCGTAATTACTTCGATTTATTTTTTTTTTTCCTAATTAAGTGCTTTTACAACATGACAGCTGTGATTTTTTGGTACATGCTTTCACTTTGCTTTCATCAGATGTCCAGTGCAGATTGGATCGATATATTGGTTTTGTAACAGTTTACTCTAGTAATTTCAATCCAGTGCTTTCATACTGATTTGTGCCATGGTCTAAAACCTGTTGGGTTTGAGGTTTGGTTGACTCTAATGAATCCTACTTGTAGGACCAGTTCTGCATCATTTAGAACTGCTGCCTTGATAAGTGAAATTAATTGCCTAATTAAGGGTACAGCAACTGGCACAGCTTTCATTCCAGTTTCAACAGGTTCATTTATTTACAAAGGTGTAGTCAAATATTTTGTCATAAATTCTGCTTTTAATGGGCTAAATTTTATTCTGTTTGGGACTGAGTGGCTTCCTTGGTTGATGCATTCAGGCAAACTTGTCCATATATGCAAACACATGATCCTGAGAATTTTAATATATTATAGACTAAAATATAATTTAATATTGTTTATGCTACTAATGTTACAAAGTAACAATGGTCTTGTTCATTAATTTATCAAAAGCAGTTTTAAAAATTTGATATATATTTTGCTTTAGCTTATGCAGCTCTGGTTTATGTGGAATATTTTAAGAAGGCATTAGGTTTCCTTCCATTTAGCTCCGTACGATTACTGCACTCCTATGAACGAAATTACATCCTCTCTGATAATTGTGATAGCTTAAAAGCATGGGGAGATTTAAAAAGTTGAAGAACTGGCTCTATAGTGTTTCTTTCTCAAAAAGTCTCTTCACGTAATCCTTTCATTCATCGCTTACTTACCGAGCACATATAGCCTGAACTATTATGCTCATACCTGTCTAAATCCTTAGCTGCTCAGATTTTTGCCAGGCAACATCTAGAATATGGTCCTGGAGAATTTGACTAGTTTTAAAATGCAGTTTTATTCAGATCAGGGGATAGTACAGTGTCCTCTTGAGGTTCCATTTTTTGTCTCCCAGTGTGTTCATTCAAAGGATTAATAAGGTTCATTAAACTGACAGCACAGCCCAGACACTGAAAGTCGGGATGGGGTCCTTCCTAATCAACTGCACATAGTGCTTTTAGTAACCAGACTGTGCTTGCTCTGTTATAAAAGTGTAATCAGTCAATAAGTCTGTCAGACAGTTGTGAATCAGTAGAAATAGTCACTGTCAGCAGTGATGTCAAGTGCCGTCCAAACCAGGCCCAGCAGGTGCCACTTTCCACAACCAGAGTGCATCTTCATGCTCTGAGATGAACACTGTGCTCCTGTGTGAGCAGCCAGGCATTTGGAAATGTCTCATAGTATCTCGGTCTATATTCATCCCAGAGGCATGAATTCAGTTAACAATGTTCATAGTTTGATACATTTGTGTGTTTCTGCTGGCTGGGCTGCTTGAGCTGGATTTGGGAAAGGGAAAATTAAAAAGATGGAAATAGTTAAAAAGGAGATTCATCGCATGTCTAACTAGCTGATGTTTTTTTGTGCAGTTTGGCTTTAACAAAACTGGATATTCTTGATGTCCTTGATGAAATTAAAATTGGTGTTGCCTATAAATTGGGTGGAAAAAGAATTCCATATTTTCCAGGTAAGTTGTAAAAACTCTATGTTCATTGTTATCTTTCCCGCCTGTTAAGCCAATTTTGCTTTTTGAAATCAGACTTGATTTTTTTTACTAGACATTCTGTGGAAATTTATGGAGCTGCAGTATCTGTATAAAGATGGCTGTACCATTATATTGGCATTTTCCATTTACCTTGCATCTGTGCACAATGGCAAGAACTTCAGATAAAATCTTGTGTTAGGGCCTCTATTTGTTATCCCATTAGATTTTTTATTGGCAAAATCAGGGATCTGAAAGTCAGCAAGACTCAAGTCAGTGGCTGTGCATCATTGGTAATAGCATTTAATGAAGCAAAATTGTAATAAAAGCTGTACAAAAAATGAGATGGAAACAAGTAGAATAAAGCTGCTTTTGGATACCTTTATTAAACTTTATTAACAGCAACAACACTGTGGTTAATAAAAATATATATTTTCCTCTCAATAGTGATTCATGTTAACATGAATTATGTATTATTACCACCTTTCTAGGTGTAATAATACAATTTTTTTTTTTACATTAATGATGGTTTCAAGATATGTGTAACAGCCTCTGCCAAGAAAAGGGTTTTGTTCTGTTGAGGTATGGGAGGTTCCAGAGGCACAGGGTGGACTGGTAGCGGTTTTCTACCAGTCTTGGTGGTTCCTGGCTATGGACACAATGAGAATTCCAGTGGGGAAAAGCTTGTAGACATCAGAGTTTTTCATAAGACTGATTTAACCTTATTCTGTAATGATTAAACTTTCTAAGACAGTAATGCCTTGTCCACTGTTTTATTCTGTGCAAATCTGAACCAAAAAGTGGAAGTACTGTAAACCTCAAAAAATCTTATTTCCTCAAAAATAAAACTGTAGTGCTTTTGTTGATTTCATGTTGACAGCATAGAGTACATTTTACAGTTTTTGGAAGAGGAAACTTCATTCCTGGATCCTCTTGAATCAGATTTATCTTCCTAGAGTATTAGAATTTAACCTCAATTAAGAATAAAGGAGTGAACGATTGAATAAACCAGTAAAAATACTATTTCCTAATATATCAGATTTTAATTGTTGTCAAAAGACTGTATTGGTCAAGAGCCATAGATCTGTTCTCTTAAGGCAGAGCAGCTAAAATCAACTGTGACAAAAATTGTTCTTCCACAGCTAACCAGGAGATACTACAGAAGGTGGAAGTAGAGTATGAAACAATGCCTGGGTGGAAAACTGACACAACTGGAGCACGAAAATGGGAGGACCTCCCACCCAAGGCCCAGAATTACATCCGCTGTGTGGAAAACCACATTGGCGTGCCAGGTAAGCTTCTCTGTAGATGTCCTTGTGAGGATGCCACAGCAGACAGGCACAGCTTGGTGACAGTGCTCAATTTGTTAGCTGGAAGTCACTTTATTTGGGCAGGAGGGAATGAAAGTACCAGCGGTTGGGGCTGATGGGGGTAAATGACAGCTTGCCAAGAAGCAGCAAAGGGTGGTGTTCAGCAGGCAGGTCTGCAGTGCTTCAGAGAGCTCCAAGCTGCTGCCGGCAAGGATTTAACCAGAGGAAAGATAAACATGTGTTGTTCTTGGCCAATGGCCACCTTCTGTCAGTGAAAACTCTGGGGTCTGCACCATGATTCAGGGTGTAGTTTGGCTGATGTCCTCATCTCCCCCTTTCTCTCTGCATCCTGCAGTGCATCCTTGTTTGAACTTAGATGTCTTTGTTCTGGTGGTTTTTGTTGTTTTTCTTTTCCCATTCTTACTCATATAAGGAATTGCGTTGCATAACGTCCAGGATTGCTTAGCCCAGTTCTTCCACTCTGGAAAAATGAGAATCTTAACATCATTGATCTGCAAAGGTCAAGCCACCCAGTTTTCTCCAAATCTAACTGCTAGAGCTCTAGATGTGCCAAGAGCTAGGTGTGTCATGAATGGTGGAGTTTGCAAGGGAATTTCCACAGTAACAAGCTAAGAAAGCTGGACTGTGTGCTTCTGTTTTCCATAAAGCAACTCGAAGGTCACATCAGTGGAGTACAGGCTGGCTACAACTGTGGCAATCCCTGTATCAGTTCAGGGATAAGGAAACATCTGATAGCAGGGACTGAAACTCAGAGAATGGTCTGTGCGTGGTCAAGGACACACAAGGGATGTGCAGCTACAGCTCCCCTTGCCTTTATTCCTCTGGGTTGCCGTGTAGGTCAGGATTCTTAGTTTGATGGCTAAAGGAGACTTACCCACAGTCAATTCTATAGCAACCATTCTGTAGCAAATAAAACTGCAGTGGAACAGCTACAGTATGGAATTTGGGGTGGCTGCTCCCACTGGATAATGTTGATAGTTACAGCCTTACATTTAAAAATCTTGCAGTATGTAGGCATCGCTGTCTCCTGTTCCACATCGTGCTGACTTCAGAGTCTGGCACAGCTCTGGCTTCCTCTCTGCTAAACGTCCTGTCACTCAAAACAATGGCACTTAAACCTGCAACAATCATTCCTGACCTTCTCTTAGGCCTTCCATCTGCAATGCTTAGTGTTTATGGTATAATTATTTCATGCTTTCAAACTTCAGTATTCTACACTTTTAGTCCAGTAGGGCAGCTGGAGTAGAGGGATTTTTGACAATGAAACTTCCTTCCTAAAATCTGTCTGTAGTGAAGCATGATGAAAGGTGAAAATTATTTCAGTTCATTGATTATAGTATTTACTCTCAGTAATTGTTCTAACAGATGTGTTTTCCTCTCTAGTTAAATGGGTTGGAGTTGGGAAATCAAGAGAGTCGATGATCCAGCTGTTTTAAACAAATGAAGAACTTCAGTGATGAGAAGCACAACTTGGCGTTCATCGGTTCCTTACTGCTCCCTCTTTAAATGGAAATGCTATTTGAAACAAACAAATTCTTCTAGGAATTAAATAGAAACACAACATATATTCTGCATTGTAACATTTTATTTAAGTTCTCAACAAATTCAGTGTAAAATCTCTTTGGTGTCCATTATCAAAAAAGTCAGAAAAAGTATTCCTAACAAAATAGGGAATTTTTTTTTTTTTCAATTGATCCAAGTTACT
Source organism: Regulus satrapa (assembly GCA_013396955.1). NCBI lineage: Eukaryota > Metazoa > Chordata > Aves > Passeriformes > Regulidae > Regulus > Regulus satrapa. The sequence continues at coordinate 264,103 of VWZN01017941.1, read as the reverse complement.
ATTTGAAAGTACTTTACACCTATATAGTACTTCTCCTTGCTGAAACCAGTATCAAGCCTTTTCCAGTAATTACTGAGTAACTTTAGAATTGTGAAACTTGGATTTTTTATTCAGCTGTTAAAATACCTGTGTATCTGGATTGGCAGTACTAGGACAGATATCATGCACTGAAATTTATTGAATTATAAAGATTTTCAGTTTATAAAATACAGCAAAGTTAGATGGATATTTTTGACTGCACAAAGCAAAGCAAACACAATAATGTATAATTTTTATATAATGTTTTTTGATAGCCTACTAAAATGAATGGAGAGCAGCTAAAATGTAAAATGTATTTATCACAAAGCCTATCCTAGTAAATGAGATAACATCTGTAAAGGGGCCAAACTGGAGAAAGCTGATGTGTGTAAAAATTCTTTGAACTATTCTGTGTGCTAACAGGCTGGAGATTGTCAGGTATGTGGCCTTTCTTTTAAGCCGTGGGAAAAGGTATGAGTGAAGGTGGAAGGAAGAGAACCCTCAGGGTACAAAACACATGAGGAGAGTGGAGCTGAGACACCATGCTGCGTTTTCTCCATGAACCTGGGGCATTTCTTCCTGCTAGTGCTGTGACCAGGAGTTTCCCAGGTTCTCCTGTGGTACTCTGTTGAGGAGCTTGGAACTTGTGGCTCTGTAAGGCACTCGCTTCCACAGCTCATAGGTTTCCAAGAATAAATCAATGCATGACTCAATGATGACTGCTGCAGTATTTACACCCCTCACACATTTTGACCTTCCTCAGCAAAATGTAATGCCTATTTATAGAAGGGGATGACACATGGCAGCCAGGGTTGGGACATGTAGAAGCTGTGGAGAGGTCCTAGAATCTTCAAGAATGTACTTGGACTTCTTTTTGGTCATCTAATTTGTAATGGTTATGCATCAAAAGCTCTCACAAAAAAAAAAAAAACAAAACAAACAAACCTACCTCTTGTAGAGGAAAAAGTTGATTCTAGGGACGGAGTTATACCCTAACTGTGAAATTCTCCAAGTAGCTGTTCCTTCTTTTTATATGTCTCAGAAAGCTATAACAATATATTTGTATCATTCCCATGGGCTGTGGAAATGGCATCACATCCTCAGTGATGCCATTATGCAGTGTGTAAAACCAGCCCTTTTCGGACACGGTAACTCCAAGGGTACAAAACGATGACACTTGGCATTAGAAATTGGGAAAAAAGGAAAACCTATCAGGAGGATCTTGTGCCATACTCATCCCCTTTGTCTCATCTCACTCAATATCAAATAGCAGATAATGTTCAAAGCCATTTGTGTCAAAAAAACACTTTTAAAAGTACCAGTGCAAAGCACTAAATGTAACTGTTTATGGATGTTTTGCTGCTTGTAAGGCAGAATTCTTACACCATCCAGCTCTGGTGCAGTCTCTCCATGCCCCAATTCATTATAAAGTCTGGCTTAATGCACAAGCTAATACATTTTTCTCTAAAAAAAACCAACAAAACAGATCCCAAAGCTGTGAATCCTTACTTCTGTTTTAACTCTTTTGTCCATCTTTGACAAATTATTTAATCTTGCTGCTGCTGGTTTTGCAATCTGTAAAATTGCTATTACTAATACATCATCACCTCTTCAACACTGCCTTTGGGAGTTGCCTGGATCAAGCCCTGCAGTCCTTGATCTGAATTGAGGGGGAAGCTCTCCCCATGGTATTTATGGCTGTTCTGACGAAAGACCAGTGAGATTTCTGACCTTATTTAATGTTTGTGAAGCACTTCTGAAAGGTACCCGGTAAGTGCCAATTATCACAAGCACTGTGAATTGTGCCTCATTTATATGAGGTACTTTAGGCATAAAGGTGCTTGGAGATACAGTAATTAAGTTTTGTTTTCACATGGCTTAACCCTGTGACATTTGCCTTCTGAATGACCTAGAGCTGTTCCTTTTCTTGGCCCCATCTTCTTCTGTGCATTTCTGCTGGGAGGTGGCCGCTATATTTAAGCTTTGGTTGATTTATAAGCAAAGTCCACAGTGACTAAAGAGCCCCTTGGTATGCTGAACAACTGGATTAAATGATCAACTTCAAACTGAGTATTTGGCATATCCAAGACAAAAAGCTTTCACAGCGTATTTTCACAGGATTACTTTCCACCGAATCTTTTTCTTTTCCATTTTTCCATTAAGTATCCATTAGATCCACATGGCCTGTCCTTGCTTTCAAGGATTCATTTAAAAACCCAGTGATGTTGTCACTGAGCATGACATAATAGGCAATTACCCCACGATTTTCTCTGCTACCATAAAAATAATACGCATTTCATTTCATAGCATGGATATTTTAAATTAAAGTTCTACTCCTATTAAATTTTACATGTGCTGTCATTGACTTATATGTGAATAAGTTCAGGCTTTTATCAAAAGGCTCTTTAATCTACTGAGAGACACAGTGCTTAATAGGAACATTTCAACCTAAATTTCCTTTAATTTTGGCTGGTTTCCATCGATGTTATTTTGTATTGTTTGGAATGACAAACATATGTAATAACATAATATGCAATATTATGTAATAACGATCACTGTGATGAATTTAACTGCTTCTTTCTCCCCAGCCAAATTCAATAATAATGGCTAAAACTGGATGATGCAGCATCCTGTTTGATATCTGCATGGAAGAATAAGGGTAAACGTTTACTGAAAGGCTGTAATTTGTGGTAAAGATTATAGGGGTTTTTTTTAAAGTAGTGATTACAGATTCACTCCTGCACAGTAATGTTTTTGAGATATTTTCTGACACTTACCATTACAGTATGGCCTTCCTAGTCAGATATACACTTCCTAATACATTCAGGATAGGATTTTGGAGTTTTGTAATTTTTTAATTTGGCTATATATGGTCTTACAGTTCTGCATAATGCACTTTGTAACAGGAAAGAAAATTAAGCATTTCCATAGTAATGTGCAATCTATACTTACACCTTATGCAGATTTTTTTCAGATGACTTTTGATCCACACCTGTTTATTTTGTCCTTGATGATGTATTAAAACAGATTTAAAGTGCTTGGTCTCTATTTCTCTTATTTTTTAACAAAATAAACTTCATACCAAAACCTGGTTTAATATTTCATATATTTTAGAAAATAAGTAGAATGTTTTTTCTCAATCTACAGATTTTCAGCGTTTGGCCTTTTTTCCCAAATTCCACAAACTTTGTCTCCCTTTCCCATTTCCAAACTGAGCAGGGATCTACCTTTACCACTGGGATTTGTGGTTAGTCATCTTTAGTTAACTCACCTGAGTGCCCAGTGGTTTTATGAAGGAAAAATATATTTTGTAAGTGATGCAGAAATTCTTGCAATAAAAGCTGGTTCAGAAGAACTGATGTGAACTCTGTGAAGCTCCTTATCAGCAACACTGAGAGAAATCAAAGGTCGATACTGCCTCAGATAAACAATTATCACCTCTAAAACTGACTGGGCTTCCGACAAGTGCTGTTAGGGCTTCCAGAAGCCTCCATAAAAACCACTCATTTTCTCATTGTTTTAGAAGGAGCCAGAGACAGCAGAGAAGTGAGCTTTCCAGTGAAAGACAGCAGGTCAACAAACCACTCGGCAATGCTTGAGACCTGTATGAGAATTATCTGCTAATTAATTAGTATTTCTTCATTTCCTTTGCATCAGTTATATATATTTTTATATATGCACACACACGTATAATTTCACAAAGAATGGTCTGAGGTAGTGTCATCTAAATCCGTGTCAGGCTGGCAATGGCCAAGTCAAAAAATCAAACATTCCCCAAAAAAACACATACACACACAAAGAAAATTTTTAAAAAAACATACCCAAGCTGGAGAGCTGTGTCTGATTATTGGGATAGAAGAAAAAATTAGACAATCCTGCCCCTAACCTCTGACAGGATTACTTGACATGGGGTCAAGCCCTAGCCCACTCATTATTCCCTGTGGAAGTGGCCTTCCCTCCTGTACAGTAACATGTCATGTCCATCAGAGAGCTGGTTTAAGGTGTCAGATGTTGGCAAAAAGGATGAGCTCACATCACCCTTTTAGCTGGGCATCAGGCAAGGAAGGAAATCCAGCTCCAGCCATCTTATTTCTAGAAGTGCCTGTTTGTGGCAGTCCGTCACGTGGTTCGTTGGTCGCTAATGAGTGTGTTAGTGCTTGCTTTGTCTCTTTATTAGATCCAGATTGCCAGAGACAAAGAGGATACCTGTCTGAAGCATGGAGCCTACAGCGCTACATGGATCCATGGCGTGAGAGAAGTGGGATTGTACAGCCTGCTTCAGGGAGGTAGGGAGCTGGGTCCTTTTCTTCCCAAATCCATCACAATTGTTCCATCAACAACGAGCTTTGATAATGAGTGTGTTTTACAGAATGATTGCAAGATTTTTGCCATTTAACCTCTTATGTACTTACAGGAAATTAGTTGTTCTAAAATACCTTCATGTGTTATTAATATCTGTAGATTTCTGGAGCAGACCCTGTTCATTAAATATTTTACCCATCAGTTCTATAAGATGGTAAGAAAAAAACAGCAGAGAAGATCTTTTGTAAGCCCATGCACTTACCAGCTTCCATTTATGTGAAAAATTTTGGCCAACAGCTGCATTTTCCAGTGGTTGAAAGCAGCACAAATTTGAACACTGTCTAAAAAAAATGTGTTTGGCAAGAAAATGTCACTGTCAGGAAAAACCCCTCAAACACTTGTGTATTTTAATGTTTTCACAGACTCAAGATAATGCACCCTTCCTGTGGCAGGCATTGCCTTTCAGGAGCTGAGTGTAGACACCAGAGTTTACATTGCAGGGCTGTAAATAGTGCCTCAGACAGCAGTGTTGGCTTTCAGGTGATACTTTTACAGTGCCTGAGGAGTGGCAGAGCACTTCAGGCAATTTAAATGGCTGCTGAAATCCTTAAAATACTCTGGGCTGAGTCACTGGAGACAAGTTTCTGAAGGACTACACAATATGTGAGACTGTCTTAAGAACAGTCAACCATACATGTCCTTACAGGAGAGGTGGCAGTGTCCATTTTTCCCCACAGAGGACAAAACTTTTCCTGCTAATTGGGCCTAATTCTTGAAATGTGAGGAAATGGTGTTTGCTACTGAGGTTTGTGGGCCTTGCTGCCCTGTAAATGGAAAAGATCCCAAGCAAGTGGTGCTGGGGCCAGCTTTTGGTGAGCCTGACAAAACAACAAGCGTAGAAATATAGTGTATTACCAGTCATGACCCTAATGAAGTGTTTCGTGGTGTTATTTGCTTCTGAAGAGGAAACTCACTGTGTCAAACTTACAGTAATGAGAGTTGTGTGTCCATTCTTAAAATAGTGCAGCCCTCTACCATGAATAGAAACCTGCCCTTTGAGCACTGAATTACAGAGTGGCTGAAAAATAGCAAAGACATTGATAAGCTTGGGGGCTGGAAAGCTCCTGAAGCTCAGGAAGAGGCCCAGGGTTCCTGTCTCAGTACAGGCTGGGAAGGACCTGCTTAAGGAGCAGCTCTGCCAAGAATGACCTGAGATTCAAATGAGATGTCAGGATGAGCATGAGCTAACAGTGCACTTGCATCTTGAATAAAGCAGATGGTCTGCTGGGCTACACTGAGGGGTATCATGGCCGGGAGAGGGAAGGAAGATGTTTCCCATTACTTGTGTGGATGAGTGGTACCACAGGTTCCTGCCACATGTCCACTGTATGTCCACCATGCATTGTAATGGCATGTTTTGCATCCTTAGTAAACAGGTGAAGAAGAAAGGGAGGATTGCTGAGATGACGTGATATTCTCATTTCAAACATCTTGCTACAGACAAGGCTCGTTTTGCTCCCAGTGCACAGTCACGTGTATGTCAGTACCACAGTCACAGATTTGTTGATCAGTTACTACCCCATAGCATTGAAAACAGTTCAGATTTTGTACTCCCATTTTCTTCTGCTTCATTTCTCCCAGCCATTGAGGCTGTGCCTTTGTGGTGACCTTGGTAATGACTCTTATCACTGTTCCATGCTTTCACTGGAAGCTAGGTTCTTTCAGAATTTGGGAATGCAGTTTGTAGCTGTACCAACAAATCTCAGTCATGTCTGTCTGAGATAAAATACACCTTGAAGACATTTACCAAGTTTGCAAAAGGTTCGCCTTGTCATTCTGAAGCTGCATTAAGTTTCTATCTATAGTTTTTAAAGGAGAATATTGGAAAAGGGGACTAAGACATCTAACCCATTCCCTAAGTATTTAGTCCACTGATTTTTAGTACTGTATCTTCTGCAGAAAAAAAAAAAAATAGGCCTTCAGTGATGTCTACTTGCATATATTGGGTACTGTAAGAAGTAACATTTCCAGCTTTGCCAGAAGAACTACATTTGGACTAAAATGGCAGGAAGCTCACGTGCTGGTTGCTGGACCTGGCCTGAATAACAACGCGTGCCTGGGACAAACTGGGTGGGGGCTGTGAATTTTGAAGAGCTAGGAGGAATGTCAGGCTACTCTTCTTCATTATTCAATCAGTTATTCAATGCCAGTATCGGGGTTTTATATTTGAACCAGTTACAGTGGTGATACATTTGTATACATAAGTAGCCCTTCCTACAGCTTAGGCAGTGATAATGGGTCTGTATTAGAAACAGAGGCAATACTGAACACACTGAACACACTGAAAACCTTCACCAGTAATCTGGAGATCTTCTGAATCTTGCAGATAGGAAAGAAAAAAAGAAGGAAAGTTTGTGTTGCACCAATATCTCCTCTGAATTTCTCCTCACGCAGAAAAAGAAACCCAAAAATATTTATGCATATACATGATGATAAGCTACTGAGCATAAATACATAGAATAAGTTATAATAGATTCTAATATACATGGAAAAGAAGTCAAGTGAAAGAAATAAAAGAAGTTAGCTAATTAAGGCATTACTAATAGGATAAGGCATTTTGTCTATTAGAGATTGATTTTCCCCACTCTATGTAATTAAAATACTAAAGCTGGTACTGATGAAAGCCTGAGCCCTATGCAAAATGCATTGATGATTTCCATGCAGAGGAAATCTGCCAGCAGCACCAAAAAAAAAAAAAAGCTTGTTCTATTAATTGGCACCCTGCATGGTAGGCCCAGAATTGAGCATTACTTTTATAGGTTATACCACGCCACTCATGCAAACTGCTCAGCAGAGAGCAAAGGGAATGAGCGCCTCCAAGACTTCCCTGCATAAATGGATTTCATCCGCAAAGGCTGAGCTCAGGGAATTTCCACATTAGTGCTTGTGCTGGTCCCTGTAGCTGGGCCATGTTATCCTGGCAACGTTCAGGGAATCGCCTTGACTCTGTGCAGCTTCTGTTCTCGGCACAGAGACCTTCTCTGTGCAGGGCTGACAACACAGCCACACATATTTAAAATAAACACACTTTGTGGGCTGCTGCTGGCGATGGTTTGTTAGACACGGTGAGTGCAGAGCTGAGTTCTTGGGCAGCCTGCACTGACACAGCCCCGTTGAGCTGAGCAGATGCACTCTGAGTTATTCCAGCTGAATGGCTGCTCTGGGGAATGGAGAGGGGAGAGCATAGGAGGAACAAGACAGAAAGATTTCAAAGCAAGGATTCACTTCCACAGCAAAATAATAAGAGTAGGGCTGGATGCAGCTGCAACGTGGAGGGAGGAAGGTTTTGCCCATCCCTTCCTAAGCCATGTGTAGGAGAGGATGTTTGTAGAGTGCAGGGATAGTGAAAGGACAGAAATACCTCTCAGAGCCTCTCCCACGTAAATCCACACTGGATAATGGATAGCACTACTTGGACAAAGATTTAAAGAATTCTTAGGACAACCAACTAGCATTAAATCAAAAACGTTGCCCACAGAGAAAGAAAACAGAACACTTGGGACTATGTTAGGTCAGCCATAGCAGTTCTCACTGTCAGAGTTCATATTCCTGTTTTCATGACAGATTAAAATAATCTGGAAAGAAGCAAACTGAAAGGAAACAGTGCAGCAGAAATGAAAGCACACTCCGGGAGGGCCAGGAACAACAACAACCATGAAAAAAAAAACCAGGGAAAGCAGCCCTTTTGTAAGCCCCTGTCAGCAGAACAATAACAGCTTTGTAACAGCAAAAGTAATTTCCAGTTTTGAGGGTGCCCTCTAGTGAGTAGACCCTTGGGTGCTCTGATCTGCCGAGCAGCACTGGTGCATCCCAGGGCTGGCTGGAACGAAACACGCTCTGAAACTCAACCATGCTGTGCTAATTTAAGAGCAAGCACTGGTTGGGGTGACAAGATGGCAGAGCCTTCTCTTAACAGCAGCATGTCTCAAGAGCCAGCCCTTAATCCCACATATCACCAGTTTATCAAATATTTTTTGGATGCATGAACCTCATCATGAGCTCATTAAGATGAGGGCACGAACTCTGTGCTAGCAAGTCCTCATGAAACAACAGGGTCTTGTGAAGAGATAATGCATGAAGCAGGTGTAGCCCTCTGATCCCAGCTGTAAACATGTTGTCTGTTAAGGCTGATGCACTAGGACAAGGACACGGAAGAAAGAGAATGGCTCCCAGCCCTTCCAGTAAAAGCAGTTTTATGCAACGAGGGTTTTTTTAATCTTCAGATCCATATTCCAGAGCAGAGCAAGGACAGGGCAGTGGGACTGAGCACATGGGGCTCATCCCCCAGGCCCAACAGGGGATGTGTGCCCATCCTGATAGTCTGTCCCACATAGCACAGACTGCATGCTGGCACATGGCCAACTCCATCAGCTACTACCATATAATTTCCCCCTGAAAGGATTTCCAGATTATTCCTTTAACTTTTTTAGCATGTAAACATTAAAGAACCACAAGTTGCCCAGAAGCCACTCATTTTATACCAATTCAACTAAGGAAACTCCCTATTTAAAGAGGTGTAGGAGGCGAAGTCCCACCTCTATGTGCTATGCTTTGGTATCTTTTTTAATGGCCTAGTGAGGAAGGAACAGAAAAAAATTAGGATGTTTTACTACAAGCACATGGAGAGGAGGGGTTTGGTATAAGTGAAACTGAAGGGATAGATATTATCACTTAAATATTGCTATTTATCTGCCACTTATTCCTGAAATTGAACACTTCAACTCTTTACAGTAAGTTTCTTGCAAAACATGGCATAGAGGGAAAGAAGTAAGGCTGCTAAATATTTAGATTCACAAAGTCTAATCAGCTATCCTGTATATTTTTCCTGAGTCTGCCTAAAACAGAAGGAAGAGAATTTTCTTCACTTTGCTGAGCTTGTAAGCTCTTTTCCTTTTAAGAAAGCTTTCAGTATTGAATTGCAATGTCTGTGACTTACACTGTGATTTTTATCTGGTTCCTTGTTTCTAATTATATTTTGGAGTAGTTGGAGTCATTGAGTGACAGGTAAACATTTATTATGATTGTCTTACAGATGGATGAGATTAATCAGAAACAAAAAAAAACCCCTTTAAATCTATAATTGCTTACTGGAGTGTAAAAATCTAAATGCATAAGTTCTGTGGGCAGAGTCTATAGTAGTTCAGGCCAGAATGTGATATATTTAATTAAACTGGTCTCAGTGTAAAAGGAATGTGAAGCCAATGTTACAAAAGGATAGCTCTGATCCCAAGGACAGTATATTGGTAAAACTGAGGAAGCTTCTGCTCATCCAATGTGTTTCTAAGTACTCTAAAGAAGGGACACAAGCAGTGATGTATCAGAGACATGTCTGTGCAGAGCTCTTGGGGTACCCAGGGCTCCCTCCCTCCCCTCCCACACCGTTTTCCACACTTGGATGTGGCACAGGACATACTACAAAGGAGTGCTTCAATAGGAAAAAAATATTTCAGCTTGAATAAAAAGTGGAGAAGGATTATAGGTATCTTCACAGTCATGGATGTTATTCAGAGAATCAATAGGCAATGGTTATTCATTGTTTTCTATAAAATCAGACATAGGGTACACCCAGAGTTCTTTTGTGTCTGCCCTGAATTTCTTGAAGCACTGGTAGAAATAGAATACAGGAAAGGCAGGCTTAACAAAACCAGCCCATTTTGTGCCTTAAACCTGCTTACTGGAAATGGAAACCATTGAAAATATATGAAATGCCATTTTTCTTTCTGCTGTAAATGTCCAAATGATCAACCAACCAGGCAATTTGTCTGTAATATTCACACAGGCACAGGAGAAGCAAAGTAGCAAGAAAAAGACTAATTTTTTTTCTCTGGGTTTTGGGTTGTTTTTTGATTGGTTTGGGTTGGTTGGTTGGTTGGTTTGTTTTTGTTTGTTTTGTTTTGTTTATTTGTTTGGGTTTTTTTTCCTTTTTTTAACTTTTTGGGGTTTTTTGTGTTCTGGTTTAGTTTTTGGGATTTTATTTGGTCTTTGGGGTTTTTTTTTGGTGGGGAGGGTGGTTCACAAAAAGGTTTTCAAGGATAAATAAAAATTGTGGTATTTCACAGTTACCTTCACTCATTTGGGATGTGTTTGGACTGCTTTTTTTTCACATTCAGAATCTCATTAATTAACCTGAAAAATCACCAGCATTAATTTTCAGGAACACTCAATGCCAACAAGCTTTGCCAGTTCAGGTCTCATCTCTTCTGCTACTTCTAAATCACCAGTGGATCTTTCTCAAGGCTCGCTTCTCTGGAACTAATAAAACACTCAGCACCATTCTGCTGGGTAATAATTCAGAAGACAGGCAGGTGAACCAATTCCCTCCCTGCAGGGTGCTCAGGCCTGCTGGTACAGAGCCGACAGAATTATTTTGCCTTCATAGGTTGCAAAGAGAAGAGAGCTGGTCAGTAGCAGATGTTGGTGAAGGTGAGTCTTACAAACCAATTAAGAGATGTCACCACCTGAGGCTGACTCAGAGCGCTGCAACAGAAGATTCCTGCAGCGGGTTAGTGGTGGCAATGTGTCAAATGTAATCAACCCTCAGCGAAAACTGGATTTGATGGTCCTTGTGATTCCCTTCCAACTCAGAATATCCTGTGACTCTGCAAAAGTGCCCTTAAATTTACTCTTCGGTGACAGCACCAGTAACACTGTTGCAGCATGAGCTGCTTCCTTTCACATCCACTTCATATTTGAGATCAGGAGGGATAAGCCTGTCTTGGGGGCATCAGGCACAGCATCACCAGCTGGGCCAGGGAGGGATTGTCCCACTCTGCTCTGCATGGGGCAGCCTCACCTCAAGTCCTGGGGGCAGTTTTCGATGCTGCAAAATAAAAAGAAAAAAGGATTAAAGTTATGAAGAGCTCCCAAAGGAGGGCCACGAGGATGGTGAAGGGTTTGGTAGAGAAGCTGTACGAGTAGCTGAGGTCACTTGGTCTGTTCAGCCTGGAAGAGGCTGAGGGGAAACTTGACTGGAGTTACAAATTCCTCTTGAAGGGAAGACATTGATCTCTTCTGTCTGGTGACCAGCGACAGGACCTGAGGGAATGGGCAGAAGCTGTGTCAGGGGAGATTTAGGGCAAGGTTCTTCACCCAGAGGGTGTTCCGGCTCCAGAACAGGCTCCCCAGGGAAGCGGCCACAGCCCCAGCCCTGACAGAGTTCAAGAAGCCTTTGGACCGTGCTCTCAGACACACACTGCGAGTCTTGGCGTGTTGGACTCCACGATCCTCGTGGGTCCTTTCCAACTCACCATATCCGTGACTCCGAGTTTATTGA
>VWZN01017941.1:161070-245050 GCA_013396955.1 Regulus satrapa | reverse complement strand
TTTTTTTTTTTTTTTTTTTAATCCAAGATATTTTGTACTGTTTATAAAATATGGCCTGAAATTCAAAACAGACCATTTTGCTGCCTGCAAAGACAAGAGCAAAATGTAAATCAAATGCAAAAGCATAAATTGATCCAATATTTTTTCTTTGAATTCTAATGTATCAGTATGACTAATAAAGATGTTTATATGCCAACATGTAAGTTATGTCCCACCAAAAAAAATCCCCAAACCATATATTTCCATTACATATTTCTTTGCATTTAACTAACGTATCCTACTCAAGTTGTTTCTCATAAAGATGTGAAAGAGTACAGTGATGTCCATGCCAAGAGCAGGATTGTGAATCTGGACCAGGAAATTGGGAGTGGGATGCTGACTGGCAGTGGCACCTGAGGGATGATCCTGGTGGTGGTGGAAAGAAAGGTGAGAGTTGTGCCAGTCTTTGAGGAGAAGAATCTGGGGAATGATGGGCTGGTCAGTCTGATGTCAGTCCACAGGAATGTTATGGTGTGAATCCTCACAAAAGCCGTGTCCAGCTCTTTATCCAGGCACAGGAAGGGTGGGAACACAGTTGGGAACAGTCACACAGATTTATCAAGGACCATGTGCATGTGGACATGTGACCAACCTCCCTGGCTTTTCTGATGAGACTGGCATGAGCACTGGATGAGAGAAGTGAAAAGGGGAAAGGCAAAACTGTTGGGCTGCAGGAGCAGGGGCAGCACAGACCCCCCTGTGCCAGATCCAGAGCTGCTGCTGCGCACGAGGCTTTAGTGGCCCTGCAGTGCAGAGAGACAACACAGGGGAGCAAGAAGCCTGGTGACTTCCAGGTCACACATGGGGCACGTCTGTGCTCTTCTGAGTCTACCAAAAGCACAAGGATTTCATGAGTTTTTGAGGACTGCGAGGCTTCGTATTGAGGTGTGGTGCTTTTGGATAGTTTTGGCTTTAGGAGTTTAGAGTAACCACTGAAACTCTTCAGCATTCTGAGATCTGCTCCTTTCTTCTCCTGAGCATTGATTGCTGCTGTCAGAAATGAGGAACTGGTAAAAGGCTGTGTGGTCTGAGTATGTCCACTCTTACATCCTGTTTACACTGCTAGAACTACTGATATGATCAAACTTACTCATATCCTTAGGTGTTTTGGTGGGATGTGCTGTAGAGCGCAGCACTTTGCTGAATATTGATTTCTGAACCTAAAGAAATGATACAATTTTCAACCAAGTAGTTTACATACAGAATTTAATGCACTTTTATGTACTTTGTCCCAGTGAGTTTCATTTCATTCACTGGAACTTGGTTCTCCCACACTTTCTTGCACTGAGTAATACCTTCCCAAGTGAGTAATCTGATTGTTCTGATTTTGCTTTCCATGATAGCAAGATTATTTACTGCCCCAAAATAGATTATGAAGTATTTTTAAATGCAGTAAAAACAAGCTTAGAAACCTGGGACTGTGATCAGTTGAGATGACCAGTACAAGGAGTGAAAGTACAGTAAAATGTAAGGTTGAAAATATGTAGTCAATGGGCAGATTTTCATGTTCTCCTCCCAGAAATGTTAAAAGAAGAAAGCCAGCTTGAATATTTCCTTCATAAATTGTTTCCTCTTCTGTTGAGTGGTTTCACTCCAGGTTGTTCTGGAAGTCCTCACTTCTCTAAAAATTAGAGAACTTGGTCTCAGTTGGGTGTAGTCAGTCGCCTGCACTGCTGCTTACAGAGCTGGCTTGAAGAAATTTGTGTTCTTAGATGGGTTACAGGAATGCAGGAGCTTTCTTGCTCAGCCAGGGCATGGAGTAAAGAAGTATTTTAGAAAACTTATTTTATTCCTGTGACTTTGGATCAGCACCACTGAACACAAACTTCTGTAAGTCCTGAAAATGCCTTTTGTTCCTCACCTAGCTGATACTGGAGTGTGCTGTCTTGGTGAGGCCAAGAAGTAGAAGTTACTGAACATTGAGTTAGAGGGACTTCCTTTCTTCACTAATACAAGACTTCACTCTGCTCCATGCATTCTCCTATACCCCCCTGTCATGTTTGGGGTCATTGTAGAACACTTTTTTGGGGTCATTGCTGGAACACTTTTTCTTGCATCTTGTACTGACTTTGTCCCTTCTGTGCTGATGCTGCTGATAAGGACCCAGTGAGAACCTGAGCACTTCCGTTCCCCTCAGCACTAACAAGTTTCCCATTGGTGAACTGCAGTGCCGTCCTCGTTTTGCCGAAGAAATCATCAGTGCTTGTCATGTCCCCTCATTGCTGCTGCTGCATGTAACCTACTGCAAAACAACACCACTTGGGGCTCTTTCATCTTCTCCTTAGTGCCAGGCATTGTGGTAAGTGCAGCTTCGTGTGCAGGAGTCGTGGCTCCAAGCTGTATCTGAAATGTCTGTGGTATTAACTGCACACGTGGTCGCTTCTGCCCATGATAAATGAAGACCCCCACCGTAACGAGTGCTGCCAGAAATGAGAGTACCCTTTGAAGTTTAGTGGCGTACATCACTTGGACATGAAAACTAGTTCAAACCTCAACACTTGTTCTCTGCATTTTCTCAAGAATTTCAGTTCTTGTGAGGCCTTTAACTTAGAATATTTCCTTAGTTTGCTTAACTCCTGCTACCATCTGTTGTTCAGTAACAACTCGGAGCCAAGGCGGCTGATGGAGATCTGAGTTCTCCTAGATCAGCACTTGGCACCACAAGCTTTTTCACAACCCAACAAGCAGTTCCAACAGCTGCATGCATGAATCACTTAAGTTATAGTACCCTGCAGCACTCTGTAAGAATGGGTTTTGACAATCTGGTCAGATGCCACACAAGCAAAAGTGCGATGAACTGAGTTCTTGGGAAGGTGTAAAATAAATTTAAGGTTATTATTTTGATACATATTTTAATGTAACAAACTCCACAGTTTTATTACCGTTCAGAAAGTTCTTGGACTACGTAAATTGCATGTAAGAGTTTATAATTACTGGAAAAATTCAGTGGGCTGGGGTGTGTGTGTGTTTATTTGTTGTAGCAAACTATTCTGACACATTCCCTGTGGCATTTCATATTACTGAGAGACAGTTTGCCCCAGCAGTAGAGCAGCTCTTCACGTGCTTTCGAGTCAGTCTATATTTAAACCTGTCTCCAGGAGTATTTTATTTCAGTTGTTTTACTCTGGTTTGCCTAGCTGTGGATGCATTCTTGACTATGATCTGTGTTTATTGAAAATTTGCTGTAACACAACCATGGAATCATTTAGGTTGTAAAAAACATCAAATCCAACCATTAACCCAACACTGCTGAGCCCAGCTCTAAACCCTGTCCCCAAGTGCCACATCTAGACAGCTTTTAAATACCCCCAGGATGATGAGTGAATCCACCATTCCCTGGGCAGCCTTCCCAATGTTCACGTCCTGCTCTTCCACAAATGCTGCAGAGCATCCTTTCCTTGAGAGTGGGGCACTGCAAGGGCACCTCTTCAGCTTTGCAGGAGGATTGTGTGGATTCCAGGCTGGTTTCATAGCAGGCAGCTGACTGCACCAACACTGAGCCCAAGGGAACGGTGTCAATGAGCCTGGTGTCACTGGGCAAACTGGGCTGCACAGCTGAGGACCTGCGCCTCCGTGTAATTTGTGTTCTGCTCCAGTGGTGTCATTATTTGTTTAATGATAACCATTGCTTTGGCTGAGTGTTTAACACGAGGCCATTTACGAAGAATTTATGGAGTCCATATGTTTGGATTTCACTTAGCTGCCCAAATAAGGGAGGAGGGAGCAGAATGGAGGTTGATTTTATTTTGAACCTGCATCTGCAGACTAGCTGGAGCCAGGCAGGGTAACTATAGGATGGGACAGTATCATCCAGGAATAGGGTGTTAAAACTTCTTGGGCAACTTCCACAGAGCTGCCTGGCAGGAATTCCCCCTCAGTTCCTCTTAGAAAATGAGATCAGTGGGTACCCAGGGGATTGATCATGTGGGCTGGGTGCCAGAGAGGGGAATCTTGCTGTGGTTCTGCAGTAGGATGGGAAAAGACATGATTAAGCCTTGAGTTCCAAGAGTTTTATCAATATTGTTGAGTTGGACTGCAAGCTTTTCACACCACTAGAAAAGTGGGTAAATTGGTCTCAGGATGTACAGGCTGCAGACTGAGGCAGGGAACTTGAGGATGCTGAAGTAGCTTGGTTTTAGTTTCCCACATTTTGAAGAGTTCTTAAGTGTTTGTAAGAGTTTTAAAGAGAAGATGTAAATATTTTCCATCAGCAATTTTCAGTCGGTGTCTTATCAGGTACTTAACTCTACATTTTTAGAGAACTCTAGATAGGTTAAACTTGATAGTTCATACCACAAAGCAAAGCCAAGTGAGATAAAGAGCAGACAAATTTTCTGTTTTTTTTTCCCCAGGTTTTTTACATTTATCAGCTGGAAATCCACACAAATTTAGGTATGTCCTGTAACAGAAATAGATGCCAGACAGTAAGGGGTAACCAAATATTTTTTAAGGCAATCAATTCCCTTCTAACTCTATGAAAGGAGCAAAAGTTTGTGACAAAAGGCACTAGGCACTTATCTCCTCCTCTTATCTGTAGCACAATTGATATTAAAAATATCAATAGGAATAGGAAATCACTTTAAAACTCAATGGGAGGCTTGCTCTCTTCTTTGTTTAGGCCAGTATTTCATGCCAAAATACACCAGCCAAGAGTCTACATGAAACCTGAGGACATGGGCCTGTACAGAGTGAGTGTTCCTATGGATTGGGGTCAGATGAAATCTCCTCAGGGACCCAACGAGCATCCAGCATGAGAAAAATAATTAATTTAGAAGATATTCTGTCAGTTGATAACACCCCCTCTAGAAGGGACTGCAGAAGATGTGAGGTAAGGCACAAAAAAGAATGAAAGCAAGGGAGAAGAGGAGAAAGAAATCCATTGTTTCTTTTCTGCTGAGAAAATATATGGGAGAACGATGTCAAAAGCCAAAAGGCACATAAAGAGAATTCTGAAAACAAAACCAACCAACCAAAAACCAACCAAAAAACACACCAAAGTGAAAAAAGGGAAAAGGACCTCAACAGTGCAGGCTGGTCTCTACAGGTACCACCCAGCAATCTGCATCCAACCTCCGTGCAGCAGGGAACTGAAAGCCCACCTCCATGTGCCAGCTTTTTTCCTGCTCCCAGGAGAGGAGATCTGCTCAGCAGAAGACAGATGGCATTGCCATTGCCTGTGCTCCTGTGGGGGCTTTTTCCAGATGGGGACTTGGAAGCTTCTTTGTGCTGCTCCAGCCTTCCTGTGCAGCAGCCCTCGGGTGCTTGGGGCTCCACCAGCCTGTGCGCCCGCATCCAGCGCTGCTCGGAGAAAATTGCAGCTGAACCCGTTAGGAAAATAAAGAGATTTATATCCAGGGTTTTCTTCCTGTCTGAGGTGTCCTTGTTGACTTCTCCTTTCTTGTAAGGAGAGATTATTGAGCAATTGCTAATAAAAGCTGAGTTATGGTCAGTGATCTGAACAGCAAGTCTGTTCTGCACAGGGGAACCCCAGATATCCTGTGCCACTCACACGCTGACCTCCAGCCAAACTCAGTGCTTTCCTGCATTGCTGGGATGCCTCTCCTACCTCAAGCAAGGCCCAGCTATGACAGGTTTCTCAAAGTTACCTGGAAAACCACTGGGCAGTCCAGGATGTATCACCCTTATTACAACTCAGTTGGCTGCATACAGGGAAAAAAAAAACATTTTAAATACCAAGCAGTCACCTTTGATCACTTCCTTCACATTGAGCAAGTCACCACAGAAAGCAAAACTTTGGAAAGGTAACCTGATTCAGAGTTTTACAATCAAGTAAAGGGAGATACTAAGTTTAATCCCTTTATCTTAGTTACACATTAAATTTATGACCTCACCTGCGTAAATAAGTACATTTTGTTCCGCTCTCTTCCACTTCCTTTCCTTTGCAACTTTCGAGTCTGCAGTTGCTCCTAGAGATTTTGTTCTCTCTGTTCTTACTCAGTTTCATTCTACACTTATTACTGGATGGGCACCAGGTATTCCTGTCTTCCTGTTTAGTTTCATTTCTCCCAATAGTATCAGAATAAGGAACAATCACAGCAGCTAAACATACCACATGGAAAACTTACTGTGTGCTGCAACCATCCTAATAATATCAATCACTCAATTTTTTGTTGTTGAAGTTCACTGAAGTGCTTATGTTTTGATCTTTCTGCACATCCATAAAGCCTTTAAAAGTCACTGGAGCAATTTATCAAATATGTGAGAAAAGTTCATTAGCTATTTAGAAAAAAATAAATCACTCAAACACTGTATCAACTCCAGCCCTGTATGTGGGAGAAGGTGTTGGAATTGTTCTCAGAAGTCAGGTCTGTAACCTAGTAAATTAAAATAAAAAGCCAATTTCAAAGTAGCCTCTAAATTGCAGCAAGTCCTCATGCAAAGCAGGATCACAGAATCAGAGGATAAGCTGAGTTAGAAGGGATCCACAAGGACCACTGAGTCCAGTACGTTTAAGAATGAATTTCATGCTCATTCTAATCCAATTTTGAGGAACTCTCAGGCACTCTGCTGAAAATTGCAATCACTGTTTTTTGTTGTGATATAGATTTTTTCAGTATCACTCAAAATTCCTTGCTAACAGCATCGGTATTGTAAGGACAGCTGCACAAAGGAATAGATACAGGGAGTTTTATCAATAACTAAAGATCACAGCATTTGGTGATGTGTGTCCTCTGTAAAGACTTTTCACTCCAGCATAAAAATAATTGTATCTTCTGCAGGGTGAATGTATTAGTATGTAGAGAATTTAAGAGACCTTCAGAATCCAGAAAATACAGCAAATACTGTCTGTGTTGCCATTTATCTTCTCAAAACAAACTCAGATCCCCAATGAAATGCAGCAGGCAAGCAGTTGCAGTAACCTGACAGAAGACCTGAAGTAAGTGTGGAAAACAGGGTTACATTTAACACAAAGCCCATCTTTGGGGGGGGCTAAAAAAATCCCTTACAGGCAAAAAAACAAAAAAACCAAAAAAACCCAAACAAACCCATGTGAAGCATTTCAGCAAAGGGGAAACAGAACTGAGCTATGCGCAGGCTGAAAAACCACAGAGGGAAGTGGAGTTTTTACACATGAAGACCTTGATTTGGTCCTTAAGAACCCACCACGCTCACAAAACCAGGGTGGTGACCATCAGTCCCAGAAATGAAAAGAAGCATCAAGAAGGAACTACTGTAACAAATTACATTTACTTAAAATGATTTTGGACAGACAGCAAGCAGTCATCACCTGATTAGAATGCAGCATATGCTGCAGCAGACAGCGGGCACACGTCTGCACACTCAGCTGCAGGGGGATAATAAGCTCCCGCTTGCTATAGGCACTGTGTGTTCCTTGCGTGTTACTCCTCATGGCAATTAACCTCCCTGTTATTAAAAAACTGAGCTCAAAGTGGAAGACAAACACTCATTTGCAGCGCTGGAGAAACAAGAGCCTTTACATTCGCCTGTTTCTTCAACTGTGCTTTTACCTCTGAAGCTCTTCTAGATAGAGTGAAATAAACCAGACCTGCTAAATTATCGCTTCCCCACTTCTCAGGCAGATCTGCACAACTCACACAGGCACTTTCCGTGTGTGGGCTCCTCTTCTGCCCCTCTGCCTCCTCGGAGTTTGTACTCCCACTGTGGGCTGTGACCTCTGATCTGAGACCACCATCCTACAGCCAGCTACTGGAGATAAAAATGTGTTTCGGCATCTAAGAAGCAAAGGGTATTTTCTCTGACAAAGATTGAAAAGGCCCCACAAACACTCAGGAATATGAGAACACAGTGCTGGTGTACAGAGCACTTCAACACATGGGCACAATCCAAAGCAGCAGACAAATTCTCCCATCCAGTTACAGCAATGACTGTTCAATTCAAACAATTCAGGCAAGTTTTTGCCCTCAGACCTCCAAAAACTATCATAATTTGTCTATCAGATGGAAAACTGTGAACGAATTCAAAAAACAGCTAGGACTCGAGGCCTGTATGAGAGCTGGAGAGCAGGTGAAGGTCACCTGCTGGAGGAGTGAAGGTACAGAAAGAAAAATTAAGAAAAAGCTGCTTATTGTACTGGGGGGGGTAGAGGGTCACAGTTTGTGCAAAGTTTGGAATGCTATGAACCAGAGTAATCTTCATCCACTTTAAAAGGAGAACAGCCTGTCATATTCTAATGGGATTGTACTGGATGTTTGAGTTACACCAGGGAATATAAAATGGAATTTGCAGAATTACCTGGCTCCAGCCCATGTCTCAACCCCAAGCAGCACTCAGAGCAGTGTATCTGTTTCAACCACTGCCCAGCTGACCTCAATTCCAGACTGCAGTCACAGGCACACAAAGAACTCACTCATGAGCCCGTGCCAAGGTTTTTTTCCTGTTTTTCTCCAAGTCCGAATTTACAATGAAGTTCCTGGGCTGTAACACAGATCCACTGCTGGTTGGTGTTCAGAACCTGGGATGCACCACTTTTGCTGCAATGTGCAACACCAGAGCAAGACGACAATTTTCAATGCCAGAAGGAAGAATGGGGAGACTGTTAGAAAAGTGTTGAGGTTTCAAAGCAAAGTGCTAAAGAAACATGCAAGATTTAAGCAGTCTCTGCATATATGGTACAAAAAGAATCTGAGGTGAATGACACTCAGGTTACAGGTTTCTGCAAGAGGATTTTCTGTGCTAAATCAAAATGTAAAGATCATATTTTATGTTTGCAGATAGACACCTGTAACAGCCATAACCATCCAATTACGGACAAATAACGTATTTAGAACAATCACTGGCAAAATGAGGGAATGTGTCCAGAAGACCGAGCATTCAGGCGTGGTCCTCACAGCTCTCAGTTGCTAACAATCAATACTAAAATTCAGAGATTTCTGGCAGCTTTTTGGAGTTCCATTTTATAGAAAGGAATTAAAAACAATCCATTAGCAACAACTGGCAGAAGAATACCGAGACATAATCAGCCTCAACAAAACAGCCTGATCCATGCCTGCTCCTGCATTTGACAGAGCAGATTTTCCTGGGGCAGATTATGGTAACCTTTGCTCACTCGTGTTGCCTATATTTGGATGCACAAAGTTGTTAGTTCAGAACTTGTCAAGACTTGTAGACTTGCAGAAGAGTTTCCTTGGACTTCATCCCTGGGCTGGCTGGAGACGTAGATGAAGGCTTGGAAGCAAAGGAAGGAGAGCAGAGTTAGATCAGACTTGCTGAACGGGACAGGCTGTCCAGCACCAGTCTCTACAGAGACACAGATCTCTTCTTCCCCTTCCCTGCTTGCATAAACATGCAGTAAATCGCTCTGGGAATTACAGCTTATTCTTTGAACCAAAAAACGTGCTACATGTTTAAAGCCTTACCCCGGTTGCAACTCCTGTTGCTTAGTCTGAAGCACGCTGCAGTTGTTCTTGGATGTTCGTACCTCGTTCTTTGTATTCTTGTTTGAAAAAGGACATTCCAGCCTTCTGTAACCACCTCCCAGCTGTGATTAAATTAGCATTAGTGCCTGGAGAGCGTTGGATAGTGTGCAGCACAGACTGGCCCAAGTGGTGGAACAGAAATACCTTTGCAGATCAGGGTCTTTTGCTGGCACCAGGAGGGCAGCAAAACAAGGCCAGTCCTCATTCACCTCAAGACAATTTATTCCTGGCACAGGGTGCATTTCTCTGAACAAGCGTTTTCCAAAATTATCTTTGCATAATGATCAGCACAGAGATAAAACAACTGAGGAACAGAACAACCTGAATCCCTCAGTGATATGCACATCAAACTTGAGAAACTGGAGCAGTTGCTGCATCTCTACAAATTCAGAAGGATCCTACCACAAGACATAAGAACCTAACTTGTTAAAGCAATTTTATTTAAGTATATGGAGGGAAACTTTCATATAATGAGTAAAAATACTAGAGTTGAATGCTGTTAAAAAAAAGTCAAGATGTTGGGCTCTCTGTGCAAGCACAGCAGTGTCTGATGGAGAGGGGAAGAGAGGGTTTTCATAATATAATTCCTTTCAAATAAAAACATTAAATGCTACTTAACTGGAATACATGTAATAATTTTTTATACAGTCAAGAAAATGAAAAAAAAAAAAACCAAACCAAAACACAAGAAAAGCGCAATTTAAAGAACGCAACCTACAATGGAATAACTTTATTTGCAGAGACAGAATAAGACTGCTTTTATGAAAATTACAAAGAAACATGATACAACAAAAATAGGGTGTGGGAAATTTCCCACTAAGATTAAAAATGAAAAACAAAAAAAAGAAGTTCACTTTTTGAACACCATTATTATTCAAACACATATGAAGTTTCAACCTAGTTTTTTTTTATACATGGGAAACACTGTTAAACTGAATCTTCAAGAGTGAGAAGGCACCAGGAACTGTTGGTTGATACCTTTAATGCACACTCAAGAAAGAAGAAATGATCTGGCATGATGCAAAAAATCATTACGTGTTTATATATATTCATATATCTTTTTGTAAAAAAAAAAAACCAAAAACAAAACAAACAAAAAAAAAACAAACGAGCGGCAACAAGTCATTACTTCAGTGCCAAATGTACTCGTGTCTGGCTGACTCGCTCATGAGGATGATTTCTCACTTAGACCTGTGTGGTATTTCTGTACAGTGGTGGAAGTGGGTGATTCTGTGTTGTTGCCTTTCATATTAGATTGGTAAATCAAGCATTTCTAGGTTCTGAGAAGCCAATCCTATGAAGTATTCCTAAATTCTATGCAAATGGAATCATTAAATGCGCTGTCTAGAATGAAATACTCATCTGTACGGCGTGGCAATTCCACGGATTCAGTTTGATATGTAATGTCTTGTAGCAGATGTTATAACAAAAATAACTTTTGCTTTTTGATTTACCTCACTGAGGCCATTAATGCTGTTCCTATAGTTGGTTTTCTGGAGTTGGATGACACTTCACTGCTGTCCAAAATGAGTTTGAACCTTAACCCTCCAGAGTTTGTTCACTTTGTTGCTTATATTATTGCACTAGCTACTAAAGTCTTATATCTTCCTATATAAATCTAATTGTTCAGAGTGCAGATTCTGTATTTAGATAATGAACTGTATGAAATAAATAAAATAGGGGGATTTTCTGGTCAGAGTTGCTGATATGTTGAATACCTTAATTATTTCTAAAGTAAACAGTTTTGGTGTATATTCTTAAAAACCTATGGTCATTCAGCATAAAAGCCTTGACATAATACTTAAAGAATGGATTTGTTCTCCTTCTCAAAAA
Source organism: Regulus satrapa (assembly GCA_013396955.1). Lineage (NCBI taxonomy): Eukaryota > Metazoa > Chordata > Aves > Passeriformes > Regulidae > Regulus > Regulus satrapa. The sequence continues at coordinate 233,759 of VWZN01017941.1, read as the reverse complement.
TGCATCAAAGAATTGTTTTAAATACAGAATCTGTGAGGCTTCCTACAAATTCATCTAAGTCGTAATACAAACACAGTTTGTAACTCGATAATATAGAAAGTTCTCTAGTGTCCATTGAAGTAAGGTCCCCAAAATGCAGTCTGTTTTGTTTCTGAATGGCAAAACATTAAGCGGTTCCACTGGCTGAGTAGGAGAACTGAGGAAAATGAGGTCTTCTCTCGTTATCTACACAATCCATGCTGTCATCTGAAAGAGGAAAAAAAAACCCACTAGGTAACATTTGCTACCTTTTTTATTTTCAGCAAATCAACAATGAGATAATGCATGGTAGTTATTTCAGAAAATAGATGTTCAGATGTCCATTTAAAATTGCCAGGAGCTGCATTGCTAAAATCCACATTCACTGTTCTGAATTTCTGGCAATTGCTATTTGAGAGCATCAAACATGCTCAGTTATCACAAAAATACAATATTTTGATTGAATATTGACATTAGCCCATGTTCAACTGACTGCTTGCATATACACAGTGCATGTGGATACAGACATGAGCAAAACTCATCATTATCACTGATTTCCAGTGGGAATGTGCAGATTTGGAAAAGACAACAGTACAAATGATTTCACTCTTCTTAAACAGGTTTTCCATTTCCAAAACTGGAATGATGTGGAATGTTTCACATCAATTTACCAACTTCTTGGTCAAATTCCATACAAAATATGGAAAACCCTCAAGTTTAAACTGATGCTTTTTTATATGGGCTGAAGAGACCCAGCATAGCAAATTATTTCTGGGGGTATGGAAAACACAGTGGGAAACACTTGGAAAAGCTTTACCTTGGTCAGGAGGAGTGATTGTTATCATCTGTGCTGTAAATTCTTCATCAAAATATCTTGTATCTGTTTCAGATGTAACTTGTGGCTTGAATGGGGGTACAAGCTAAGGAAAAAGAAAAAAAAAACAAAACATGTCCATTTACAGGTGTTTGCAGTGTTTTTTTGAAACGAGTAGAATTTGACACAGTTACAAGCTACAGTGCCTTTCTCTACGTTCCTAAAATGCCCAAAAAACACCAGTTCACAAAGAAGGAAGCATATATAGTAAAAAATACTTAACTTAGGTGTGCACTTCCTATTTATGGAGAATTTAAGACAATTTTTTTCCCTAGGATTTAACTGCATAAAGGAAAGTTAGAATCCTAAAATTTCTTCAAGTAACAACATGCTGACCAATGTTTAAAAATAACACATACTAGTTCCCCATAGCATTATATGGAAATTGTCACCCTCATCTAGTCAGATTTATGCTTAAGGAGGATGAAAATGAATAAGGAAGATGCTTAGTGATACAAAACTTCTCAGCTAACCCTGTATATCACCACAAGGGTTGGAACAGTCACCAGAAAGTTTCAGCTACAGCTCTGCCGAGCTCATGCAGCTCACACTGCAGGTCTGACCAACCCAGCAAAATCTAGGCCAAGGCAGCAGCAACGCTAAGCTTTAATACTCCTGGTCCCCAAAAGCAGCTTGATGTCAACTCTGACCTTTGCAAACCTGGAGTGCTTACAAAAACCTGAGCCCAGTCAGCAGTGAACATCCTCCTCTTGCTACAGCAGGAGCTGCACTGGCTGGGGGTTTATTCCTGAGACTCGCTTGGGCAGACAGGCTGGAAAGGGTCCATGTGTACCTAGGCAAGCTCTGGCAAGAGCAGCTCCAGATGGAGCGGAGCTGCCTGGCGGGGGCTGGAGGAGGAGCGCGCCTGGGAAGCGGGATGGGGAGCCGGCTGCATACAGATGCACCCCCTTGGAACGGGGACAGCTCTGCAGGGCAGCGGAGCTGGGACTCACGAGGATGGGAGCTGCAGGGATGAGAACAGGGCTCTGAGCCCTCCCGAGCGCGGGGCAGCAGCGCCGGGAGCCCGCTCGCCCCCGCCGCGGGGTGCGCATGGCCGTCTTTTAATAGCACACAGCCACACCGGGCAGCAATTTGGGAGCGTGACTGGGGAAGTGTCGAGCTTCCAATCCGAAACTGCAGGGAGAGGCTTAGCAAGGTGCACGGCCAATTGCTCCAACTGGAATTACGCAGTGACCCCAAGACATGCACTTCTGCACTTGCACAAACAAGAATGGCACCGATGGAAACCACTACCTGGAAAACATCAGCAAACCCTGAATGCACAAAACATCTCTTCCCCACCCCGACTTCGCCTCCTGCTTGGATGTGAAGGATCATTTTGTTAGTCAAGTTTGTCTTATTTGATTGGCAAATAAGAAAAACATTGGTTTCAAGCTCCCTATCGCCAGGATGGTCTTTCTGATCTGTTTTGAGAGCACTTAACAACGTTCTGTCTTGCAAACAGAAATCCAATCAAATGCCTTCATTTTCAATGTAACAACTGTAAAAAAAAGTCATGTATACATATGGCAGCGTTTCCACATACAAAGGAGCATTTACTGTTTAAAATCAATCTTTAAAAGTTTAGGGGCATAAAAGCTCTGTTTATTGTAAGAGAGCACAATTATCGTACATAGTAATCATCTTTTTTTCCCAATTACCCCCAATTCTCTGTGCCCAAGAATGGCTTAAAGGAGCTGGGTACACTGCCCTTACAAAAAATTACCAGGTCCTTAGAAGCAGTCTTTATGTCCTGAATTTAAAAAGGAAAAGGAAATAGGATATCCCAAAGTTCGGAGTCACTCTGAGCCCTGCAGTTCCCTGAAGCTATTGAAGAGAGAATGCTTCACATTATAATGTTAATAACACTTCTCAATCAAATCACACCAACATATTACATATAAAAGTCCTGTGGAGTATGAGGATTCTTCCTCATGTAATTCTATTCTCTCTCTCCTGGTAGCAGTTTCTGCCTACTTCCCAAATCGACCCTGGGTTTGTTTCTGACAGGCTGTGCATGTGTGTGTGTGTGTGTGAAGCTCTCTCTGTCCTTTTAAGCTAATGGTGGTTTTGGCACTCACAGTGCCCCCAGTTGCTCTGTTTGCTGTGCACAGCACGGAGTGATTTAGGACTTGGGCACTGCAGCAGACACCTGAACTGAGCACATTGGAGCGACTCAGAGCAGCAATCCAAAGCCAGCACACATGTGGAACAGGCTAGCGCTGCCTGTATCATTTTTCTTTTTATTTTAGTATCTGTTAAAAGCAATTTGAGACAGATTATGATGCACCCACAAGACATCTTTTCCCCCTAGCTGTCAAATTCTGAGCGCTAAGCTGGAAACAGAGGGGAAGCCACAGAAAGCTCCAACGCTGGCTTTAACAAGCAAATATGTCACTTTACTGAAAAGCTGTCACTGCAATAGCTCTGCAGTTCAACTGGCAGGGAGGTGCCACCTGTAGCCTCCCACGGCTGCAGACCAGCACTGGTACTGGCTCATGCTGGTTTAAGACAGAAAAAGGACCAGAAAAAAACCCCATGTGATTAAAATCTCTTTGCGTATGTTTTGCCTGTGGGTGGGCAAAATACTGCAAAATTAAACTGCACCTTTCTCTGCACCAGAGACAGAAAACCCTCTTTCATGTGAGCCTAATAAATGTTTTAAATCTGGGGGACAACCCCAATTATTCAAAGCTCCTTATAATTTAAAGCAAAGCTATGTTTCCAAAAAGCTTAATTACAAAGCAAATGTTCTGGATTACCCAAGCCCATATTCAAACACACATCCAGCATTACTGGAGATGGTGGGGAACAGAGCACACAAACAAACACCTCTCAGCAGCTGACAAAATCCAGCTTTAATCCATGGGACTGCACTTCAGGAAAGGCTGCAAGACCCTCTTTGGAACACCCAGAACGTAGGCAGCACTTACAGGCTCTCCATTTGCACAGTGTGCCTCAGATTCAAACACTAATGGGACTCAAGGAGGATCCAGACTCGTTGGATAGGCCAAGGTCAGGAATTGTCTCAATTAGCACAGAGTTTTCCCTGAAAGATGCAAGTATTTGGAATTTCCTGATCGTTTTCAGAATAATCTAAGTCAGTACCACTATGGAATAATTTATGAAGGTTTTCTCAGTCCTATGGATAAATAAAACTTTGCCTTCAGCTTTGGTGAGTTCTCTTCTGTTCAAGGAACTAGGACTACTACCAACTGACAAATAACTTTACCCAAAACATTTGAGCCCCGTTGTCAGCTTTTTACCTTAAACTGCATTAAACCAGCAAACCCTCAAGCATTCAGCTTGTCAGCTGGGTAAAAATGGGGACAACTTCCTGTTTGGAATAGGAATTCAGATCTACTTTTCAGCTTATACTGAATAAACTCCATGGAACCCTCTCCCACCCTCATGACTGCATGCAGCTCTCCCTCAAGGGATGCTTTGAAATGGCTGAGATCTAACGTCTTATCCACATTTTCAAGGCACAAAAACTTGTTTTATGATTTTCAATTCCTTTAGTCACATAGATCAGTGAGGAAGTGAAAGAAGAGAAGGAAACAGAGCCCTCTCTGTAGCTGTATACAGGCACCGGACAATGCTCCCACTACAATATGGGAACTCAGTTTCTGCCAAGTTTCTTACCTGCTCCCACCAACTGGAGGGACAAACAAACTGTATTTGGAGATCAAATGAGATCTGATACCATGAGGGACTGCTGGGGGAAAGAGGGAAATCAGGAAAGGCTGGGATTGAGTGAGATCACGTGGCACCAGTAGATGGGAGCCTTGAATCAGCAGACCCACATTTCAGTTGGCTGTATTTCATGAGTGTTATAAAAATGTGGCTGCTGAGATTTGAGAGACCAACAGCACACCACCCTTAAGAGCACAAAGCAGGGCATCTTGGAGGAGTGAAACAGTTATCTGAGAGGGAAAGGCCAGTGAGGCACAGACAACTGGTGAAACACGTTCTTACAGGAAGGGCTGGGCTCTTGGACTTCAGTGGCTCCCACTGAAAAGCCAACAAACCCAGTTGGTCTCAAGGAAAACCCATGAGAAATGCCATGGAGTGCAGACACTTCCCATCTGTGTTTTGCCACACACAAAAACCAGTAGTAGGCTTAGACTGATATGAGTCTACGCTTGTCTGGACTTGTCCTGAATGCTGACATTAGATTGAAAAGGCAGGAAAATGCAATGGGAAAGAAGAGCCCATCTTCTGCTGCTGCTTCTAGGATGTTTGGCTTCAGATGCTCAGCAGCCAGCAATAGCTCTGGGCTTGCAAGGGATGCGTCACTCAATGGCAAAAGAGCTCACAGGAAAAGCCATTTTAAAAGCTTTTAGACTCTCTAAATTTGGAAACTATTTTAATTACATCCTATTTATTCAGCCATAAAACCATATATCTCATTAAGAGATACTCTTATCGTTGGAAAATAAAAATCCAGAAGTAATCTGCTTACAGTTTTTTAAGTTGTTGCTAAAAACAACTACAAACCTTTTCTGTGGAGGGTTTCTGTGTACCTTTAGAGAGCAGCAAAATTTGAAACATTTGCTATATCCACAGCTACAATTCACCTTGGGAGAACAGTTGTATAAATACCTTTTTCTCGTATACATCTTGCCAAACAATGCCAGCGAAGAATTTGTGCTGCATAATCTCCTTGGCATCATCAGGACCACCACCTAACCTGTAGGAGGCAAAACAGGTAATTAAATGTTTGAGTACAGTTATTTTTTCCAATACAATTTTGTAGAAGTGTACTGAAGAAATTCTGAGTTTATATAATGCGTTTGGGAGCAGTTCTAGCATTTGCTATGTGTTTGGTTTTTTTTGTGCAAGGCTTATTTTAGGCTTCAACACAGTTCCACTACAAGATTTAAAAACAGGCTAACAAACAGAATTAGAAAAGAATGTCTCTCTTAGACAAAGAAAAAAAAATAATAACCACAATTCAAAAGACCTGCCCTTCAGGAAAGATGCTGTCCTGGGGACCACAGCAGATCCTGTAAAGTAAAAGGTCTGAGCCACAGATCCTTCTCTCTACATTAACATGCAGCTACCCCTTACAGTTTTCTAGAGCACAGTGATGCCAGCAGTAAAACTGAATTTGAAGTGAAAGAGAGACAAGGCTTTTTAAGGCAAACTGATTTATGCAACCTGATTTAAATTTCCATTAAAGAAAACAGTTGACAACTGCAGTGATAATATCACAGCATATGCAAATCTTTCCTCCTCCTTGGCTTCAGGAAAGCACAAAGGGTGTTTTATTGACTTGAGGTATATCAAGATAAAGCACTTTTATTCCAAAATAAAACTGTCCACACAGCTTATAGATGCAATCAGTTTAGCTGCAGTGTTGAGCTAACTGATGCTTAAATTTTGCTGCGGAGGTTAAAACGTTCTCGAAAAGACTGAACCACATCTGCAAGCAAAGGCAGGCATGGAAAAAACAAAACAGATACTGGGTAATCAGCAGGAGACTCAGGTAACAAGGTTAAAACAACTCACGTGTTACCATGTTCACCCAGGCTGATCTCTAGGATCCGCCTGTTCTCCCATGCCTGGTGCCACAGAGAAACTGAGATATTGACCCCATTTCAAGAGCTTGAAGCAATGACTCTACAAGAGCCAGGCTAGAGTTATACAGTTACAGACATCAGGGGCAAGGCCTGTTCTCTGGGCCTGAAGCCAAGACCTGGCCAGGCCTCTTCCACTGCTGCACAACATCTGGCCCTGAATCTCCTCTGGGCCACGTGTGGTAACCCCATGCCCCAGTTCACGATTATCTGGGAATAGAGGGGAGGGGTTTGGTTCAAAATATCACAAAAATATGAAAGCTAAACCCCGCTGAAGTGGTATTTTTACAGTTTGAGACCGTGTGCTCTGGAATGTAGCATGAAAGAAAGCACAATGCTGTTGGGACAGCACTGCATGACAGCTCAGCGTGGAAAAGTCAAACACTGAGACAGGTGGCTGGTTCTCAGTGCTGACTGGGAATGGATCCTGATGCGTTCAACCCCTCGGCCGTGCCCGAGCACCATCTGCAGAGAAGGCAAACGGGCAGAGCTGTACCAGAGACACCCAGCAGCAGAGGTGCCTGACAGCCCAGAGGCTGTGCTGGCTTCCTTGCCCTCTTCCACTCCAGTGCCACAGTGAGCTGAGGGGTTTGCTCCTTAGCATCCTTCAGGAAGTGTGCACTGGAACATCTGGTACCTGGGTTACTCTCTCCTCCCCAGGTGAGCCCTAGGACCAACCCAAGTCCACCCTACAGCCCCAGGGGCCAAACCAAGCTGGACAAGGGCTCTCCCATCTGCCTGGCAGCACTCTGTACAGCTGCAGAGCAGCCTGGAACACAGACAAACTCTGGGGCAGCCTGGGAACAGAAACAAACTCTGTGAGTAATCACTTCTCGGCTGGTTCCCCCCAGGTCTGGTGGCTTTGCCAAGTCTCTACCAGACTCCTTTTGCTTCCCCAGCACAACTATCATGGTCGATGGAGAGGGTGGAGTCAATCCTCTTTATCCACAGATGTCAACAGACTGCACAGGAGTTCAGCAGTGACTCTAAGAGCTAAGAAGCACCTGAATGGTGTTCTGCAGAAGCAGGCAGGAAGGCTGGCTGGCTGTGGCCATGGACAAATGCTTTGCAGAATATGTTATCTAATAGGAGCCTGTGTTCCGTGAAGGGCAAACACATATTCAGGGAAATGCCAAGAAGACTCCAAATGTTTTACTTACCTTTAAAAAAATTACACAAATCCAGTCGAAGTGAATGGCGAAACAACAGAAACCTCGTATTTTGGATATGGACTTATTCCAAAATACAGATCTGTTTTCCAGAATTATTATGAAAGGTCCCTCTCAAGGAGAACAAAATTAAATTGGCAACTAAGACAAATATCATGGTTAAGCACCAGTGAGAAATGTAAAGAGCAGCAGGTTTGTCTTTCAAAGGGACATGCAATAAATAAAGAAAAGTAGAGCAGAAGTAAGAGCTCTGAAGAGATTCCTGGATAATAAAGTTAAATTCTGCACATTTAAGTCCTCAGACAGAACCAAAAATAGTATATATAGGACTTGAAAAGCAAAAGCTACAGAAATTTACAGTATACAAAGAAATATAATAGAAAGTATGGAGGCCAAAAAGCAATTTAAAGAAAAACAAGACAAAACATCCCTCAAAACCTAACTGCCAAACAATTCTGGTTATTCATTCAACTTCTATCTACACTTGAGAACCTTTCTTATTTTAGTTAAATGTGAAACTGAAAAATATTAAGAAAGTGGAATATCAATATTAAAATGAAATTATTTTCACATTTTAATTTTTTATGAAACTGCATATTGCTTTTAAGTCCCTTTAACCATTTAATGACAAATGTCTGTGCTACATAAACTGAAGGCAATCAACCATCATACCACAAATATATAATGTAGAAAAAAATTTTTAAATTTGCTGTATTGTATTTTTTAAGATCTGTATATAAATAGTCTATAAACACATCCGAAGATTGCAATTAGTGGATCACATGGAAAACAATGTCTCTCTATCTGCCCTTGTAGAAGTAAACAGTGCTCAGCTCCCAGGTCCATTCCCAGCTCTTTAAAAAGAAACCTGCACACTTCTGGTTTTCCAGCCCTCTCTTCACATGATTTCTCTGAGTCACCCCTGCCCCAAACCTGGTTCTACAATAGCACAAACATCCACACCGGGCTCGAGAACAACACCCCAGCAAACACTGTTGGTGTTCACCAGCTCCAAGCACAGACTCCCGTTTCTCCTTCTCTGATACAGTCAAGACGGGCAACAGAAACTTATTTTACTATGGCACTTACCTTCAGAGGCTTCTAACAGCCACAGAAGGGATTTGGGAGCTGTATCCACATCAGTTTCCTGTGACTGGCACTATCAGCACAGAAAAGCTCTGTCTGCATTTGAGAACAGCATGATCTGAAGACTCCAGATTTGGGAGGAAAAGGCCACATTCTTCCCAAAGCCCCGTACACAGAGTCTTTGGGTGCTTTCCTGCTCAGAGATTAAATCTTTCGGAAAGCCTAATGCAGCTAACTCCCAGCTCTTTGCTGAGCTTTACTTCCTCACTTCTTCATTAACTGTACGCACGTGACAAAAACATAGGAGATCCAAAAAGCACCAGAAAAGCTCCCACTCTGCAACATTAGTAATCGAGAGGAGTCATGTTTGAGGTTGGTGAGGCTTGGGAAGTCTCTAAAGTAGTGGTTTCTGGAAAGCTGGGAGAAAAAGTTCTTTAAACTTGCATTTTATGTTTTTCTCAGCTTCAGTTTAGATCTTTGTGGGCGAACCGTTAGAGTTTGTCTGAACTGCTGTGGACAGAACTAATTTAGACTGAAATTATCATACACAATAGCTAAATATCAGCCTATCTCATAGCACCTGGTGAGACATTTTGCACTTCAGCTGATACACAGGACACTGGAGCTGTCTGGAGACAGAAGCACTTCCCTACTCAAGGCACATCATGTTTTGGAGCAAATACAAGTCACCTGTCATGTGTGGTTCCAATACTCTGCATGTCCACAAGGCATCCAAGTGTGCTGTGCAAGAGGACCAGCTCTTCAAGGTCACCTCCTTCCACTGGCCACCAGCTACGTGGGACCACCTCCAGGTGCCTGAAATCCCCACAAGTGTAATCTCTAACTCTTCCAATGCCAGCAGTGGCTGTGAGAGCTGCAGACTGCGTCTGAGAGCCAGGGTGCTCAAGAGCATCTAACCCTTCCTGTAGCAGAGCAGCACGGAGGACAGACAAACAGCTTAACTAGAGAAAAAAAGGAGTTTGCTTTTCCTACAAGTAAGGGCTTGATTGACTGACATTCCTGAACATCTGTGACCAAAGTTTCATGTGGATATGGAAAGAACCACCATGATTAGGGAAGAATGAAGTGTCAGATCTCCATGGGACTGCAAGAACTGACCACCAGGTCCCAGGGAGCACCTTCAGCTCTCCAGAGTCACAACCACAACTCTGTGAAGTCATCAGATCTTTGAACAGGTGTCTGTGAAACGCTGCATCATCTTCCTCTCATTCTTGCTGAACAGCAAGGTCCAACAGCACCACAGAGGCAAGTGAAGCAGCCTGTGACAAACTCCATCTGGGAGAGGCTGAACAACCCTGGCCTAAGACAGGGACTAAAGCACGTAGTGAAATCTGCCAAGCAAAATTCAGATTAAACCATCCTGAAGTTCTCTCAAGTTAAAAACCTACCAAGATTCAGAGTTGGCAAGACACTGATTACAGACCCACCCACCCACCTAAACTTAGCCTGCTTACATGGGGTGCTCTGATGCATGCCCATTTTCACAGGTTGCAGTCTCCACAAGCAGAGGAAGAACAATAAAAAGTAAAAGCTCTGTTGTCTCATGTATGAAAAAATACTGATTACCTTCTTTCATTTGATCCATGCCACAAAGCAGCAAAGGGGAATTTCAGGTCACATTAACAGGAAATATTTACAGAATAGATTTTTTCCTTCTCAGGAAAATTAGGGCTCACATTACAAGATTAATAAGCTTCTATCAATCCCAAAAGAAACTTCAAAATTCCTTTTCTCTTACAAAATGGATTTCATATGACCAAATTTAGAAAACAGCCATGATTAAAAGCAGAATGTAATTTATTGCTCTTCACATTTTCTCCACATGCCTGGAAGCTTGAGCCTGAACTGGTACTACTGAACACAGAGTGCTAACACTGCTTCTATAAATCCAGCTCAGGTACAACAGGTCATTTTTCAGATTTAATTCACTGACACAGATCACAATTCCCTAGCTCCTTGACATTTAACTTAAACCGTCCTTGGCACTGAGCTTCGTTGTATCAACCTGTCTTGTTGGGTTGTTGGGTTTTTTATGATCTTAGGGGAAGTGACAACATCTCCCTGTTTCCTTTTTCTCATGGTTTTGGCTGCCTCCTCCATCTCACTCAGAAGCTCATCCAAAATTACGCTGCCAATTCTGATGCTTTCTGCTGCAAATTACAATAACACCAACTTCTATCCACCACTGGGCTTTATGGAAGAGGGGATTTCTGCTGAACTACAGTGGCTCCCCAAAGCACCACCAGACTATCACGCATTATATAACTTTTCACTGAATGTGTTTCAGTAGCTCTCTGGCTGGTTTTTGTCCATATGGCTCCATGAGCTCACTGTGAGTCAACTAACAAGTATGCCAGGCGCCCACCCCAGCACCCAGACCACCCAGAAAAAAAGAACACAACACTACAAGGACAGGATGCAAGACTTCTTCTACCTCTACTGCTTCCAGATCAGCTCTCCATGTTGTCTGAAATGTCACTAAATGCAGGGGATTTGCTGAACCACAACTTCAGTTAAAAAGTTATGGGAACGTTGACTGGTCAGAAACTAGTATTTAAGAGCAGTCCATGATCCAAAAAAGCTTGGGAAGCACCACTGTAATTAGGCATAATTACAAGAAGGCATGTGTGCAAGCTTGTCTAGTCAACAGTTATTTCTATCAGCAGCATGAAAATCATCTGTCCACCAGATCAGAGCAGAGCTGCTTCCAAGCCTGCAGAAGATACATGTGAAGAAGTGGCTATTTGTATAAAGTGAGCATATTGTGGAGTAATTATTGGCATTGGGAAAATCTCGTAATTAGAAACGAGTGGGTGTTCTTTGTTTGTAAACAAATTGCATTTTGGTTCACCAGAGATGCTCCTTTAAGAACAAACTGCAGCAGATGCTGCTCGTGTTCCCAGTGATTGAAAGGCCCCACCTGAATAAGCTATGAAAGGGTCACAATTGCATTTAACCCAGAGCTTTACTGGACAGGAATGCTGTTGGCAGGGGCTGCAGCCAGGCTCGCAGAGCACAGAGCCTGGGGGCTGCTCATCAATTACCCAACCTTCTTCTGGAGGTCTCCTCACAGGCGCCGGGTTCAGGGGGCTGCAGCTGTTGCCACCTTGTACAGGGCTGGCCCCGTTCCGGGCTGCAGCCGTGCCCTGCTCCCCACAGCACCGCCAAGATGAATCCTCCAACGTTACAAACTGTGCATTTGCATTACCAGACCTTCCAACAGGATTTCCCATCAAAAAATAGTGATGGAAATAGCCTACAGCGATGACAGAAATCCTTGCTACAAGTATCCAGGTACTGGCAAACCCCATTTTCCTGCTATGTGCACACACATGCGTGGAGACTAAACAAACACCAGAAAGCAAACCGGAATTCTCTGCTTGCACCTCACATGAAAGGTTTCCTATCTGGGGCCCATTAACAGTGGAAGGTTCAGGACAGGAGATCAGGGGCAGAGTCACAATATTATTTGTTTTAAAAATGTCTGGGTTGACAAGATGGCAGGTCTTTAAACTGATGTTTATCTCTGTGTGAAGGTCAACATCCTTTTTGGATCTTATTCTATTTTCTGTTTGTTAGCCATTAGGGGTTCTTTTTGTGTTTTTTTTTTTTCTATTTTTAAATTAAGGGTTTTTTTTTTTAAATGCAGCAATAAAAAAACCAAAACAAAACAAAAAGGAGGAAATAGGAAAAGTCAATTAAACATGGCATAAACTCCACCACAAACATGGTACTAACACCACCACCTACTGTCCAAAGCAGGATGCTAAATCACCGGCACAGATCTAGACAAAATTCGGGAAAGGGACAGCAGTCTCAACTACAACAGAAGGTAAAAGCATTTGGTGTGGAGAATCTTATAACTCACAGCAGCCACTGGATTCATTATGGCCAAAGGTAGGGTTAACTTGCTTTTTCCCAGGCTATAGTTTTGCTTTAATGGCAGCCACCATACTCTGAAGTTCAGCACCAAAGCTGCTTCATGTCGCTATTTACGCTGTCAGCTCATATAAAAGTTAAAAATAAATTAACAGATCCACTTGCTGCATCCTGTTGGATAATCAATTTGAATTGACTAAAAATTAAATTGCAATTTTGTCTCAAAAACCTTAAAAAAAGTGGAACTATTAAGCAACAGCCTCACCTTTGCTTAGGATCTTTCTTCAGCAAACCTGACAAGAGGGATTTTGCTTCAGGTGACAACGTGCGTGGAAATCTGATCTCCTCCATAAGGATGAGTTCGAAAAGCTTTTCATGGTCCTGATTGTAGAAAGGGAGCCGGCCACACATCATTTCATACATCACAACTCCTAAACCCCACCAGTCCACTGCGCGGCCGTAGTCGTTATCCTCCAGAACCTGCAGAATGTAAGGAAAAAGGCTTAAAAGATATTCCCAAACCAGGCATGAACACAGAACTCAAGAAGCAAAATTTACCCCAGCAAGTCCATCTTTCACGGCACAGCCAAATCTACCAGCAGAGTATTTGCAGAGGAACCATGTGAAAAGAACTGGCATCCATGCTCACCGTCCTGGTGAGCAGAAGGGGGAAAAGGAGGCAGCAGATATGTCACAGCAGCCTCCTTGTCTTCCTTCTTCCACCCTCCCTTACATTACGGTCACGATAAGCACAACCATTGAAAGTCCAAAGGCCAAGAACTGTTCTCACATTACAGAGCCAGCTGTTAAACTCTCACTTATTCATCACAAACTGTTCCAAATGGGATCCAAGTTTTTAGAAAAAACCCAACCCACCAAGAAGCCAGTACAAGGAGAAAAGGCCATCAACCTGTTCCCTCACAAGCAAAAAGCCAAACATATGCATCATCTTATCAACCTGCATCCCAAAGGGATGGCTCTGCACATCTCAAAAGACCACCCACAAATACCCAATGACTAATCTACACTAAACACTAAAAGCCAGAACACCACTCCTAACATTTGACCGGCTCTAAGGCTGTAAAACTGCAGCCAAATTGTCTGGAAATGTTTCCCCTCCAACCCTTTGCCCCGCTCCAGAGGCACTTCTGCCTCTGCTTAGAGGGCTGCAAACACAGCAACAGTCAGTGGGGTGGATTTCTGCCAGGTCTCACAGCAAAAGAAGCCCAGCACAGTTCATTCCTCCCTTCCCCTGGACACTTTTACCTAGCAAAGCAGCAGCTGGTGCAGGGACTCGGGACCCCAGCAGTGCTCTCCACCTCTCCCCCTTGCTCCAGGGAATCTGGAGCATTCCTGGAGCACAGTGCATTTCTGATATTCTGCACAGGGGTTGCTAAAGGGAGTGGGGAGAGTTTTGTGGCTTGCGCAGTGGATGTTACAAGGACTTCTCTAGACTTCGTGTCTCCTATGCAGTTGTCCATAGCTGACACCAACATCTCATGTTCCAGATCCTGTCCTCAAGTTTTAGTTATCATCTGTACTCCTTGCACAGGCCTGCACTGAGCTGTTTACTCTTGCTAAGAGCACAAACCACAACTGCATCACCATCCTGTTTTCTTGCTGCACAGTGTTTAGGTGAGCTTTAAGAATACTTACCACTCAAAATTAAAAAGGTAAAAGAGCCCAAGTCAGTGCAACTTTAACAAAAGCAAGATCTTAACCTCTTACAAATCTTGATATAAAGGTTTTGCACATAAAAAAGAAGCATCGAGGCACTTCACGTAACAACTGTTTGCACTCTGCCTCTTTTTATTCACTAATTATTCCCCTTAATTCTCTGAAGGAGGGAGAGGGCCCGCAGTAAAAATCAAAAGGCTGCCAGGTATTAGATTACCCCACGTCGGTCTATTTACGGCACGGCCGGCTGTGTGATTCACACCAAACGACAGCTGGCTGTGCAGCTGCCCCTCGGCGCACACACAGGGCCCGCACAGCTGCCGGCCGGGATTCCGGGAGCCGGCCCGTCCTTCCCGAGGCAGCGCGGCCCCGGGCTCACGGGGATGGTGTGACACGGCAGATCCTGCTCTGAGTCACCCCCGCACAACCAGCGCTTCCTGCTCGCGCTCGGCTCACCTAAAATAAAACACCTCACACGGCCTCCGACTTGGGTTTTTTATTTTTTTTTTAACTGCTGCAAGAGATGCAATAGGAGAGCCTGAAAGGAAAAGAAAACCACAGAGGCCTTTGTTGTGCACGTAGTTCATGCTGCAGGTGCTTTCGAAATGCAGTAAACGCTTCAGATGTTACTTTGGAAACTGTATTAATACTCTGTATTGTAAGCTAGATTACTAACGACAATGATTTCCTTCACCTCCACTAATTTTAAACGAAATATAAAATGCTTATTTATTCAAAGCTCTTTAGCACAATGAGCATATTAGAGATTGCACAGAAGAGAGCAATGGTGTGAGTATCAAAAAATGAGATATTGCACTCTCCCTCGATTCATTGCAACACACTGGAGAGCAGTAAAGTAACAAGGTCATTTCACTTAAATGAAGGGATCATAATTTCCTAACAAGCAGCTCTAGACTGTTGCAAGATGGAATTCGAAAGAGAAGGCAGAACAGCTGTAAACATCACAGCCATTGATGCATCTGACACATCAAAGTTGACATGGTTCAGTCACTGCCATCCATGCATGAGATTCCAGTATGAACCTAAAAACAACGATACAACAACTGTACAGACACACTGCTGTGCTGGGCTCGAGTTACAAATGCAGAAAGGAGCATCAACATCCCTACTTTTAAGGATATATGACCTTAACACACGGAAGATCACACGCGCACCATTTTCAGATTTTTTTGTATGCTATCAACCAGATGACAACCAGAATTTAACACTCCAAACCACAGATGGGATTTTCAAGTAAGGGAGAGAATGGAGTTAATCAAAAGGATTTGTCCTTCAGGGCTTTTGGATGAGCCAACTCCTCATAAATATTAAAAAGAAAAAATCATAGCAAGTAACAGAACAGAAAGATTAGCCCAACTGCCTGCACAGGGAATTCCCACATTCCAAGTTAGGAAAAACCAAAACAATAAATATTTTTAGCGTCCTCATAAAATCCTTGATGAGAAACTGAAGTTCAGCAATTGATTTTAAGAGGGAAGCTAAAATAAAAGCCATGTTTATGAATAACAAACACTCTGTCATGCTGCTAATTATTCTCTCAATCAGTAAATCTCAAACTGTGGTGCACGGACCCCCATTCAGATTCACTGAAGACTTCTGGTGATCCATGGAAAAGCTGTCAGTCATCATGAGACTGGCTCCGCCTCTTTGCTGCAAGCTACTTCGACAGGTGCCCATGTTCTTCATTATGACAAAGGACTGGAGGCCCTTGAAAGCAGCTGGGAGTTAAAAAAAACAACAAAAACCAAACAAAACCCGAGAGGCATGCTTGCCACCACTGTGAAAGCAGGGAGCACAAAAGTGCTGATCAGCAAAGACATCAGCTCTCAGCAGAAATATTCCTCCTCCACGCTGCTTTCCCATCCTTTGTTACTTTTGCACAGCTCCATTCAAAGCAGGTTTGCAATGCTCAAGTCTCCCAACTTGGAGGAAAGCTGTGCCAACAATCGATACCCTGCTGGCAACCCAAAGCTCGTTTCTGCGTGTGCTCTGAGCAGGATGGAAATGGAAATGCCACGGGAAGCAAAGCCCTACTGCAAGGGCCCAGTGCAGCCCTCATGCAAGGCACAGCACGGTGCTCCGTGCCCTGTGTGTCCAGGAGCTGGCTGCCACACAGCTCGGAGCGTGGGCAGAGAAACCAGCGCCTGCCCGCGGAGCACCGAGCGTGCGCGCATCCCCACAGCCGGATTCACTTCTCAGCTAACTGACCCTAACTCACTCCCAGCTCTAACACCATCTCTGCTGCACAACTTCAGAGTGTTTCCAGCAACAAACCTACAGGCACACATTTGCTTTTGCACTTGAAAAGAAAAATTTCAACAAAAAATCATTCCCCGAAACATACTGTTTAGGAACAGAGATCCCCCACCTGGATTTATCTTCCTCTGAAATTGAAATGCTCAAATCAACACTCAGAACTATCTTGTGCTTTCATAGTCATAAAACAGTCAGTACTTCTCATGCATGCATGCTAAATAATGCAGAAAAAGCTTGTGACCTTTTACTGTCCTCAAATAGTTAAAGTACTGGACAAAACTTTTACTTGTTACGTGAAGTTCTATTGATACCTTTCAAACAGGACAAAACATAGCAAGCTGCAAAAAAGGTAATCGATCATGAAATATCTGAAGTGATTAAAAGGTTATTTTTTTTAAATTATGCATCTGATAGAAGAAACAAGCGCTGTTCCAGTAAAATGTACATTTTCTGTCAAGTGGAAGAAACTACCCCGCCAAAAATTATCACATATCATTATGCTAAAGATGTGTTCTAGATCATGACAAATAAAGGAGTCTCAAGATATGTAATTATATAACAGCAGTTAGTGCATGAGCACATCAAGGCACAGGAATTATTCTGTACTTCTACTGCTGCCATGGAAGGCATGTAAGAAGGCAATTTAACACAACAGCCAACAGAAACATACCTCTGGTGCAAGATACTCTGGAGTGCCACAGAAAGTCTTCATTGTTGCTCCATCCTTGATGCCTTCTTTACATAGTCCAAAGTCTGTTATTTTTATGTGTCCATCTTTATCCAGCATAAGATTTTCCAACTGGAAATAAAAGCCAAATTAAAATACATGAGTACCTGTAACATATACTGGTCCTGAGCAGGATAATCAAAGACATGAATTTTGCAGATCAGTTTTGAACCTCATCCTCTCACTGGGGTCCAGAGCCACAGCAGAGCTTGTAAAATGTAAATATACATTTGTAATATTTTCCTCAGTTCTTTAGGGAACACTAAGTAACTAATGTGTAGTCTTGGGGTAACCAACCATATATCCAGAAATAACGCAGAATATAAATATTATACTTATGCTTCTACAATATTATCATCAGTAGAACACCAGTTCTTTAGAAAGTATATTATGTAAACCCCCTCACACAACTTCATCCCTGCTTTTACTCTGATTTTATAAAATAATCTGTACCAGTCAGTAGTAGTATATAATAAATAAAACAGAAATCATATGCAAGGTTAAGGACCCACTTCCAAAGAGACCCCCTTTAAATGAAAATCACTATATACATTACTCAACACATGGTATTCATCCCACCCTGAGCTTCTAATTTTTGAGAAAGTCACTCAGGCATTAGGACAGTTTCCTCAGTATATCAGTGAAGTGCATTACAGGGGAATCATGGTGATATGAGAGACAAAATCCCAGCAGAGATCTCCAAATTACTCTGACATAGCCTGAAAACATTACAGAGCATGCTTCATTTTAGACTGCCCCTAAACAAACTACCAGGATCCCTTCCGCCTGTCCTGAAAACTCTTCTCAGTAAGAAAGAAAATGCTATTGCTGCATTTTCCTCAAGAATTTCTTAAATTTTCTTGCCCTGATATACCTTGTTTAGTTGGGGTTTCTTTTCCACTCCTGTGCTCCCCAAACAATGAGAAACTTGAGGCTTAGGCAGCTGTCTGACTGCAAGCAACTACTATGAAGAGGATGTGAGCACACTGCAAGGAAGCACAACATCCACGCAGTGTGAATTTCCATCCGTCTGGTAAAACCAGGATTATCTTCCACTGTGCAGAAGCATCAGCGAAGTTTCTCTCAGAACATAAGCAGGCAAGTGAAAATGAAACCCCTGTAGCTCAGTAACCCTTCATGTTCTCTGAAATGCTGCCAGAGTCACAATAAATGCCTTATGCAGTTTCTTGGACTATCAAAGGGTTTAGACATCCTGTAAAGTCCAGCCCAACAGCTGCAACAACAGTTTGGATAAAGTTCAGTCAGAAAAGGACTTCTTAATAGTTTGGGATCATTTGCTTTTTTTAAACAACAAACAAAAAGCCAAACCCCAAAAGCCTGAAAATATTTTTTCTACATACCTTCAAATCTCTATAAACCACATTCTTCTCTGAATGCAGGTAATCCAGCGCTGAAACAATCTCAGCCCCATAAAAACGAGCTCGGTCTTCAGAGAACACACGCTCTCGTGACAGATGAAAAAACAACTACAAGAACAATTATTGGTTAATATTAATGTTTCTGAATTATTTCTTGCAGTTCATAGGCTATCCTGCCTGGAAGGTGGTATAACCCAAGAGAAAACCCCTTCCCAACTGTATTCCCAAATGTATGAAAAAGCATCATAATAAATAATAATAAATTAAATTATGAGATAATTATGTCTCATACTCACAGATGCACACTGATAACCATTTCATGTAATACAGTCTTACAGGTTCAGAAAATAATAAAACTATTTCTGACTGAACTACAGCTATGTATTAAAACTACAGCCTAATGCATGACTTAGAGAAACGTTAATATTCCAACTTTTCCTTCCTGACTGGAATACTAGCAAGCAGTTTCTAGTTCTCCCTCCAAGTATACTCACAATATTAATTTAAGTGTTAAAACTTGTCTGACTAGAGCAACGAGAAAACAACCTTGCCTCCTTGAACTTCTAAATGTGAGATTACAATATATTGCTGTCATGTAAAATATGAACCTATGCCCAAAACCTCTATGTTCTAAAAATTGAGTTGAAAAAAATTAAGTCTTACTTCTTCATATGAGTTACACCCAAGAACAGCTCCGTTTAACTGGGACAGTTAAACTGGATGAATTAGTTAACTTGGATTAATTAGAATTGCAAAAATGGACCTTAGCTAAATAATGTCAAGCAAAATTAGCAGTAGAACAGGAAAATCTTAAAGTATTAAACATTATTGTATTTCCCTTACCTCCCCTCCATTAGCATACTCCATAACAAAACACAAGCGATCATGTGTCTGAAAGGAATACTTTAAAGCCTGAAACAGATTTAAACCAAAACTTAGAAGACAGATCATAATGACAGTTAGAAAAGCATTTTTAACAGATTTTCAGAAGCAGACATGAAATTTTGCATTTAGTGAACTTTTTGCCCTTAAAACTTATATAATACTTGTATTTTCCTGTTGCAGCTGAGGACTGATTCAACTTATTTCATTAAATACATTTAATAAAACATTAAAACAATTCCTTGCAGAAGCTATCATCAGCTAAAATGCTGTGAAACAAAGTCCTGACCCATTAACAGAGACTCAATGTGTACCGACAGCGACTGGGAAGTTTCTTCCTCTGGCCACAGGCTCAAATGACAGGTAAGAGGCCACAACCAAACCCTGGGGCATAAGGTTTCACCACACTGGCTTCAAAACCTCTTATATGAAACACACAAGTGTTTTCAGACACCAGCCCCTTGGCCTCTGCCCTGCTGCCTGCAACGACTCGCTGCTGACAGCCTGCCAGGGGTCCGGCCAACACTGGCAATACCAATTTGTGAGCAATTCCCAAAAATAGACCAGACAGAGGCTGTGATGGAGAGTCACAAGGCACCTGCGTATAGTCCTGTCACATGTATTCCTGTGGCAAGAGTAACATCAATTTGTCTGCCATAGTATCAAGGTTTTTCACCACAGAATATGCTGAGCTGGAAGGGACCCACAAGGATCGAGTCCAACTCCTGGCCCAGCCCAGGACCACCCCAAAAATCCCACCATGGGCCTCAGAGTGTTGCCCAAATTCTTCTTAACTCTGTCAGGCTAGTGCTGTGACCACTTCCCTGGGGAGTCTATTCCAGGGCCTAACTACTCTCTGGGAAAGAATCTTTTCCTAGTACCCAATGTCTTGTAGCTAATGTCTCAAAACAGCCCTTGTTCTGGATATTTGGGTTTATAAAAGCATTAAAAAGAAAATACTGCATATGATATTGTTGTCCTCATTACAAAGGGTGACATTTTAAAACCAGTCATATTTTTTTCCGGAAAAATGAAGGACCATGTTTTAGGCACGTCAACATTATTGATTTTACTCAATACAGGCAATATTTACTTACAGAGGTCATGCTTAAAAGGTCTGAGTTCCAGCTAAGCCCTTGTACCTGGCCAAATGAAACAACCAGGATCCTACACAGTCTCTTAGAGGCTTTAAGCAGTTGTAAACAATTCAGAGACAACTTGTAATAAATATTAAAAACAAAATCTTGAGATGGAACTTGGATATCTGAACTCAGCCCAGAGAGACACTGGAGGTCTAAAATGAGAGTATGGATTGACTTCACAGTTCAAAAGGAAAGCAGCGGATAAAGCACAGTCCTGCTTTTTCCCTCCCCATTCCACATGGTCCTAGCATGATCCTTAGGCTGGTATTACCAGTGCTCTAATTCCACAGTGAGCTGTTTCTGGGAGCTTAAAAAAAAAAACAGAAACAAATCAAAGATTTCTCTCCCCAGTATATCTTCCTGAATTTGTCTGTCACAAGATTAGAGTCACCCTGATGTCTGTTACAAAGGGGTGACCACACATCTGAAGGGCAAGGAAAGCAGATACTCCTCTCAGAGATAGCAAGTCGTTAAATGGGTGAGCCCTAAAGTCAAACTGCACCTGGAAACACTGCCTCTGAGAGGTGCTGAGAACCTGCCTTGCAAGAATCGGAAAACTTGAAAAAGTATTTTCATTTGTGAGTCCCTAAAATGGGAGTGTACAAAACTACACAGCCACTCTGTAAACAGAGATCTCAGACGCATTATGTAAGTAACAAAAAACAAGGAAAGCCTTGGGGGCGGTGATGTCAAGTTACACCGTGCAGAGGCAGAAATGCTTACTGTTAGGAACGGGTGCCGAGAGTTCTGTAAAACCCGGTTTTCTGTCAGCGTGTGCGCTACTTCATCCTGAAACGCAAGCAGAAGGAAATCAGCCAAGTGATTCTCCAGACCAGCGGTCCATTTCGAACACTAACAGAGCCATCATTTACAGCTACTCTGAGAAACCTTCCCGGTACTTTGATAAAAGGCTGTATCAAGGGAGAACCACATCCCTAAGTCTCCCATTTATTCACTCACCTTTGCTACAATAACTTCCTTCTTCAGAATTTTCATAGCGTAATATCGTCCAGTTGCTTTTTCTTTAACTAAAATGACCTTTCCAAAAGTGCCTTTTCCCAGTAGCTTAAGGTATTCAAATTCATTCATGGTCTGTTAACGATACAGATAAAGAAGAACTGAATTACACGATCTAACAAGAAGTGTATTATTCTCAGACAAGAATTTCTCATTCACATAAGAATGTATCGTTTATGTCACACATGTGGGTTTTTTCATGCTTTTGTTTAGTAGAATTCAGGAGCAGAAATGATTCTTCCACAAAAATGAATGTCAGCGCCCTCCCAAAGATAATCAATCAAACTATTTACAGAAAACCACAAGCTTTCAATTAACTGAAGGCTCTTTTGCGTGACTCAACACTCAACTGTACAAGTAACACTGAACATATTAATCCACAGCCACTCTGACCTCTTGGCCAGTGCAGACACTCATTAAAAGACATGTGATGCTCTGAACCCACTCCGTTTTCCTGATGTCGCCCACCTCTCTAGGAGATCAGTGTTCTTGTGCTTCATTGAACAGCACCGAAAACCAGAGACAATATGACTCCCTGCAAGGTCTCTATCTACTCAACGAAAGGACCTTCCAGTGGTTCATGCACTGAGTTGCACACATGGGAGAATACCAACCAGATATTCTGATGAGTCAAAACAACACAAAACGCTTACTGGCAAACTTTAGAAAATCAGGCAACTTTGGCTACAGGTTTACTACAACATCCAATCAACAGAAAACACTTCTCACAGCATTAACTGGGACCATTCAACTTAGCCAACTTTAAATCCATTAATAAGTAATTATTAAGTTATTACCTTAACAATAGTGATGAGAATTCTTAGCACCATGTAGGCCAACTTGAGTTAGAGTAGCCATTCACCTTTTCACTTTAGACAGAACAGTTTGCATTGGATCTACATACTTTGCTACATCCAATTTTGCAAATTTGGACTCCAGTCCAAAAGCCAACCAATCATATACATTTGTTCTATGAATATGATGTTAGGATGGTCCTTAGGGAAAAGGACACCACTCTCTTTTCTTTCTTGCTCATCCCTTTGAAACGATTCTTGCTACTACAATTGTTAGGTACAGGGTCCTGCTAGGAAGGTTGACTAATCCAGGAGCAAACAACTGTGCTGGCATATTGGGGACACTGTTCTGAAAATTCTGAAATATTTAAAATTATAAACCACTTAATGTATTTCATTTGATATTTCAAATTTCTTTGCAGCTTTATCTCCAATGGATTTGCTGTTTACTATATTGTCTAATACAGTCCCTCTGTGCTCCTCTTTGTCCAGAGCTGATTTTGCTCACATGATTTACACAACTCCAGCTGCAGATCTGACAGCTGTGTGTACACTTAAAAGTCCTTTCCGCTTCTGGTTAGGCAGCTCTTTATTTCACTCCCAGACATACACCCAGTTTTCTGGCTGGTCAGGATATACTCGAACATGCAGAGTTATTACCAAGACTAAACTAACAAACTTGCACAATGATAGAAGTTTTTTTTCCCCAAGAGCAGCAGTTCCACCTCTGGCCTCCAGTGGCAGGCAAGGCTCAATACTCACTGCTGCCAGCATGAGGAGTTTGCAAAGTTTCATTGCAAATACAGAGAAACTTTGAGGATAATTGAATTCACCACCCTCTCCCACTTTTTGAGATTGCTGCAGTTTTTTGTCTCTGTCTTGATCCTTAAATTTTGCAATAAATAACACTAACATTGGAGAAGGTCAACAGGGCACCAGCTGCTTCCCGTGCATTGGTTGGAAGCCCACTGCCTCCCACACCCTCCCAGTAATTTTAAGATGTGTTGGAGTGTGGAAGAGGGATGAGTTTTTCCACCTCCAATAGGTTCAAACTTTTCACACAAGAGGTCACTCCCTCCTCAGAAAGCTTTTATGTCACTCCCCACCAGTGAAATTTTCAAAACATTCTCAGTTTTATTTTCTTTAGGACTACTGTTAATTTTCCCTTGCAAATGATCCAATTCTGTTGCAGAGTGTGATACCGTCACCATTGGCCCTGACTCTTGATATCAGGGCTTGGGGTGGGGGGCAGTGGAGGTTGGCTTAGCCTTGCTTTTGGCGAAGGAGTGCAGGGAGGTGACACCAGTGACATCGTGCTCAGGGAGTCCCGCCTCCTCATTTTTTACCGATGGGCAGAGTTTATGGTTTGGGGAGGGGTTTGGTTTTGTGGCATCAAACTCCTCCGAAGGGCTGAGGGGGCTGAAATCACCTTCAGGGAAGCCCAACTCCTCCCCTAGGCTGGAAGACCCTGGTTCATTCTCCACACCTTCCTCAGTGTTGTTAATTTGAAACTCTAAAGCTCTTTGGTTGCCAACGAAGTTGTCGAACAGGTTTCTCAGGTTTGGGGCTAGTTGCTTTTGGGCTGTTAATTCTCACTCCACCCTGAGGCAAGCTATTGTTTCAGCCTCCGAGGCAATTTGCAGCTTCATCACTGCTCTTTCTCTGGCCCTTCCAACATGTGCTTCTTTATCCTTCTGGGCAGCCATTAAAGACCCCGAAGTGGAACACTTACCAGGTGTTTTTTTCCCTTCTTTTGACAAAATTCCAATATTCTCTGCAAGTACCTGCATTTTCTGACAGTTTTTCTCGGATCACATATCTGTTCTATACCCAGGATTCCACGACCTTTCTGCCAGAAAACACTGGTTTTGACCAAAAACTACTTTCTTCTTTTTTTTGAGTTGGACATACAGGAGAAATACCAACTAGATATTCTCATTAGTCAAAACAACACAAAATGCCTACTGGCAAACTTTAGAAAATCAGGCAACTTTGGCTAAAGATCTACTACGACATCCAATCAACAGAAAACACTTCTCACAGCAATAACTTGGACCATTCAACGGAGCAAGCTTTAAATCCATTCGATGGTAAATTACTCAAAATATTCCAACAAGAGGGAATTAGAAGAAAAAGAAATACACAAAAAAAAATATAGAAAAGCACACAGCTACCAACTCCTGGGTTCCAGCCGTGTTCAGATAGAAACTCCAGGAAGAAGTAGGGTGCAGACAAGATGATGGCCTTCATGGCCCTTCCCCCAAGTGGGACTTGTGGTCATTTGGCCACTCAGGAGCTGGGTTAGGAGAGAATGGAGCACTGTCTCTGCTGTGTCCGTGACTGGCAGCTCTGCCAGGCTGGGACAGAGGCTCTAGGGGGCTGTGAGGCAGTTCACTGTCTCACCAGGGTAAGGCCTGACCTGCCCCTTCCTCCACACATAGGCACCCCAAAATGTCTTAAGACATCATTCCTGACACTGCCTCACAGAGCAGCCCTTTACTCTTATTTGTTTCACCATGAGGAAAAACACTGGAGGGATCAGAGGCTGAGCAGAGACTGTAGCATCAGATCAATGACCACTGCCAACATGGCAACAATAGGACTTATACAGCCAAAGGCTGCTGCAGCCTCAGTTTGGGGAAAAAATTAAGAAGCCCCCAAAACACCAAACTTTTCCACATTCTTCCCTACATCTGGCTGAGGAGATTTTCTGCTAAACTGCTCAATACAGTTGAAGCCAGGACCCCAATAATCATTTTGGTTATTCTCATCAACACATCCAGGAAGAGATGGTCACTGTTTCAGAAGACTGTATCCATTTGATGAGAGTTGGTTCTTGCATATCTATGAAGGACTAAGCAGCAAAAAAGGTTCTATCAATTCCTTATTGCAGGAACAGGTGGGAACACTTTCAAAAACAGAAATATGAATAGAGGAACACAATGGGGTAGAAAGAAATAAAGGGAAGTTGAAGATAGATACCTAAAAAGGCTCAACAGGGCAAAGATCTCGGGCACATACTCATGTCATGGAAGGTCATTCCCTCTGCATTGAGACTATGTAGGGCCTAACGCAAAAACACGAATTGTAGGAGGCCTGTGGACAGACACTGCAGTGGCTGGCTGGAGTTAGCCTAAACCCTTAATCCAGAGCAATTAAATCCATGGACCCACCCTAAATCCTGCAAATCCAGCAGAATACCTTTGCTCCAGCCTGCAAGGAGTTTACAGAGTCACAAGGTGCAGCAGGAGCTTTGGTTTCAGGCTCTGTACCACAGGAAAATAGGCAAACCAAACCCAGACCTGAGCTGGCCTTGAAAGCCATCCAGTAAGGACACGTGAACTCAGAACTCTGGCAGACCCAGACAGGCTCTGCTCAGCTGAGACAATTGTTTTCTCCAGAAGCTGAATCTACAGCCAATCATGTAATTGTCAGGGGAACAGACACGGCTTGATGGCTATTTCTTGTCTCTATTTGAGAAAACCTAAAAACAGCCAGTCCTGTTATACCCACTTACCACTTTGTGTTTTGGCTTCGTCATAGAAACTTCCATTTCTTCAGCACCTGAATTATCACTGGGAGAGCCAGATCTAAAATCCATCATCTCTTCCTCTTGTTTCTTGAGGCTGTCTGCTACTGTTTGGATGGCTTTTGTCCATTCTTCCCTGGCAAAATATAGGCAAAGACATTAATTACTTGTGGCTTTAGATTACCATCTGCCATGGCAAGGATCACCAAGGAAAACAGAGCCACTAATACTCTTTGATGAATCAAAGGAAATATGATGAATTATGTGCATTTTTGAGCACTGTAAAAATGCATTTTAAAAATCTTTATTAATCGTACTAGAAACAAGTGATAACTGAAGTCTGGACATAAGACAAGGCTTTTCACATAACAGAATTTTAATGGGCATTCAGTCAACAGCTCAGGATATGATCTGGCGATACAGAGATTTACATAACCAAAACAGACTTGCCAAAACCAAAAAGCAAAAGGCTTACATGAAGCACAAAGCAATTAATCTATAGTGCACTGAAACACACATCCAACTCCTGGGGACACTATGGCACCTCCTTGCACACGTATTGCAAATTTTAGTGGCCGTAGTGGCAAGGGATATTGGAGAAAGTATTAAAGCTCAGGACACTTAGGTTATTCTTCTGTTGTAAAGATGATGACATTAGTACAGCAACTGCTGTGTAAACTTTAGCAGAATGTCAGCAAAAGCAGTGACATTTCATCTTAGGCATCTTAGGCACAGGTCTTGGTTACAACAAAGTTTCCACAGCTGTTTCAGCAACCAGTGCTCTAACACTGACCCCTTCAACTCCCATGGATACCACTTCCACTCCAGTGTCCTTTGGGAGATTTCACACCTTTGGAAGCTACTGAAGTGAAAGTTCTTGGCCTTCACTCGATTTCACTGCAAATTTATTGAACATAAAGAATACAACTCATAAGGGCTTCCAGGGTCTCGGGACCCTGGCTTTAAAGAGACACACGGGCTGAAGACACATCCAGTGGACTATCTGAACTTAACACGTTTACTGTCTTTTGTATATGCAGGGAACAGGATGTGGTGGTTTAGTTGGTGTTTTCTAAGGACTGGTTAAATTCTTCTCCTGAGGACATCCCAGGTAAAATATTTTGCTACTACAGCAGGATCAGCAGCAGACAATGCTGAAAAACTGTGCACAATCTGCAGTGCAGCCATGCCATCCTTATCAATGTCCAATTTTTCACTGGTCCTATGGAGATGGCTTTTTGAAAAATTGTATCTGAGCATGTCAGTTTCCATTTATAATGGATGCAAGAGGCAGATCACTACCCAGAGGAAGCAAAGTCCATGGGAAAAAGTATCCCACACAAGATTTTAATAAAAACTGCACCATGTAAGGTCTTTCCTGCCTTGTGCGCTTTTTTTTTTTTTTTTTTGGATTTTGCCTGAATTATGCACGATTCATCTAGCCCTGTCTGGGGCAGCAGGGTACATTCAGAACATTCTCCCTATACTCCCAGCACAGACTGCTCTATTCACCATCACTAACACATTATCTTATTTACTAGTCATATTTTTATATTCAAAATGATTACAAAAAGAACTTCTTCTTCTGCACTTAGTTCTCTCTCAATTTCTTTCAAAAAAGCAAACATTGGTTTTAAGAGGCATACAGAAGCTAAAGGCATATTGACTTTCATATTTCATGTATCTTTTGTTACTGACTTGGTTGAGATCTCGGCCCTCCTGAAGCGAATATCTTTGATTTCTGGGAGAACAGAAATTCACCCTCAGCTTTTATGTCTCAAGAGTACACAACAGAGGTGACTAACACTCTGAGCCCTGAAGTGTCACAAAGCTGACTTAATTGGCAAGGAGGGAACAAAACAAGACTGAAATACAATCTTCCCCCAAGTGGAAATTGCTATTCACTCCCTTTAGGGTCACTGACCACGAAGTTCCTAAAAGAAACAAGGACCAGTTGCTTTTTCTTTGCTTTTAATTTGACTTAACCTTCTTCTGATCATTGTAACAGAATCAATAGCAATAATAAGGAGCATGCAAAGTGCATGCAAAGGCTATGAAAGAAATAAGTAAGTAATACTGGGTAGAATTTACTGGTCTTCAAAATAAACATGTGCTAGTACAGTATCTAGGGAGGGTTTTGAGATACCCACTCCCTTAGGGCAATGATACTGGAATAATTTAAGTTCCGTTTCTGAAGAGCAAGTAAATATTTAACTACTCAGTAGTTGTAATATAGCTGTGCTGGAAAACTGCTCTCTCTGGAGGTAAGAGATCAATTCTCCAATGATGAGAGCACAGGATGTAGCTCTTAGCTTTGTTTCCTAAAAGATGAAACAGAAATCTGCACCTGCAGCAGATAACTATCACCTTTATTATCTAATTTGCATAAAACATTAGCAATCAGCAATGATACAACTAACTTTTCCTTTAGAAACAGGGTGTCTAAACAGACTTTAAAAGGTCACTATTTTGATACAACTCAACTCTGCCTGAATCTCTGTTTCACTTATGCTCATTCTTCCAGAAACTCTCAGGTCAGAAGCCCTTCATTTTACATACCACAACATTAGAGTGAGAAATGAACCTTATGTTTCCAGAAATAACTACCTGTGTGCTGGTACACACCTGCAGCTGTCTGTTTTGGATACCAAACTTAGCAACAATTCTCTTACAAATGCTGCTCAAAATTCACTCTATGAACCAACCCCCTCTTTAGGGTTGCTTTTATACTGGAAAACATACTAAAACTGAGGCAACTTTTTGGCAATTTTGTCGATTATTTGTCCCTTTTCAGTCCAGACGTACAACATCTGATAAATAAGAGCTTCAGCAAAGGACTCACAATTAATGCTGAACACTTGCATCTGCTTTTGCAAGGAGTTTATGCATTAAATATGAATGAAACATACCGCTCCTCTGGAGTCTCCACATGAAATGTTCTTTCAATTACTGTGGTCCACTGGAGGCATCTAATGATAAATGTGTTTGGTTTAGGTCGCTCTGTCTTCATCAGCTGGCACTCTACCACAATCAAGGAAGAAAGAGTCATGGTACATAAGCAGGTTTAAATAATCATTTGTCTTTATTCTTATCAAGCAAACTGTTGCAATTAATCAGCCATAGAAATCTCTGTAAGTACTTCTTTAGGAGACTTGAGACAATTTACTGTGTTGATGAAACCAATAAATAGCTTGGGAGATAGCCATCTAAGCAGCTCAGAAATCAAATTCTGCTTTGGAAGGCTCCACATTTGGTCTGCCCATAGAGGTAAGCAGAAATGTGATGTGATAACACAGAAGCCATTCAGACTCGGGTCCCACACTCTAAAGGTCATCCAGAGCACAGCACATGGCCAAAGTCATTTGATAACGTAGCAATTACATATCCTGCAACTGAAGTCAAGCCCCCACATTCCCTCCTACTGACTTTCCCACTTTAAACCTCCCCGTCCATGGGTTCCGGGGAGCTGCAAGACAACATCTGATCATTTTGCAGCAACCTGATGAAGGCCGGACTCAGCATTTCCAGTCCTCAAACACTAGAGGGAACATCAAACTGCAAAGGCACCCCCTGAGAAGACCCCGCTGGAGAAGGCCCGGGGAGGGCTGCGGCACTCGGACGCGCACGGACACGCAGCGAGCGGCCTCCCTCACTG
Source organism: Regulus satrapa (assembly GCA_013396955.1). Lineage (NCBI taxonomy): Eukaryota > Metazoa > Chordata > Aves > Passeriformes > Regulidae > Regulus > Regulus satrapa. The sequence continues at coordinate 204,051 of VWZN01017941.1, read as the reverse complement.
CCAGGGTTTAAGCCCAGCCTGAAAAGGCTGCAGAAGTACAGCTAAATGCTAAGCCACCACTTCCTTCATCAAAACGTTCTGGTGAGAACTGAGTGTAATTTTTTTTTTTAGTTTTTAAATTACATCTACTGCTTCAAGCTTCCTAGGATGTTACAAGTGTTTGCCCTTCAAATTTGGGCCAGAAAGTGCTCCTGATAAAGGGTACACTTTAGCTCTACTAACAGAGATCTGGAAAACAAAAGGAAATCAATGAAATAACAAGAGCCAAACCACCACATTCTTTAGATAAACATTAATAGAAAAGCTAATTAATTAAACAGATCCTGCAAGAGGAAAGTCAAATTAAGAAACCAAGTGAGCAGGGAGGGAAAAATATAATTGTGGGAGTTATTTTCTTGCATTAAACTCTTTTCCTTGCAGTTAATGAAACCACAAGCTTGTTGTTATTTGGGCTTCAGTTTCTAAATCGACTTCTAAATAAATAAAAAGGCACTATGAAGACAAGAAGAAATTTCTCTTTACTGCTAGAGCTATGAACTTCCTCCACCATCAGCAACATCCAAGTGGAGGAGAGATTCCACCAGAATGACAGTACACATTATTAAGGCTACACTGGTACTATTAGTTTAATTTCATTATTGTGTCAATTTAGAATGCTCAGTTTTAAGTTCAAGCTCTTAATTAGCACCGGGGTAAAATATTTACTTCCAGTGTTTTTGGGTGCTGTATTTTTGGCAATACATTTCATGCCTCATTTGCTGCTGGAATTATAAGCTTTTTCAATTAGTAACTGCATATTTCATGACAAGAAAATATAATTTTTTCTTTAATAGCATGCCGAGGCTATACTGCATCCTACCAAAGCACTACAATTAGATAAGAGAAAGTTTATTAATGAGTCATGCAAAGGCTTTAGTGCAACCAAAGGCACTCCTTCATTGAGATTGAACAAGTTCCAGGCAGCAATGCAGGCGTGCTGGATTCGGCCTCCCAGCCACCTCTGTCCTGTCTCACAAAAGCAGCAAAAGCCAAACACAACTGCCCGGGCTGGCGCAGCCCTGTGCGCATGGTGCTGATAAATTCTGCCCAAAAGATCTCACTCCTGCTCCCAGACCTCCCACCTCCATTTAGCTGCCCTTCTTTTTTTGTTGTTTGTTTGTCCTGCCTCCCATTTTTATCTCCTCAATGCGATTAGATTAAGGCTGGGGTTGTCCTCTAGGAGCCTGCACAATGCAGCCCTAAGACACCGAATCTGGCTGAAGACTCGAAGAACGTCAGCCTATTTCCTAACCTTGTGCTAATCCAGAGCTGTTCTCCCATACTTATCCCAAAGTACAACATTATAAAGAAATAAACAGAGAGGTTTAGCTTAGATTTCAAAAACACTTTCATATTCTGAAGTAGCAGCACAGATACTTAAATTAGCCATGAACTCTAGATTTAACCATTTAATTTCAGCATGATAAACCACACAAGGTTTTTCCTGCCATAGACAGGGGCCAATTTTATGTCATTCTTCCCCTTAATCAGCATTGTCCATTGATATTTGTAAAGCTTGCTGATCCAGCAATCTTTAAGGCATACAGCAAGATGAATAATAGAGATTTGTCAGTTAATAACCACTATAACTCAAGAATGTCACCCAGAATTGTTTTGTTTAGTGAACAATATGCTGTTTAATTACCCTGCTCAATCATAACAGCACATACCAAGAAATACAGAAGGTTTTACTTTACCAAAGCACTGTACCACACAGGTTCTAGAAAGTTTGAAACTACTGCTTCTCACTGTATATGAGAATCATCACATGGATTTTATCAATAAAATAACAGCTTTTTTTTTTCTTACTTTTTAACCCAACTGTGTGCTCTTCACTGTAGTTAGAAGTTAGAAAAGCACCAAATCCATCTTGTCTAATCGTCAATATAGTAGTTCATCGTGCACCAGTCCAGCAGAGAACAGACAGAGATACTGTGTAGTATTAGGTCTGATTTATTTATGGGATGTTTGGGGATTCTGCTGTAAACACATTCAATTTCAAAGAGGGGCTGAGGGTTGCTTACCCACCTGGAAAAAATTTTCTCTGTGAAAACAGGCCAACCTGAGTATTCCCCATTTTCAACAGAGTGAAGTACCATAAACATCAGCTTGTTACAAATTATTTAAGTTTCTCTAAAGAACTCCTTGATTCTGGTGTTTGGTCTTTTAAAGTAAGTAGGACAGAGAAATTGTTCCTAACAGGAATAGACACCAAGGCATTCAAATGTAAATTACCATTTTGTATTTGAAAGACACTTAGTATTATCCCAGTGACTTTCTAAATGTCACAATATTTGCTTTCCCAGCACTTAAGCTAAAAGGCAGATTACTGTCGATGAAAGTGTCAAACTCTGCTCCCTATATAATGACATCACACTTAAAACAATAATGGCAAGGAAGAATCCTTCCTATTCCTGCTTTGGTTTCTTTAAGGAATGGAGAAACAGAAAAAAGAAAACAGAAAAAAACCAAGGAAAAAGGAAAACATAAATAAGGAAACTAGAATGATGAACAAATAAAACTTCTGGAGGGTAAACAAGAATATTATGTTGAAGTGTTTGTTTTCTGCGAGCACCACTGGATAGATTCAACTCTGAACCGTTCAGCATGGTAAAACTGAGGAGCCAGGAGCACCAAGTTACAGACCTGCACAAAGGTGGCTCATGGTAAGAGCAGACAAAAAAAATCTAACCATTAATCTGGCCATCCTGTGCCTTCTGAAAAATGCTTGACTGCAGACACACAGTCCTGTCCCAAAAGGAGCTCTCGCACTGTTGAGCAATTATGTTTTCAGCAGTACAACAAAACCACCACAGTCCATCTTCCTTTCTGACAGCCAAGAGAAATAATCCCTTTCTAACAGCAACAGCCTCCCTCTCCATGTGGTTTTTCACAATATACTGCTTTTCTCAGCTATATGGTTTTAAAGGCTTATAACCTAATAGGGAGACATACATGATAATCCGAGATTACAATTGGTATGAAGGCTACTTAGCTCACAGATTTACAACTCGGGCTCTGTTGGTTATTCATCTGCAGGAGCTCTGGAGCAGAACTTTTAGGTACAGACTTTTTTATTCCTCCTACCTTATTAGTAGTAAAGCACAGAACACAAACACAAGATTCAAAAATCGCAGTTAAATACTCGGACATCATGTTTCACAAGTGTTACTTTGGGTGCTTTTGTGGGGTTTTTTTTGGTGGGTTTTTTTTTTTTGTTGTTGTTGTTTTGTTTTTTTTTTAAATAAATCATCAACAGGTTAATTCCAAAGAAAATAAACTCCTTAAACACAGCAAACATAGGTATAAGGCTATTTCAAAAGGAAAATTAGGTGGAGGAAAAGTTGTTTAAAAGAAATAGTAAGTCTCTCTCTCTCTCTAGCTAGAATAGTTTAGAAACAAGTTTTCAAAAATTTATTATCAAAACCCTCACAGACGAAAAGGAAAAGGCTAATGTAAGAGAAAGAAGAGACTGTCAAGCACATGGGAATCACACACTATTTATTGCTAATACTTTCTTCCATTAGTGACCATTAGTTGTTATCTTCTGTCATAGCTTTCTCATGAATTATTTCGCACTTCTCATGCACTGACAAATTACTCAATGTGAATTTTACACTAAAAAAACTACTACCCCTTTTTAAAAAACAGTCCCTTTACTTGCAAAGATAAAATAGCCTACATTTTTGTACAGCAGAAGAGGGTAAAGATTTTAATCAGAAACATGGGACCATTTCCAAAGAACAGACTGACAGAGACAGCCTGCCATCTCATTAAAAAAAGAAAAAAAAATCTGGTTCACTAATTAACAAAAAAAGTCCAGGCTATCATGGTCTCTTGGAGGAAAAGAAACCAGAAGGATGAATTTTTACAAAATATTTAATCTAAATTTCCCCTACTTTTCACTGGCAGGAGGCTTCTACAGGCCTGTGCTCTGGCCTGAGCCCTTCTCCAGAGACAGCCCAAATTCATTCACACTAACATGACATGCTAACCTAAATGAAAGGATCAGGCAAGCAGGTTCAAAGGGAAAGCCTGTGGTGCAAAATACATCCAAATAGTGATCCCTGAGCTGAACTCAGCTGGTTAGAGCAGGTGCTAATAACACCAAGTCTGTGGGTCCAATCCCCATATGGGCCATTTGCTCCAAGAGCTGGATGCGATGATCCCTGTCGGGACCATCCAAAACTCAGAATATTCTGTCAATCTGTGAAAGTGTGGAGGGCACGCAGAAGGGACAGAAGTGCTGGCAGCACTGCCTGCTACTGCCTACTGAGAAATTAAATCCTGGTGGGGAAACAGCTGCTTCTGTGGGTCCAAATCCACAATAATGACTTCTAGCAAGGAGGCCCCACTCCAATCTTTGAGGCCACCAGGCAAGAGCCACTGCTAGGAACATCCTCCCTCCCACCCACCACCCAGCCCATGATGTCTCCTACAGGGACTACAACTCATCTATAGGCATGTGCTGCATCTTCTCCAACAATGCTCTGATGCCATGGTAACAAACCTGTTTATCTATAAATACTGAGACTGATGGGCTCAATCTGCCCAAAAAGCATCACATTCCTGTTGTGAAAACTGATTTAAGCTTACCCATTTTAAAGGCAGCTTGGACAAAGAAAAGGTGATGGATGCATTTTTACTCCTTGGCACTGAGCTGCCCAAGTAATTCAGTTAGCAGCAAGAGGATGGAAGTGTCCTCCAGAAAGTGCATTTGCTAAAAGCCTCTGGCTATAGACCAAGTACTGAATTAATTTATTAATTAATGGCTTTCTGCTGCTTTGGTTTACCTTCTTGATCTGTAAGAAGATACCAGTCTAAAGAGGGAAGTACCATGTCATTACTGAAATGAAAACACTACCACAATTCTGCATCTCCAACAAGACAAAAAGCTCCAAAGCACTCTTGGAATCCTACATTGAGGCATCAGGCAACAGCCATTTCCATGTCCATTATTTACTCCCATCATCACTCAGAACAGGTATATGCTGCTACTGGAGGAAAAATAATGAACATTTCCATTAATTTCTACTGCTTCCCAATCCTCTTCCAGGAGCAGGCTGTTTCAAAATAAATGCCTGCTTAATTTTTGATCAGCTACAAAGATGAACCTCCTGCATTTTGAGCTACCTTGTAACGAGGAGGGAAAGCCCCTACCCTTCTCTCTGCAGAGCCTTGCTTCCAGTAGTCACCAGGAACATGGAACAGATCATTGTTAATAACAGGTGCTACAATGAGCTATTTTTAAGTGGTGGAACAAGACACAGGCAGATCATGAGACAGGAAAGATTAAGAACAGGAGAAAATAAAAGCTGGAAGTATACATTGAAAGGCTAAAAACATGAGCAAGAAAGGAAATTATCTTCAGAGTCTTCTATCACATCCTGTGCTGGAGCACCTGAGCAAAGTCAGAAATGTTTGCACAGTAGAGAGTGCAAAGGTTAGGAGATGTTATAATTTCCAAACCCGTTTGTTTGCTTTCATAGAAGAACTATGAGTTTGTGTTCAAAATTAAGAAAATCCAAGTGTGCTTCATTAAAATATGTGCTCAATCTGCATTCTCTTATGCTAACAATTAAATAACTCTGACCTATGCCAATGCCACTGGAATCCAGATCTGGTGGCAGAAATGCTTCTGCTGTTCCTACTTGCCAAGTACACGCACCTGGGTGAATTTTCACTTTAAAGCAATTTGCTGACTAACATACATACAAAATATTAACAAATAAACCCTTTTTATTCAAAACTAGAAACAGAAAATTATTAGAAAACTTAAAAAACCAGAAAAAGAAGCAGAGCATCAAACCTCCACATTACAGTAATTCCTGAGAAACACAATGGGATTTATCAGCACAAATAAACGCACCTAGTGTTTAGATACATCACTCTGGGCAGATCCAAATGTTACTGATACAGCTTACCAGCTATGTTAGAAGACACCAACCCCCAAACTGGACAAGGGAGCAGCTAAAAACACTTACGAGCTACTGAGAAATTATTTAAAGGTGATTCCCGCTGGTCAACATCCTGGGGCCGTTCCTTGTAGCCAATGAAGGTGCCATCATTCTTCAGCAGGAAATACCGTGGCCTCCATGTTTTGATGTATTCTCCTGCAAAGAGAGGATGGGCAAAGGGAAACGACATCAGAAAGCACCCCAAAATACTGGCACACCGATAATTTCTGTTAATATTGGAACTCTGTGTAATCCTGACAGCAGAGTTTTAAGAACGTTCCGTTCAGTTTGATACAAAGAGTGGAAAAATACAGGCACTGAGTCACATACTGATAGCAATGCTAGCCATAAAAATGGGACTTCATAAAAGGTAAACAGCTATGTTTTGTTCTTCCATCTACTTCGATTTCCATTCAAATTCTGCAACATCTGCCTTAAATGCATTTTAAATTTTAAAAAAATCAGAGCAGATGTCCTATGTATTATTTTTGCTATTGTCATTTTTCATACTGACAAGTGGAGAAATTTTTTTCATTTACATTTTGCAGCGCAAGTATTTTAAACAACAATGGGTAATTTACTAATTAGTCAACTGCTTTATCAAACCAACAGTCACTCTCAGACCATGAGAAGATAATTCTCTGCTTACATTACATAACATCACTCACTTCTCTCACAACATCTCAAGCATGAAACACAAGATGATATATCACAATATGAAGGAGAAAACACTGGATGATGTATAGCCACCACAAAGTCGAAAACAAACATCCACTCAGAAAGATACACCACCTTTCTTTGTCTGAGGAAACACCCATTGCTCATACCACGCTACTGCTCATCTGAGCAACCTGCACAGGTGATATTTGCGTGACTGTGTTACAGCCATAGTCAAAATGTTCAGCAGTAGAATAAGATGAAAAGACTTAATCAGAACCTCAGTTATTTACAGGGTTTATTAAGCTGGTCTTCAGGGAAGGAAGAAAGAAGCCCCATCGATGGCTCTTTTGGACGACTGTCAGTATGCCTCTGGTTTTTGTTTACTGACCAGATAATTATTTTCTGAGGCAGTCTCTTGAGAACCTCAAATAGCTTTTCACGGTGCCAAGCTGCCCCTCTAGGTCCTGTAGTAATGTTTCTATTCAACTCAGCCACAGAATTCTCATTCAAGGTATTATCCTAAACACAGTACTGGCCACACTTTTCCAATTCTGCTTAACTCAACAACGGATTTAAAAATTTGAAAAGCAAACAGTTAACTAAAAAGCACCTACAGCTATGCATCCACCATACCCTCCCTCCCTTCTCTATGGTTTCTCACTGGTTTGTTCAACATTGGGGAGAAGATGAGGGAACACACTAGGAGCTGAACTGCTTTCCAGCCTGCCACAACAGGTCCACGCCTGTGTACCCTGTGATGCTGCCCTGCAGTGGCTGGTGCCCAGTGCCCACAGGTTCACCTGCTGGCAAGCTTTTCAAACAACCAAGAACAGTGAGAGAAGGCCCACCAGATTTATTGGTTGTGGCAACTTTCTGCTGCTGCCCTGTTCTCCCAGGCTCCTCTCACACTTTCCCGCTGCTCAGCTTTCCTCCGCTGGTGATTTCTCTCCCAGGGAAGTGCAGCCTGCCCCAGGAGCTACCTTGCAGCTGCTTTGTCTCCTTCCTCTGCCCACAGACCTCCTCTCCGTCTGTGGTGCAGTTTCAACCTGCCCTGGGCAGCAGCTGTGTCACTTCTCTGCTCACACTCACCCTTCTCCCTCCTGCACACAGAAGCAGAAGCGACCCCGACACCCACACAACACAGGTGTGGCACAGTCCCCACCAGATGCTTTCACCTCTTCAGTCCTCACTGGGCTCTCAATTTTCTAATTTAAAGCAAAAAAACTAAAAGCTACTGAATTGTTGGAGAGAGTCACAGAGAGCCACCTTTGTAGTGGCCATCTCTGCAAAAAACATCCATTTGAACTGATGAAACAGGCATGGGGCAAGAAAGTTAAGAGGAAAAGGAGCACAAACATTCTCACTGTTTCTTTCAGAGACGGCTGTTACTGCTGTATTACCCCAACCTATAAGGTGTTTAAGAAAGTCATCATCACTCCAGGAACTTCAGAAGAACTCACCTGTCATGGTTTAACATTTATAAGGCAAGGACGTAAATGCAGAAGGTTTTGTTGTCATCATCTTTTTAATTCTGACCTTAATTAAATGCTGAAAACTTTCTGGGATCAGCAGGAGATTATGAAGCCTTTCACATTTAAATTATCAGTCCAACTCGGCCCAGATCAGGGAGATTACTCCAATCTCATTACTATTACACCACAGATGTGACTACAGGGACAAGAAGATATGTGGCAGCTCCTGACTAGAGGTCTGCCAGGTAAGCAGGTTGGGGAGGTGGCTGCCCAGACTATCAGGATTTTGGAGCATGCTGTTACACACCTGACTCACTGGTATTTCTTTCCCTTGCATAAAGCACACCAAGGAGACCTAAAGACCACCCCATACCACTTATCATATCCGCACTTAGGATTAAATCCAAATTGGATGGGACAAAAAGTATCCGAACAGAGACAAGACAAGAGGAGAGTTTGTACCTCCCTTACTCCCCAGTTTCACCACTGGCATTTACAGAGGGGACGTCAATTTTTTTGCAGATTCTGAAATTATTCTCCAGTTATTTGCAGTGAAGTATACATAATTTTAAACAGAATTACACTGTACTGCCACAGGAGACTTTCTCTGAGATTAGATGCTTATGTTTGCCTCTCATACTTTCTTACAGCTTTATCCCACCAATCTGCTTCTCTTTTAGAAACACATCCTCTAACAGGATTAATCACAGAATCTTTAAAATGCATTCCATACATATATAGCATCCTCCTCCACACTCACTGCTTCTGTGTGAAAAATCAAGGATTTTATTACCACCAGTCATTCTGCAGGGATCATTCTACTTGGATCTTCCTTTAAGCATTGCTTTAGCTGGTTCCTGATCCACCTTTTTAATTTGCAATTAATTATTAATTTTTTTTCCAAATGTCTGAAGCTTAATAAATACTCTAATATGGCAATCTAACATATTATTATTGCTCTTGCCAAGGAGAGTATGAGGCACAGTGCAGTCAGTATCTGTGGCACAAATTTTTATTATATAACACACTGAGGTTGTACTTCTGTATCCAGCAAAAAAGTGGCAAGACGCTTCTGGTGTGTGACTTCCCAAAGATATGATCTCCAAGTATAATTTTACATTCAAGCCTGAGCAAGCTATCACTCTTCTGCAGAAGCTCGGACACACAGATTCACCAACAGCCATCAAAAAGATGTACCAAGTGCATATTCTTAAGAAACAACTTTATATTTTTATGATAAGCAAAAAGACGATAAATGGCCTACAGCCCACGAGGACCACATCAAAAGTTGACAGCAAATCCGAATACTGGGAGCAGAAATGGTGTTTGTCAATACGGACAAAAAAATAATTATGTGGAACTGCTGGGACAAAGCTGTCTGAAAAACATCAACACCTCTTCCTTCCTCCAATATACTCAGCAAGCTGTCATGCCTCAGGAGTGAACTGAGCTCTTTCAATTTTTGCCCTGTGTTCTTTGTTCCTGTTGCGGTTTTGTTTTTAAGAATCTCAAGAAGAAGTTACTTGAAGTCACTAATATTAGCAGTTATGTAGTCACACTAGAAAGAATCGTACCGAGTACAGTAAATGCAAGCATGTGTGGCAAATCCTATCGGACAACACTAAAAAAAAAATAAATTATCCACCATGGAAAAGTGAACAATTTACAAAGCAAAACATTTTTTCCTCTGTGATTCATTGCTTGTGTAATGCCCTGGCAGAGCCTTCTTTGTTTTCAGTAACAGAATGCTAACACTGCAGAGACAGGAAAGCAAAAGCATGGGTTATAAATCCTACATATAAAATCCTGGAACCAAACAGACTCCTCTGTAGCTTGCTAGCTTTATTATTTAAAATCTTAATGTAGCATTCTGTTTACTCCAAGCAATTTCCAAATTGCAAAGATTCCCAAACTGTATATATCTGGAAACATACACAAAGATTGTTATAGCCTGATTTCCCTTTATTGCCTTGTGTCTGCCCCCACACACTGCACATTAAAATACTTAACACACACTCAGAATGTAAATCCATCTCATGCCAGAAAAGCTTTTTCGATGTAACACATACTGCAAAACACACTTATGCCTTGAATATTTCAGAAAAAGTTAAACACAAAACTCCTTTGGTTCATGCAAAGTTAATTCTACTGAGGATTTACAATAATGCAGGGTTAGATTATTTTCCTCTCCTCCCCACAACAGTATCTCACCGAATCTGGAGCTGTCTACCACTGATAGAGTGTCTAACATCAGAAACAGCTGCCACTCCCTGGGAAGCTCACGGGGTAAGTGGAGAATAATGAGCAGCAAGCACCAGCAGAACAAAAGAAAATCCATCTTTATTTACCAACTGCTGCATGCTTGTTGCTGCATCAAGCTCATTCAAAGCCAACACCACACCCTTTAATTCAGAACAGACTATATTTAAGAAGCCTCTGCTTTTGTTTTAATCAACTCATACATACCAATGGTTTGGAAAAAAAAAAATCATTAGGTTAACCAAGTCAGCATCCAATGCTACCCTTGATATTTAAAAAAGCACCCGACCTACTATTAACTTTCTTAGGGCCCAAAGTAACCAAGTAACAAGCCCAGGAGCACTGCCTGAAAACAAAGTCTCAGTTATACCAAATGCAGTCAAGTGGCTACCACAAATCTACCAATAAATAATGCATTAAACTTTCTGCTCTGAGCATCCAAAGCAGCACCTTTAATTGCACATAAACATAACACTCAAAAAATTAGAACTTTTGAGTTATGCAAGCCTCCCCTACATTCCCTCAATGCTCCGACGATGTACAGCACTCCCTGCTCTCACAGCCCCAGTTCCTGTCCGAGGGAACATGAAAGTTCCGCCAATCCAGTGCTAATGTGCACCCGTCAAAGGCGGAGTGACTCATTTCTGAGCCTCAATGGCCACGAGAAGTGGTCTGCAGCATGTCGGCCTAATAAGGGCTCGGAAAACAGATGCCAATTTCCTTAAAGATGTGAAGCTTTCAGGAGCTGCCATCTCGTTCTTGCTGAGGAGTGGGATGGGGATTTACAGTTAGTTCTTCCTGCTTGAGTAAATTGAGTTAGCGTCCACTCGCTTCAAAACCAGCTGAAATCAAGACAGATTTGGAAAAAGAAAACAGGGCTTGAAAACTTGCCTTTGCATTTCTAAAGCACTCGGAAGCAAATCCTTTCCAAGTGCAGGGAGCTAATTCTGGATCTTAACGACCTGACACCAAACAATTAAGTCTAGGGTGACCCGAATGAAAAACTCGCAGCTCAAATATGTTTTGTTTTTTATAAAAATAGCTGCACAGACACCCACCAGGCTGGCGCACCACTCTTCGCTCCCCTTAGCAAACTGTCAGAGCAAGATATTTAAACACAGTAGATTTTCGGCAGCTTGGGGAAATCAAAAAGAAAGGAAAAAGAAAAGAGGTTATGTTAATGTCTTTCCCAACACGCTGGCAGAGAGGAGGACCTCTGGTTTGTCTGCCTATTCAGAGGCGCAGCGAAGGGGCCGGTTCTTTGATGATTTTTTTTGGGGCCCCTCTCTGGATGCCTCCTCGGCCACCGCCTCCAGCGTACAGCTGCAGAGGCGCTCCCTGTGCCTGGAATCTCAATGAGGTGCCGGGGCCTGCCGATGGGGCTGCTCCCGGTGCCGAGGTCACCCCAGCCCGTGGCCTCTGCGCTGAGGGAACAGCTCGGCTCCCCTGAGCATGGCCACCCCTGCACAGCTCAGCTCCTCCGTGCCTGGCGTGGCCCTAACGTAGGCTCCCACGGTCCCAGCGGGCTGATCCGGGCCACAAATCGGTTCCCCGCTTTCTTGCCCCGCGGGCAGTGGGACGGCTGTGGGGCGCGTGGCCGTGACTGACGTGACTGCCAACAGGTTCGGAAGAAGTGGCGCCTCCTCCTCCTCCTCGGTTTCAGCTTTTCTAAACCTCCTGCCGTTTCTCAAGCTCGGGGAGAGTTGCAATACGGGGCACCTGCTTCATTATCATATCTTGGGGGAATATGGGGAGGGAGGGAAGGCGGGAGGGAGGGACGTGGGCACCAGAGGTGGGGTGAAGGGTGATGGATGAGCTGTCTGGCCTCGGAGTGACAAAGGGAGCTGTGGGAGGACAACTCTTGGTCACCTGGCACCCCACATCTGTAAATTAACTTCAGAAATCAGCACATAGCCTTGGCTTAGGGCTTCCCACAAACCTATGTAGAAAAGTAAATGCACTGGAAGCTGCCCCTGCGTTTAGTTACACAACAGCGCAGGTGGGAAACACCTAAGGAAGGCAACGGGCGCTCTGATTCACAAAGCTGGCCATGGGAGAGAGGAGAAATCAGATTACAGAAAAAGAAAACCAGATCCTCACCCAATACTTTCTCTGTGCAGGGGATGGACAACTACCACGTTCTCAGATTCTATCTCTGCCAAAGGGTTTCAGATCATCAGCCAACAACACCACTGCAGAAGATGACACCTCTGTATTTTTCACCACTATATTTCAACTATATAGTTATGCAAAACTGAAACATGGAGGTTTATATTTTTCTTTTTCTTTCTTTTCTTTTTTTTTTGCTGAATTTCAGTTTAGAAGGTCAAAAATGTTGCCATATTGCTTACAGCAATCAATTTAAGCAATACCAGATATTCCCAAAGGAGTGAAAGAGAATTAATCAGCATGTAAAAAACCCCTTACTCCTACCTTTGGCACAGCTTAGTCAGGCTAGTCCTAACCTACAGCTGTCTCCAGTGGGAAAAAATGTAAATGAAATTTCATTAAAAACAGCAGTTTTAAGGATAGCTACATAAATTAAAGAAAAATATAAAGTGATTTCTTAACCTATACTGAAAACAATCTCGGAGTGAATAGCATCTTCACTACCTCATGGTGCAAACAAAAGGACTTAAAACTACCATGAGGTGTCCAACATAATTAGAGAAATCTTTTCTGCAATAAACTTGCAAGCAGCTACAGGATTTTAACAAAATAAAACGTTCCTGTAACAGAAAGTGCCATCATGTATTTCTCTGCTTTTGACAGGTGCCCAACTCTCTCCCATTTTTATAAATAAATAAAAATGACAGAGGAGGTGTCATATTCACTGAACTGAATTAAGCATACTTAGAACAATTATTTCTCCCCAAGTAATTTTTACCTTGACACTATGATGGAAAATAGCACAAGCAGCTAACGAGGCACTTCAGCTGCTAATAAGCCTCTGCAAGTTTTTAAATACATTCCCTTAGAGGAAGGAGGTACCTACAACTATTCCTCAAGCTCAGTCTGAATATGGTCAATATTTCTGCAAATCAGGCTCCTAACTGCACCCCATGTACTTATAAAAACAGTGTGACTTAGTCTTCCAAAGATTTTATGTCTACTACAAATACAAAGGAAAAATAAAAACTAAACCAGAAACACCAAACACACCACACCCTGGTGTATTTGAACAAGGATGGGCTTTTCTAGACAGCATCTGAAAGTTGATTCAATTATTTTACCTTTTTGCCTAAAAATCCTTAGGCACGACTCTTACGCTTATCTGAATACATGCCTGATTTGAATATCACAAACCCAGTTTTGTTCTTCAGTAAATGCCATCTAGAGACTGGCAGAGTGGCTGAGGGGACAAAACAAAAAACACACATAAACCAAAGCTCTTCCAGAACAAATTAAGACTGAAACCACAGTTTTTAAACTTGTATTCCTCAAACGACCTAAACATAAGGGATGTTCAGGAAAAGCATCATTAATTAATTTTAATTTATTTTAGGTCACTTCCCTCACTCTACTCCATTAAAAAACAATTAGGTGAGTCAAAGACTCGGCAAGAGTGATTTCTATGGGGCATCTATTTGCTTTACCAACATTAAACCTGGAAAGTCAAAATCCCAAAGCTGGTGAGGCTGAGATGACCTGGTAGCTTGGGGATGGGAAAGCAAGAGCAGGGCAGGGAAAAGGCAGGACACAGCCACAAAGAAAACAGAAAACATCCACATTGAGAATGTTTTCATCCACCACTCCTTGAGTCCCTGGTTTGCTCTTCTAGACTCCCATTACCACATCATTGTGTCATTCACACAGTGAATCAAAATCTCAGGGAACTGTAAAGAAATGGGAAAAAAAAAAGGCTAAAAGACATTAGAGGAAATTTATGGAAACAGCAGTATTTCTAACACAGATATGAACCCACTTCAGAGGCAGTTTGAAGAGGGGAAAAAAGCCCTCTCCTTGTAAAAACTAAGCTGCAGAACACAAGTTTTAATAAATAAGCAATTTATGGAGAGTAAGAAATTAACACATTGTATTGTCATCCTTTAGTGTCTGGGTTTGAGTCCTAATTTTCGACATAAATGCTCAGAGCTGCTTTTGGTCACTTACAATAAAAGCTCTACCAGTAATTTTGTGATCCTGCTGTGCATCAGGAAATTTCTTTAAAGTGCCAAGAAAATAAAATCAATGTAGAATTTTAAACATGTCTATACAAACTGATAAATATTTCATAGAAAGATGAATGAAAGCTAAGTTAAGCAAACATTTTAATGGAAAAAATAAGAAGAAGCATTAAAAAATAGGTGGTGTTTTCATAGGGTTAGGGATAATTTGAATTTCCCTTCTTCATTTTGTAACTAGCAAGTCTACAAAATCCTGGAGGAGGACAAAGAGACCAAGTTAGTTCTAATAAAAAGTTTAATTTATCTTGAGGCATTTAATGGCCATCAATGGAAAAATTAGGAGCACTTCCCAGAAAGCAAGTCCTAATATTTGTTATCATGGCAACCTCCTGGTTACGCCTCCAAATTTAGTATTCCACAGATAAGTTTTACTGAGTCACTACCCCAAACTCAGCAATGAAAATCTCCTCCAGATAACAGGAGTGCTGCCTCACTTCGGAGGAATTTCGCAAAGTAACTTAATTGCATGCGGAGAATTTATTAAAGCAAGCTCACCACTGAATAGCATAAAAGCAGAACATCCACTGCGGCTCTGGTGCTAAGCTCAGCCGAGTAACACAGGCCTAAGAAACTCTGCCAAGGATTTCTGTGCCTTGGACTAAGGGGTGTCGTCACTGTAAAGCAAGAGCACAATCCACACTGCTGCCTTAACAGGGTCACAAGCTCAGTCAGAGCTACACTATTACAACTCATTTATTTTTATAACAGACAGTAAAAATGCTGAGCCTTAATAGAATCAAACAGCAAAATTCCTGCCGGATTTCAGTGGTACGGCAATTTAGCTCCGTGACATTGAAACATGTCTAAAATGTCTAAAAACAACTAAAACTACATACATATAATCACAACTACTTTTAACTCCGAAGTCATCTATTATATTAAGCTCATAATACTTCTCTGTAACAGCTCCAAGCTCCAGGAGAGAAGGAAGCATTTCGGTCACAGAAAGACCTGTTTCTTACATAAGGACAAATGAAATAAAGGCCAACCTGAAATAAGACACAATAAAGATCCACCTACCTTGACACTGTAAGCACAAATTAATTTCCTTGGTGCCAAGAGCATCTTGCTACACTAAAGTCACTTTTCATTTTAAAAATAGTATAAAAAAAATCAACAGCATAGCCCAAACAGTAGTGGGTCGCAAATGGGCACAGAAGATGGGAGCTTGAATTACAGTTTCTAGTCTGCAGCGCCTCTAAGTTTTGTTTAGGGAAGACATGGCAAAAATTCCTATCTTTTCTATTCACACTGCTCCTATAAGCAGTGGAAAAAACAAACATCACCTCCAGCCTGCCCTAAACTCACCAGTTTCTGTGGACATCAAATCTAGCACTTGCCTCACTGGATCTTCTGAGGTCAGGGACTGCTGCACTGGCCCCATTTTCCTCCTGGTTTTCCAAGCACAGCACACCACACCACACAACTGTTCCTCACCACACACACTCCTTCATCCACCCAAATCCTGAAATCCCCATCCTGTAATTGAGCAAAGTTCCCTCTCTGAAGTTCCATCTTCCCACTCTCACTAGGATGTCCCCAAAGAACTGAAGGAAAACAAACTCCAAAACACATCCCTTGCTTCTAACCACATTACAGCTACTCATCAAGCGCAGAACTTGAAACAACTACAACAGCTCTTCAGGAAAGTCAGATTGCCACACTTTGAGAACACCAGAAAACAATAAAGAGCTTTAAACCAATATGACAGCTTTTTGCTTTTCCCTGTTTATAATTTTTTTGTTTTTTTAAAGGACAGAGAAAAAGCCCTATAGGTCAACTTACAGTAGCATTCCTGAAGCTCATGTGGGGCTACACTTGTGCGTCAGGGATTTCTGGCAAGAAAGGTACGGACACACGTCCAGAAAAGCCTGCATGCAAGCACACCCTCTGCTCCACAGCATTTCCTGCCACTGGTCCTGAGCTGATGTTTCCAGCTCAGGTGGCAGCTGCTGGGGGCTCCTCTGCCACTCCAGGGGTCAAGTCAAGCCAGGCCACCCTGCAAACCCTGCTGCTGCCAGTAAGGTGGGAGGGGAGAAGGAGGAGAAAAGGTGGTGGGGGGGAGATAGAGGTGCCTTTGGGAGGCAGTAAACTGTGCTAGACATGAGTGACATGAGTTAAGATGTGGCTACAATTCTGGCTGAATTAACTGCACCAAAGCAGTGCTGACAAAGGGACACGCTGGGCCTCTGATGGACAGAAGGTGCTGACTGAGAGCGCAGGCAGGGCAGGGAGAGGCTGCAAACCCCCACCCCAGGCCATGCCAGTTGTGTCTGGTCCCATCACGTCCTCTCCTGCCCCTGTCCCAGCACCGACAGAGGCAGATGGAAGTGCAGGCTGTGCCCAGTCTGTGGGACGAGCATGCTCCCCACTCAGTACCTCGTTCTTGCCACGCAGCCAAATCCAGCAAGTTGAAATCTCAAAGCTGTATCCTTTAGGTACACACAGACGCGTGGGTGTGTTCCACAGAGCTAACGTGGAGCCTGGCTGTGAGCACAGTATCGCTGTCCGACCCTGCTCCTTCACAGGCACAGCCAACACTCACAGGAAAACCTGCCAATGTCACACTGGCCACGAAGACTGTACCACCCTCTGCTCTGAGGAAAGCTGTATGGTTCAGATTATTCCTCTATCACTGCTTTTGCATGTTTATTTCCCCATCCCCTGTGAGAAAACCTTTTTAACTTCAGGATTACAGCCTGAGTAGCAAACGAAGAGACAAAAATGTTTCCAAAAAGCAGTCACTGAATCCTTACAATTTTCATTTTTCCACAACGTACTAAGCGAACCTTGGTTGTGGGCAGACTTATCGCAAATTATGGTTTTCTAAATGAAGACACATTTGGCTATAGAAATTGGACAGTACAGGTAACACCTTCTTCTTTAATAGAGAGAAAAAAATTAAAAAGAGAGAGAACAAAGGACCCAAATTAAAATGATGTCCTGGTATTTTATTTGGTGGTAAAATTGCAGCTCAACTACAAGATTAACTAAGCACAAGTCCACTACTGGCTCACTATCACTGGTTTGAGGAAATGTTTTTCTATATCTTTTTCTTCCTCTCATCAGAGGATCCAAATTTCCTAATTTAATCATTTTCCCTATTTCAAAAGAAATGGAAGCCTTTTCAAGCAATGAAGACATGTAGTTCTTTAATCACGGATGCAATACAAAATTTAAATATTTTCAAAAAATTAATCCTTTATGATAAAGTTTCCCAATGAACATTAAATCAACAGGTTCCAAATTTCAGGTTTAAAATCTGATTTCTATTGCTGCTCTGCAAAACTATCACATGTTCTTGCCTGTCTTTACTGAAAATGCAGTCTAAATTGCTACTTTCATAAAGAAACAGATCCAATATTAACAGGTGTTCCACAAAAAATTCTTGATGGCCTGCAAGGATTGTTGTACCTGAACCAAAGGTAAAATTTACAGCTATTTATCCTACAGATATCAACTGTTCTACAGATGCATACAAGCAGGTTCTCGTTCCATGCTGCAGTTGGAATTTCTACCAAATTTTGGGCAGTCGCAATTAAACAGCTTCATTTGCAGTCCTCTATTCTTTGCACTTAATTCATGACAGCATGCAGGATGGAGAAAAAGTGGTTATGGCATTTCATCAGGTATGCTTTCATGTCTTAATCTTTAAAAAGGAAACTGTAAATAGTAAGCTGGAAAAAGGATGATGATGAAAAAGCAAAAAAGACAGGGTGAGGGAAATAAAAGGATTTTTATTAAAATGGAATTTAGGATTATAAACATCAATGCCTTTTAGAAAGGGAACCATCCATATTCCCCCTTTCTTTGTACTGAAGTTTAATAACATTCTCTCCAAGTTCCCAATTTTGAGAAAATCACTGGATAAACACTTGTGTTAACCCAGCTACATGGCTCAGTGCCAAATGTAATGCCAAACTTCCCAGTTGCAAAACGAGCTGTTTTTACACACCAAAGTAACCACGCAGCAGGCCTGCCGAGCCTGAAGACAGCTGACAGAGATGACTGTTGCTGTCCCCCCATTGCACCGACATCCATCCAAATACCAACATCTGCTGTGCTACAATTTACTTTTTACACAACATTTAGCAAAACAGTGCCTCTGACTGCAACATCATTAAGGAAGTAACAACAAATAAATCGCAAAGTCCCATCAGACAATTGTAAAATTAAACCATAGTTTGCTTTGCATACACTGAGCTTCAGCTCAGGCGTGTTGGACTTCAGAAATAATAAGCATTAGAAAGCGTTTTATTTTATTAAACGCACAACACAAAATTCTGTAAGCCATGACAAGTGTAATCCATCATTACAGTGTAAATTACAGTTTTGAGGATATTGACTTGACTCAATCAGCAGAGAAGCAGATGCCTGCGAGGCAGCGCAGCCTGCCTGGGACCATCGCAGCAGCCCAGACTCCTAACAGGATTACACCGTGCCTGGGAGTGTAAGCTCTAAATTCAGGGCCCGCTCCTTTCCAAACACTCAGAGCACGTATTTGTGCTTGCAAAGTAAGGAATTAACATTCCTAGAAACTCAAGTGCCCTTTGCTTTAAAAGCAGGACTGAGCACGGGGGCCAAGGCAATCTGACCAATGCACAGAGGGGAGGTGGGCTCTGGTAGCGAGCCTTGTTACAAATTCACAGCGTGGAGGTTCAAACCAAGATTTTGGCTCCTGAGTGCGAGCCAGGCCTGGTGAGGGGTTCCACTGTACTGCCCAACACAGTTCACACCACAGAAAACCCTACGTGATCAGTGTCCTCCAATCAGTTGTCCTTCACACCTGCATCACTCCAGCTGCAAGTCAAAAATGGGGCTGCACTGCCACTCTGTTGGCACACAGGCAAAAGGGGAGGAAGAACAAAGAATTTTAATCTTTTAAATTGTGACCAAATTTCAAAACCAACTCCTTCTTCCTTCTGTCCTGCAGCAATTCTATAAATGCAAAAATATCAAAAAAAAAAAAGGGGGGGAAAGTCTCACTTTCACGTTTCAACATATCAATGTTTCATTTTACTGAAATTAAAAATTTAATGAAAAAACAAATTTTATTAGGCATCAATTAAAAGGTTTTCCCTCAGTCTTTCTGCTTTGCATCACCCCTTTTAAAATCTTTAATAAAAAAAAGCTTGAGTTACAAAAAACAACATTTTTTGTCAGAACAATTAGTCCCCCTACATCTCCAGACAACATGTCTGTCAGGAACAGCAACATACCCAACACTCAGCTCAAGATACAAGAACTTGGCAGGCTGTATTTCAAAGCAGTTTCACCAAAACAATACCGTTTCCTTTAAATCCCTATCAGCTTAATAGTGGAAGACAATAATATTTCAGATAACATAGACAGCAAGCATTTTGGTAAATTCAGTGGACATTCTCTACCCAGTTCAAAAATAGCCAACGTCTACAGCCAGCTTAACAGAAATGCTACTTCACCTTGATTTATGCTAAAGGCAAGTGGTTAAGGCTTAAATACTTCTGGGGTTTTGGCCACTGTTGATCTGTGTTAGATTATGCATATATGCACAATATATGCACACACACACATATATATGTGTGTGTGTGTGTGTATATATATATATATATATAGATATATATATGCCCATTGTGGGACACAGGAGGAGCCATGCAAAGCACAGCCTGTGCCCAGATCCTCTCCCAGGCAGGGTTTTAGAGGACAGACTCCTCTGTGCTAGCTACTATGTGTTTGCACAACACAAGTCAAGGTCCAATTGGAAACTTATCTGAAGAGCTGCTCCTGCGCAAACTTTAATTTCTGAACCTCTGAGTTCAGAACTGAAACACTATTTGTTTGTCCATTTATCCCCTGGCACGGTTGGCTTTTTGTCAGACAGATGTATGCCACATGCAAGTCATTTCCCAACCTCTCTGCTCCACCTCCTTCCACACACTCTGACCCCTCAGCAAATGTTGTAAGAGAGGAGGAAGTGTTTCTGACAGTTTGCATACTCTCCACAACAATTTTATGCCAGAGTATAAATGTTTTCTCCTGCCCTCCAACCCTACTTGTAAGGAAACAAAGCAAAACAAATACCACTTCCCAAACAACTGAATGCCCTAAACCTAGCAGCAGGAAAGGAAAGGGGAGGGAAGGGGTGGAGAGGAAAGGACAGAGAGGATGGATTACACTGAAGTTATTTTTGTCCTGTTCAAGTGGATGGGCAGAGACAACTAAATATAGAATTTATCAAGGCAGGTGAACAAGAAAGATGACATGAGCCCCATGTTCCAAGAAGCAAGCAATAAATGAAATATACTTCTACCTCCTGGCCCAAAAAGCTTCTAAAATGAAACTAATTTGCATGAGCAAGATTCAATTGAAAAAAAACTCAGCTCACTGCCTCCTTCCCTTCAGACATATCACAACATACATATTAAGCAGATAGGTTTCCTGTCTCTTACCTGTGTTTTATATATATACCTGTATCTATAAAAACACGACTATAAAGTCTGCATTAAAATGGA
This sequence comes from Regulus satrapa, assembly GCA_013396955.1. Lineage (NCBI taxonomy): Eukaryota > Metazoa > Chordata > Aves > Passeriformes > Regulidae > Regulus > Regulus satrapa. The sequence continues at coordinate 182,986 of VWZN01017941.1, read as the reverse complement.
AAGAACTTCACTCTGTGGTGACTCTGGACAGAAATTCTTTAGAAGAAAGTATGCTTGCATGTACAGCTGGGTAATAAACTTTGCTTGAAATCAAACATTAAGGAATGTTATGTTGTCAGTAGCAACACAAAGGATGTGGTTTCTATGAAATTTAACCAGTTATGTCAGGGACTATTGCTTTCTTCTGGTCACACTGCAGTCCAGGACTTGCTCAGAGTAACTGCTACAGCAGTCTGGATTTCGCAAGTGAAAACCCATTCATACATATTTTTAACTCCTTCCAGGGTGTGAGTTAGGCTGTGAAATGCCCTGGGTGGCTGGTGCCAGAAGTACACACTCCATTCAGTAACTGTGAGCAGGCCAGGCTGGTAAACAGCAAGACTCACCCAGGCTCTTGGGCTCACAGAGCCTGCAGCCAAGGAGCCAAACAGCCACATTCAGAAGGACTTTCCTGCTCAGGGCTTTCCCTGTGTCAGCACACAGAAGCAAGAAAGGAAACCTCTGAAGGGAAGACATGGCACCAGTCAAGACGTGACTTTAGTGGAAGCCACACTCACATCAGTGCCATAATCTACCACTGGGCTCAAAGAACAGAAAGCTTTTATGTGGAACATTTCCCTTCTCCCATCTGTGCTCTCAGTTACCACAGTATCCAAGAGCCCCACGGCTTGAGCTGCATTTGTCCTCACAACATCCCCATGAAGTAAGGAAGTGCTGTTATCACCACTTTACAGATAGGGAACTGAGGCACAGAGAGAGAAAAATAACTCTGTCCGAGGTGTTTGTATAAGGAGGAAGTTCATGGCAGAGCAGGGGGAAGACTGGCTTCGATTCTGAGTTCTAGGATGGTACCCCCATGCACCAGACACCTCTTCAGCTCCTAGAAGCTCTGCCTTCAATTTGACTGACCTACCAAACTGCCCTGGGCCACAAGAATGAGTAATGGATATGTCTTTTAGCAAGAGCATTTCCAGCCCAAGAAAAATGGAAGAGGGTATCAGACATAAGGGTTGTTTGCATTAAGAAATCCAAACCTGAACACAGAAAACTATTTCCAAAATAACCACCACTATCCTGGTATTGTGGGAAAAGGAAGGAAGATGTATCAAGTTTTCAAAGCAGAAAATTAAAAACATCCACAGCAGATTCTAAGTATAATTTTAAAATAATTAGTGAAAGTTTGACAGGAAGCTGGTATTAGACGCATCCTTGAAGAATCTCCCTGTTCTTGAACTTAGGTTCTACAACAAGAAGAAATTTCAAAAAGACCCTTTGGTAGTACAGTTATCTCATTTCAAACATAGATCCAAACACAAGTCTAATGTCGTTTCATATGGAGACCTTGGCTCCAGACTTGACACAACAATATTGTCTCAGATAAAACAAATTCCAGAGGCTGCACACTGCTCAAGGTTTCCCCTTCCTAGCTGAGCCAGGCTTCAACCCTGCCCTCAAAGGCTCTCTCTTTTCTAAGTGAAACAGCACATCAGGTCCAAAATGTACTATGTCCTTTGGGACTCTAGTTGAAATCATCCAGTTATGAAAGAATCTACAACTTAAGGGCATTCATAAAGCAGCATTTAATGTCAACTGTTTGAGGTGACTATTACCCTGGAACAAACAGCAGAGCCCCATAACACTATGGATCACTGGGTTTATCAAATCTGATTCCAAAAGGTGACTGCTCATCTCAATGGCCAAAAAATGACAAGACTGCTACTAAACCATCATGAACAGGCCTTGATGAATGACACAGTCACTATACTGACTGGGTTAAACTAAGAAATTTGTGAGTTGGTGGTAGCTGAGGACACCAGACCAGCCATGATGAACTTCTCTAGGTCACCTCTGCTACCCACATCAATTGCTTCTGATAAGCTGGACCTCAAGGCCCGGGCCTCAACTTTTACAACAGGCTGTTGCTGTAAACTCCAGGCACCAGCAACAAAATGTACATCTAAAGCACACCTCCCCTGCCTGAAGGAGCTGTAGCCAGCTTCTTCTGAAGGCAGTTAATTCACCACCAGGCTCCTAATTCAACTTCGGTCAGTGACAAAAATAGAAGCCCTGCTTGAAGGTAACCAGAAAGAATAGAGGACCACACATCCTGTTACCCCCAAATTTCTCCCCTTTCTTTTATACCAAGACTATAAAAAAGCAGAGAAAGGCTGGGATGAGGTTAGAAACATTTCTACTTTCTGACAGCAAGTCTCACAACAACAAAAGCCAAATAAACAAATGAACCCAAAACTTCCAGAAGCTTCACAGCTACATAGCAATCTTAGTAAACTAGACATTCTAGCAAGTAAAGCAAAAAGCAACTGTTGGGTTCAGACCCAGAAGACTCACAAAAAAGTAGTAAATAAGCACAGTTTGTTTATTATTCCAAGTTTTGAATCTTTCCCTTGAAAAATCCCAGCTTCTGCATTTGAACAGACTGGCCAACACTGAAAAATGAAAAGGCCTGTTGACAACTGAGGAACTGCTATTTATTTTCTCTTTGATGGCCATCACAAGCAATATGAAAAATAAAGCCAAACACCTCTACATACGGGGTTGTTATTCTCCTTCCAAATCAAGGTGGGCTTTGCATGAGATTCCAAATATCCCAGTATTAAACTGGTCAAGAATCACAGAATATTTAATGTTAAAAAGAGCCATTTGGAGTGATATAGTCTGATCACCCTTCCCAAAGTGGGGCCACTCAGAATGCTGTAAGAGAATTCCTAACACTAATAGTACACGTAGGTAATTCAGAATTGTAAAAAATCAAACCCAAGAAGCAGAACAAATGCAATTTAATCAAAGTGCAAATCAAATTTGGGAAATAAAATCTCATGGCCTGCTTGGCCACGTGCCTTCATTTTTCTCTCCTTACCTCCAATAACTGGTCTGAGCATTTTAAGAGTCAACAGAAAGACGAGTATCAATACATTCTCTGTGTGTTCTGGGCATAAAAAGGAGTAATGAATCCACTGTTCCTCCATGGTTTATTTCACCACATGAATGATGAGAGAAAAAGCACAGGATTGTACATGGTCACAAAGGTATGCATGGCCCCTGAAGCGTGAACATGTATCTGCAACCACACATCCTGTTGTGTGCCATTCCGCTTCTAAAATAATGCCTGAAAAGAGGAAAGTCTCCAGAAACACGAGGTTCTGCCATAAGTACACCCACCCTATTCACGGGAATAAACAAACCTCTCCAAGAAACCAACAAAAGCTGTTGTGAAGTAGCCCGTTCCTAGTAGCCTGGAGCAGCTCCCAAAAAGAAAGCTTTCCTTTGGCAGTAGGAAAGGTTTCTTAAAATGTGAAGAGAATGTAATATATATCCATCTTCTGTATAATCCTACCAGTAACATGTCAGAGGATTAAAAAAAAAACCAAACACAAACCCCAACCCTTAAAAGTGCATAAAGCTTATTACAGTGCATCTGAATTTTCCCCCCTATTTTAGATGCAGCTCTTCTGTAACATAATGATTTGTGTTGCTGCAGCACACAGCGAGTTCAGATCCACATCTGGATCTGAGCCACCTGCTGTACACATGGAACAATGAGCCAGTCCCTGTTGTGCAGAGCTGACTGCCACAGGACAGGGACAATGGAAAGCCAGACACAGACACACGCGAAAAGGGGGGGACCGATACTGGGCATCACTGGGAACAGCAGTCTCAGTACACACACATTACAAGTTCATTGGGGCCTTTTATAAGCAACACAAGGAGCCAGAGCTTTTGAAGAGGATAATAAAGCAGCACTGCAGCTGTTTACAGGAACCATTTCCCAAGTGTGAAAGGGTAGCACAAGAGAAAGCACGTAAGTGCTTGCTTGTCTCTACGTTGTAGTCACAGTATAGACACATGCTAGGCTAACGGGAGGCAGAAGTTAACATCTTAATAGCAAATTAGAGATGGTAAAAATAGGTATGAAAAGCAAAAGCAGCTGGTTTTGTAGCTCAATGCAACAGAGGAACTAGTGGTAGGGACAAAGCAGCAGTCTAAAGAAGGAGCTCTGCCCTGTTCAGAGCAGCACTCTGAATGGGACACGGTTACATGCCAAGCATACAAAGATGCAAGATGATGCAAACCTTAGAAAAGTATATTCCCCCCACCCCCTCCATGTTTTGCTTTTGTTTTCCATTTTCAAGAATAAAAGTACAGTCCAACAGCTACAGGAACTTTGAAAAAATCAACTTTGAAGATTAAAAAAGTCTCTGCAGCTGATCTGCTTAGAGTTGCTGCAGAGCTGAGACAAGTCACTATTTTTCAGACAGAAATCTGGCCACCTGCTGCTCTAAGCAGAGAAGGCGGGATACATGTAAAATCATGCTTTCTCTGAAATTACAACTGATATTACCCAGGAAACACAGACTAGACGGGAAAAATATGCATTAATTCCAAATGGTGCAGTGTGCTGAATTGAACTCTACATGGCTGGGTAGCAGTCTTCATTCTGTTCTCATAGGTTTGCTCATCTTAGAATCATTTTATATTATTCCCAATGAACAATCTTTTACAGACACTTTAGACCTGTGGGTTCCGTTCAAATCAGAGGGCAGATATTGGTTAAGACTGGGGCATCACAAAACCTCAGGCATTAACAAAAAGAAAGTTATATGAGTTATTATGGAAGGATGAAACACCTACAGAACAAAAAGTTCCTACTGCAGCAAGAACAGCACATTCTAACCCAATAAAAGCAATCACCAAGTCTAGTCACAGAGCACACTACAAATCAGATCAGTCTACGCCAATTACAAGGTGTAAGTTTTAAGCAACTGCTGTTAATGCAGCTGAGCCACCATGCTTGAAGGGAAGACACTGCTCCCCTGCATCTGTCTTTAACAGGGCTGTCCCACTGTGTTTAAAACACGAGGTCACATTTGGCTGCCACATCTTTGCAACCCCACTGCATAAAGGGTAAGAATTAACCCAGCTTGTAAAAGCAACAGTCTGGAGGGAAAATGCCTCATTTTACCTGAACATGCTGAATCTGGCAAGAGCTGACCATCAGGGAACACACAGAACCCTTTAAAAATACACAGCATCATTTATTACACTGGGACAGTACTTTGTGTTGCACAATCCAAGCTTTTGTTTCAAGCAAGAAAATGTTTTCTAAATATTTTATCACCATGACAGTCTAGCCTTGGACTCTAATTCTGCCCTTGGTTACTCCAGAAAACCCCTGTGAAGTCAACTGTGTTGCACAGCTCGTCACTGCATCCCAGGCTGCCGGGAAGGCTCACCTGGCAGTGCAGCCACCAGAGTCCTCCTGGGCCTGTGTGCTCTGCACAGCTCCTTCAGCCTGAGTTATTCTCAGCCACAAACTAAGATCTGTGTGAAGAAACAACATCATGTGTAAGAGGAAGAGAGGTTTGCAACTACGAAGCACCAAACATCTTCCTAAGAGGTTCAGCTTTAACCGAGACAAAACCTACTCCAGAGATAGCAGAATTAAAAATTTTCAACACTGAGAGAAAATGAGGCATAGGAAAATATCCCAACTTCGAGGGCCCTGCTCCAAGTAAAAACATGTCTTTCAGGGACATTCATTTGGAAAACTAAATGTGAGCAGATACAGCCCAAGTCCACAGCACAGCCCCAAGAAGAGCAGTGGAGCATTTCCGTATGACTCAGGAAGCCCAACAAACACTTCTGCAGAACGAGATCAACAGGGTGTTTATATACAGCAGCAGCGTCATGTGAACGGGTGGTTTTAGTTTGTGAAATGAATGTTTGCATTGTCATTAAAAAAAAAAAAAACCAACACAAAAAACCCCAACAAACCAAAAAACACCCTCTATTCCACTCTTGCAAGTTTCCAACATAAAAACATAGCAGGGGAAGGAAGTACTTCACCAGCCAAAATTTACAAATTCTTACCATAACTTTGGCACAGTAAACTTCTCCAGTGTCACAAAGGCCTATTCTTCAGGGGGCTTGGTTGCCTTTTTTTTTCAGAAGGACTAATCCACATGTGAAGGCTATTAAAGAACACACAAAATGCCAACAGAAGCATAAACATGCACATTTTGTGTGTGTCTGTTTTCCAAGTTATAGCTATTTTTCTTTACACAGATACCTAAGAACAGCCTGGAGGCAGGTATTCCTGCTTTCTTGCTTTTTTTGATGAAGCTCAGTGAGCTTTTGCCTTTCCCAAAATGACAATGCTGCTTTATTTTAATTCATTCAAATCAGAGAGAGAGATTCACCCTCTTGAGCTGCACTCAAACGGTCAGGCTTCAGGAATTTAACAAAGAATGAAGATTTTAATACAGAGGGGTTTTGCTCGTTAGTTTGATGAGAAAAGAAATTCCTCACAGTAACCTTTTAATTGTTTGAGAGGCACCTTACTAGAAACTCATAGAAAATGCTTAGTACTCTAAGTTACACTCGGCATTTCAGCACAGCAAAACAAATTCATGCTCTGAAAGTCAGCATTTTTTTCCTCTTATTATTTGAAGCTACATAAAAGCCCTAACATAGATTTGAAAGAAATATAACAGAAAATTCTGCTTGATCTAAGTACATAGAGCTAAATTTATCCTTCAGCTTCCAAAACACCACTTGGAGATTGGGCATTTAGAGTTCTATTCACTGGCTAGAAAAAACCCAAATGGTACATTTTTAAAAAGTGACTTTGAAATATTGTTATGAGAACAGGGACAAGCTATGTAAACCCTAAAATTCTGTGGGTCTTTGTATTCACAATTATTGTCACAAACTAAAAGGCTCATATTCCCTACTAAGCAAACATTTACAATTAAATCCATTCTGCACAAAGCATTTGCATTTTGAGATAGAACAGTCAGTTGTTCAGCTGCTGTGATTTAGATGGATTGGTTCATTATTGCTGCAGTTCGTTTTCAGCTACACTGTATAACAAAGGGGTGCCAATGTAGTCGTGAAAGCTAAGTATGCTGCTATTCTTCCATGATTATGTAATTTAACCATCTTCCCATCTCCCAGATCAAGATATCTTGACTTTACAGGCTAAACTTCAGCAGAAACAACAGAAACAAGCTGTCACAAACGTGTTCAATAGGCATTATAGAGATACTGCAAGTCAGCTGGAGGCTGCTGCCAGCAAATTTGCAGTGGTTTTCCACAAACGAAAATGCAATTTTTCCCTAATTCTTATTTAGAATAAACGCTTTTCTTATGATACAAGTGATAAGGCAACTTTGACTTCTACATCAGGAGATACATGAGTTATATATATACCTTTCAAATGTTCCTGCTACAGTAAAAATGTGCCTACATCAGAAAAGACAACCAGATTTACAGCTATCCCTGATCCAAAGAAAATTTCAACTTGGAAAAGTCAAATAGTGTCCTACTCTTTCACTGTCTGAGCACCAGAGACAATATTAAAGGGACCAATTTCATTGTTTAAGAGGGTTTAAAGAGAGAGTGACTTCTTACACAGGCAGACAGTGACAAGACAACAGAGAATGACTGCAAACTAAGCTAGAACAAGCTGCCCAGAGAAGCTGTGAATACCCCATCCTGAGAAGTGCTCAAGATGAATTCGGATGGGCCTTTGAGCAACCTGGTCTAGTGGAAGGTGCCCCTGTTCATGGCAGGGGTTGAACTAGATGATCTCTGAGGTCCATTCCAACTCAATTCATTCTATCATTAAAGCAGATAAACAATTTTTTTAAAGTAACAACCATGTAAAAAGGCAGGATTTCTTTTGAAAAAAAAAAAATAATTATGGGAAAAAACCCATGGTGATCTAAACCGTGTCTTCTCAATACATTGCCTGAGCAGCATGAAGGGCATTTCCCATAGAGTGACTTCATCACTGAATATATGGTGGCATAAGACTCATATACTCTGCCCAGAAATCAAACTCCACCTAGAAAACTACCTCCAAATCCTACAACCAGCACCGTCACCACAGATAATCACAACTGGATTCCAGACTGCTTCATGCATAAACTTCCAGTACAATAATAAACATTTAACACAGCTAAATCCATGCAACAATACATTCAGGTCTTGAATTATTCCTTGGTGTTCCCCAATTTTCATTCTACTTAATGAGCATAGGAAGGCAAAGAAACTGCAAGATCAAAAGTTAAAAATAATAAAACAAGACAAAGAAAAACCTATATTACAAAGAAAACACTGTCAGTTAGTTTAATGATTGCTATTTATAGATGGTTTATTGACCACAGACAGGCACAGGGATACATATGACGTGTAGAAACACCAGGCCAGACAATTCATGCCTGGAAGCCCCTGAAAAGCAACCAGCAAATAAAAGGCTTTATTCTCACTCTGCAGAGGCCTGGCAATAGATTTTTGAGCTGCTTAACAGGTTGTTCAAGGGTGTAACTATTTACTAATACTCCAACTGAGAAGCTCCAACACAGGCATAAAACAAAAAATACACAGAATTGTGTGCAGCCTTGTAATTCTGGGCACAAACCCTACTCAGTGCAAATATTTTCCACACCAGTTTAACTACATAATTCTGCACAAAGTAGCAATATGTTGTCATTTGTAATACGGCACATAAAAAAGGCTTGTACTGGAAGACATGGCCAAAATTTGAACCAAGTATTTTTTTCCTCTTAAATCTTCAGATTTATTTCAGGGGAGTTTGACAAATAAAAAAGCATCTCAAGTACAGTTTCATTTCTATGTTTCTATTAAAAATTAGACCAGTCAAGCATCTTGCAGATAATCAGAAATTTACTTTTTCATATTGCCTGCTTTCTTAAGTGTAATCAGGATGTATTCTGTGATCCCCAGACCCTCTGACACAATTACAGAAATACTGCTAATGCTAGGAGGCCAGAAAAGCAAAACCACACACCACTAATTATTTCACATCCTCTATTTTATGAGCTTTTTTTGTGACAAGTAATTAACAGCCCTTTTTGTTCTGTTTAGTCTAAACCATGAAGCAGGCCACTCAGGTTATCTATTCCAATTTTTCTCAACATCATGAGGACTAGCAAGCTTCTCTGCTTCAGGAAAAAGAACAGGCAAAACTTACAAAATCTTGTGGGATTCTACAGGTGGGAACTGATTTATAAAGCAAACATGAACGTAAGGGCTGCACTTAAAATTTGAAAATTAGTAGCAATTGCTGTAAGCAAGCTTGACCTCCATCAGCACCTGAAGTTCACTTCAAGGCACACCAGTGTCAACCTTTTCAGTCTCCATCAGCAAATAATGCTTGAAGACCTCTGCTATGGAGACAGGCTGAGAGAGTTTGGGGCTGTTCAGTCTGAAAAGAGGAGGCTCTGGAAAAACCTTATTGCTCACGTTCTATACATAATGAGGGCTTTTAAGAAATACAAAGAGGCTTTCTATCAGGGCCTATCGTGGCAGGTTATGGCTCTAAAATACAGGAGAGTAGATTTAGACTACATAGTATTTACGGAAGAAATTCCTCACTCTGGAAGTGGTGAGGCACTGGCACAGGTGGCCCAGTGAAGTTGTGGATCCATCCCTAGAAATGTCCAAGGCCAGGCTGGAGATGCCTTTGAGAAACATGGTCTAGTGAGTGCAAGGAGTGCCTGCCTATGACACAGGGGTTGGACTGGATGATCTTTTAAGGTTTCTTCCAACCCCAACCATTCTAAAGCTGGAGCTCCCTTCCAAAACTGTTACCTGCTGGGAAGGCCTGGGTCACCACCAACACAAAGCCCACTTCTCTGGCACGCTCACGCTGTTTTTGGACTCATCAGGAGTCCATTAGTGATGTGCAGGCACAGAAGACTGATTTGACAGCCCCATAAATGACTCAGATGCTGCACTCAGCCTCAATATGAGCATGAAATACCACTGCAGCCATCCACAGCACCACTGACTCCAAAGTGTATTTCTACATGCGGTTCACCAAAGGTTTTGGACAGCACTTCAAAGAATGCTCTCCCAACTTACCCAAGAGACTCGGGGAAACAGTAACTGACTTGCCCCCAGTCTGTGATGATTGTTTACCTCAGCTGTCCTCAAATATGACCATGCACTTTCGAATAAACTGACAAATTTCACAATGTTATTTGACCAGCTATCTTTTTCACATTTTTGGCTCAACTTAAAGAGGTGAGAGAATAATCCCAGAGGTCTGCAGCACGCTTACCAACTGCACTCAAAGTCAGTCTTTATTATTTCCCCCTTTCAGCTGCAGTAAATATTTCTCACAAAAACACACTACTTCACACCTAATATGGTGCTTTTCTTTCTCCATTATTTTTCTTCCTCTTTCCTCACATAGTTTCCTGGTTTTTGTTCCCCCTTCAAGATGCACATTGTACCTACAACATAATGCATCTGAAAATAATAATCCCTCCTCTGTCTTCCCCCATGAGAGATGACTTTTAAATAAGACTTCAGTAATTTTTTTTCTTAGTAAATCAGCTACTCCAATACGTAAAAGGGGGGAAAACCCACACATCTGACAGGTATTTGGTTTCCACAATGCTCTCTCTTTTAAAATACATTAAAATTAAATGTTGAGATATTAAGCAATTTTTTTTTTCCTAGTAGATAATAGGTCTGATTCCCAAATGAATCTGACACCAACCACAACCCAAATTTTTAAGATAATTATCGGTAACACAGAAAGTGTATGAAAGGAGAGACACCACCGCCATGGACTGCTCTAGAGGATCAGAGTCGTCACCAGCTTTTTCAGACAGCGAAGTCACAGGCTAAGGGAGATAACCAGGAGCAAGTTTGGGCAGGGGAAGCCACAGGCACAGACAGGAGTGCAAATGATGGTGCTTACACAGTGGCAGCAGCACCACTTGGAAAGGAAGGAACCTTCTGGCATCCACACAGGGGCCGCAGGGGAAGACATTTCTAAGCGAGGACAAGGCGCCAAATTCTAAATGCGTGGCACAGCACCTCGCCTAAAACCACCCCTGCAAGAACAACGAGCAAGCTTTATTCTCTTGCTTTCTCTTTACCTCAAAATAGCATACTCACTCAGTACTTCTTTCTTCCTACATCCAAACCTGATGACTTCTCAATATGCCTACTGAGAGAAAAAAAGAACAGAAAACATGGACAGCTTTTTTTTTTTTTGAGGCCTACCTTTCCCTTTTTGAAAAGGAAAGAAGCATGAAAAAGAAAATCAAAGCCAATACAGGCACTTTGTGTATGATCCACTGTATCAAGCACTCCCAGGCTCACTTTTACAGGGCTTGCAACGTCCTAGATCACTCATTCTAAAATCCCTTTTAGTAACAAGTAACATTAATTTATGGGCTACCCCACTTTTAGAGAGAAATTTGAGACCTAGTTTGTTTCATTTCTGATGTGCAATAAAACAGAATATGAAAGTAAACTTCCAGGACTGACATAAATAACATGGGCATCAACATCCCAGCTCTTCCTCTTTGCCATTCAAAGCGAGAGTCTTCAGCATCACTCGCATGTAAGTTCCAGTCAGTTTACAATCAATGGGTAACACATCTAACCCAGCATCACTCCTCTAAAGAGCTGAAAGGATTTTGTGAAAATGTTGGAATAAAGACTTTTTGGAAGTAATTTTTACTGAAGAAAGAAACAATTGGATGTCACCCTTCAAAAATGAGAAGCTGTAGATTAAAGAATGGGTTTCATGCAAGAATGTTCAAAAATAAAGTTTTCTGAAAGGATGCTAGAAAGTTACAGAAACACTCAAAGGCAAGTAGTCTGCTCTGTGAAAGGAAAATGAGCCATTTCTAGGCTACACCAGCTCTTTTAAAGACGAAGCACAGTAGTTACACTGCACCAGCTGATTCTCAGTTTCTGATTTCCCCTGTCATCCAGAGCAAACTTTTTACAGTACACTGGATCCGGCCTGTTTCTTATGATTTCTCCACAAATAATTCCATCAGATGAGATTACCCTCCAAAGTCTAGCTGACTAGCCATTATCAGCTCATATTTCTCCAGATGTTTTGTGATCTCATCCTTTCTTAATGTCTCTAGCATCTTGCCTACCACCAAGGTCAGATTTATTGGTTGACAATTTCCTGGTTCCTCCCCAGTCCCCTTTTCCCAGAACAGGACAAGCAAAATGAAAGCAACCAAGAGCTAGAATTGCAAAACTATTGCCCCTTGTGTTGAAAACGAGACACACAAGGAAAACCACAAACTGACACAGCTTATCTTTTGTTTCCAACAAGAAGAGCAACAGATTTCCCTGCAAACCCAACCCTTCAGCTCCAGAAACAGCATCAGCTTCTTTCCCTCTGTCACAACTTCCCCACTCCATTTTTCATTCAGCCCCACTTTGTTTTTTTGTACAGCCCCTATCTTGTTTCTTACCTTTCCATTACCCCCAGCTTTTCCTCTGAGGCAGCTGTGCCCTCTATAGCTGGCATTTTCTGAGTTCAGATGGCTCTTAGGATCCTTTGCATCAAGTGCCACAGCCATTCTTTGAAATACCATGAAAGCCAGACGATCCTTGAACTAATCTGAACCTCAAAAGTTCTGACCACACAGGTCACCAAGACAGTGCACCACTACAACCCAGGGACGGACAGAAGCCAAGGTAAGAACAAAAAAAACCACCCCAAAATAAAACACACACACACACACGTACAGAAAAAGAGATAGGGAACGTGGTGAGAACAGAAAAGAGAGAAGAAAGAAGAGATGAAGAAAAACAGCAACACCAGAGACTCCCTGGCTTTAAAATATATGTGGTCATATCTTGTAAAATCCTCTTCTGATTCACACTAACTGAATAGTGAAAGTATGAACCTGTGCTCAAAATAACAAAGCTAAAGTTCACCATCTGTACTCTTCTGCTAGAGAAAGTTAAAAGAGCAACAATCAGCACTTTAGTCCTGGTTTGTATTTTACATGTGCATCTTGCATCCACTTTATGCAATGAAGCTACAGCAAGACAAATCACAACGGGCCACTTGTTATTTATTATAGGTTGTCTGTATCACACCATTCATTACAGAAATAATTCTTCAACCAAAAGAAATAAAACATATTATAACCAGAAATGGAGTCAGTATCTTATGTATTATTTCTCATTTAAGGGCATCTATTGGTTTTGGTCAGCTTGTAAGCCAGAGACTCCATCAGTCAAACAGTTTTACCTGCCTGAAGTCCATAAAAATTGGAGGACATGTTATGGTTTTCATGGTTAAAATTACTATGTGGTGTTAATATACTATTTAAAAACAAAATATGTCTGTATTTCCTGCTAAATATTAATGGAGGAATACACAGGTCTCTCCAGCTCCCTGTAATTGCTTCAGATTTCTCAGACTGAGAAATGGAGATTTTTCAATTTCCTTTTTCAAATGTCAGTGTATATTCTTCCCTCCCCCTCTTTCCCTGCCTCCAAAAGACTCCCTTTTTTCATAGAAGTTTATGCCCTAATAAGAAAACCGGACATACTAGGGAGGACAGAGATGACAGAGTATCAAAACACACAATCCTCTCTTTGTTAGCCGTGCAGAAAGACTTTTAAAAAAACCAAAAAAACAACAGGATGAAGACTGAAAACAATAGAAGGACCTTTATAAACAGGGACGAGAGCAGAAAGATGGAAGAAATCCAATGAGAACTTTAAAATGGATCAGTAAAGCAAGTAAAATACACTTGGGCACACCTTTGTTCTCCAAAAAGTTCCCCACACACAACCAAAATTAGGGATCCTCATGACATACATTCAGAAAACCTATAATCTCAGAGCTCAACAAGCAGCAATTCTGGCAGATAATTTTCTCCTTCTCCCCTCATATATTCAATCACAATTACAGCACCTCTGTGTCGAAGCGTATCTCCGGTGCTTTCCCGCTAACCAGAACCTTCAGTGTCACACAGGCAGGGGCTGCACAGGCTGGATGTACACACACAGAGCCTGAGCTCCTCCACACCTCCCACCTGCGTGCTGCAACAGTCCAGCCATGCACTTATACAAAGAGTGGTCACAGGAGTCTGTCCTTGCTGGGATTTGAGTAACAGCCAATGGGGAAAGGGATGGGGAGGGGAAAGTTCATTCATGAATTCTTCTATTTCTGCCTGGTTGAGGTTAGACATGTCACGGACACGACTGGCCCCTGCACAAACAAATATCTGCACTACTGGAAGTGGAGCTTCCTTTGGCGACTGACTTAGAGAACTGCCAAGAGTTCTCGGTCAGGCAGCAATGTTTAATTTCATTTCTCCATTTGTATTTTTAATCTTGGAAACAAAAACATAAACGTAAAGCACGCTGACAGAAGAAAACAACTCCACAGTTCTAGAAAGCCATGCTACTTCCCTGCCAGGCTGAAACACCTGCTCCTGCTAATGATGGCTTTATGCTTACTTACACCTGCCATCCAGAAGGGCTCCAGAGCACTTTGCAGCCTGATTTATACTTACACAAATCATTAAAACCACCAAAATTAAGCCACTGCTGGGGTGAGATGTAGCAACTGTTTAACTGCATGCAGCCATGCTGTTCAACTGCTCAGGACAGGAACCAGAAGAGACACCAAATCCAACCAAAACTATGGGTAACGTTAGGTTGAGAAAACATCATTGCCCAATCTGGATTTTGGCCAGGCACTACCTAAAACATGCAGTGCAACTTTATGTTTTATAAATTATCTAAAAGACAAAATACATATATTTTTAATGTCTCTGTGTGTGTATATATATATATATATATACACGCGCACACACACACATANTATATACACACACACACACAGACACACACACACATATATGTTTCTTATATTTGAAATCCCCCCTTTAGCAGTCCCTCCCTGCACTAATTATTGTTTATGCCTTGACTTCAGAAGCTCACCATATCAGACATCAGTTTTGGAAACATCTGTGGTTGAAGCACTTGATCTAGCAGAGCCAGCAAACTGATACTGTCTGGCAATAAATGTAGATTATTTTAAAAAATTTTAAAAAAAAAATGCTTACCAAAACACATGCACACACAAGAGTGAATAAGTTACTCCCCAGCAAAAACAGAGCCAAATGAACTGAATTTTCAACCTATCCCTGAACAGATACAAAAAACCAAGATTCCCAGGGCTGACATCAGCAGGCTGAAGAGAAGATACAGCATTGCTTTCTAAAAACCTCCTCACAAGGACAACACCGTATTAACAGTTGCAAAGTCATTGAAATGGAATGAAATAGGTGTCACTGCACATACCAAGAGGGCAAAAAGGCACTGGGAAACAGGTTAAAGAAATTAGGAAACCTGGCATCCAAAAAATGCCAAGGTATGTTTAACAGTTTAGGAGTTTGGGCACAAATTTGCAGCATCAAATACGCGGAACATGCAGAGTAACGTTTTGGAAATGGGAATGTGTTCAGCACATAATCTCATCATAATATTATCAGCAAACCATCAGAGATAATAATCTGTTTCTCTACGGCAATTTTAAGACAACAACAACAACAAAAAAAAATCAGATCCGGAGATCTGGGCATCTTTTACTAAGACCTCCTCCAGAGGTCTCCTTACTTGAAAGTAGCTTTACTGTAATCCTAGAAACAACAAAAATTCAGTTTCCAAAACTAAACGGAGATAAACCTGAAATATAACACGATCGTTTAAAAGTTTCAGACACACATGTACTTCTGAATCATCCTGACAATGCCTTTTCCATACTGTTTAAAATAAATGTTTCTCCCTCAGATTTTGGTGCGGTGCTCCTCAAAATAACAGTATTTTTTAAAAAATCACAGGTAAGCGCAGGAAGAATTGCAACAACAGACAGTTAAAAACCCTCAGCCTGAAAACATTATTTAAAACTAAAAAATATTTGATTTGAAGAGTTTCTAGATTAATAAATGGGAATGGGAAGTATAATGCTGTGTTTCTTTCTTCTATTTAATCCAAACACAGAATAGTTCTCAAATACTTTGTCAGAACAAAGCAGCTTGGGTACACCAGAATTACTGAATGAGCTAGTTAAGCTAATGAGTGCAAAGGTGTTTCCAACTAAAATAAACTGGAACAAAAAACCCCACACACCTCCCTAAAAAAAAACTTTAGCAAAACATTTGTACACCAACCATCAATCTACTAAACTACACTGTATATCCAATTGTTAGAAAGACACACTTCCACGCTTTTAAAATGCACATTATCAACACACTTTCTAAATTCCTAGAAATTTCTTACTGTTGCCGAAGAGCCACCAGCCTTTACCAAGGTTATGACAACGCATTTCAAATTTCTTCCATAAATAACTACGCTACACCTTTGCACCTTCAGGCAAGTTGTTGCAAACCCTCTAGAAAAACCCTGAGTCTGCAGAACCGTGTAAGCTTCCCTACTGCTGGAGCACACAGATTCTGGTTTTGGTCCAAAAAAACGACACTATCATGGAAAGTACCTAACACCGATTTCCCCTTTCCAAGAAACAATAGCAGAATGCAAAGAAACAGGTAAGTCAAATACCCTACAGGATCGATCCTGTGGTACTTGAAAATGAGCACCTCCCCAAAAAAGAGCAAGCCCACTGTTTTGGGAAGAAAACGTACGAAGGCAAAAACCTAACAATACATGTGACATCTTTTCAGTTTTGCCACTCTGCCAAGAATAAAGACTTCTTATAAAAATCAAATGTCATTGGTGGTACAACCAAAATGCAGAGAGTGCACAAACTCAAGGCTATTCTTCCTGTCCAGGACACTGGTACCCAGAGCAGTTCAGACACAAACAGAATAGCACATTTTCTAGTAAGTCTCTGCAAGAGCACAGCATTGCCTGCAAAATACAGGCATATTTTTCACTGTTCAAAAATATTCGTTTTAATTCTGCCTTCTAGCACAAAAAGGAAAGCTACAGACCTAGATACAAACCAAAATTATTTACTACAGCTTACCTCTAACACTCTAAGTAGCATCTCCCTCACTTGCTACCTTTATCATCATTGTCAGAGCAGCTGACACCAATTTTTGGTGAACACATGCACACACACATAAGAAAACCCCTAATACACACATTTTCCAAAGCTTGAAAAAAGTCAGGCGGACTCCCTATGTGCTGTTTCCCACTAGGATCAACAGGAAAATAATGGATTATTTGAGGACATGCTGCTAAACACCAGATTAGAGAGAGATGGAGTCAATTTAACATCCAGGAGGGAAAAGTCACTTACCTCGTTTGTGAAGCCAGCCTTCCTTCACTATCGCTACTTCATTCATAATGGCAGGAATGTCTCTTGAAAAACCAGTTTATGGCAAAAGATCACTCTGCTGAAATTCCTGAACTCTAGCAGAAGGCTCCAGAAGAGGGACGAGGGTTTTTCCTCCGTTTTTCTCCTTCCCAGTTATTTCTAAAAGGATCAAAAGAAGATCATCATCTCAAAGCATGTCACAGATGTACAACAAGGGATACAACAGGGAGTCTTCATTGCTGCATCGTTGGTTTGGGATTTTTCTGTTCTATTATTATTACAAATCCTAAATAAGGGCTTAGCTCTCCACAAGAATTTATCTTTGTGGGCAGAAGTGCCAAAATACAGGCTTGCAAAAGTCCTGCTTCTGGGCAGACTCACACCACTACCAGGTGCTGTCTGAATTATAGGTGGATACAAGACCTTACCTAGTAGACCTCCATCTCTGCAACATCACCTCATCACAATAAAACCTCTGAAATATCACAAAAAAAAACCAGTTTTCACTGTTGCCTGGTAAGGAAGACTTACTTACTTACTTACTCCTGGAATGTTTCTTTACAGCCTGATGTCTATTAACCAGCAACACGTGTCTTAAAGATAAACTCCTGACAGTAAATATTCCTATCCTGCTTCAGATTTTCCTACCTTCAGCATCATCCCCCTAATCCCACTCAGATCTCCTTGACGTCCCAAAAAGTATCTTCTCTATCTCTGATATTTCTAACTTTTACCTCTCCTAGAGGTATACAAACAAGCACAGATAAGCTCAGGTACCTTACTGTTATCCCAAATCAGCCCTGACCAATTTTATTGCTTTTCCTTAACCGCACTGCAGTTTGCTGCTGCCTTTCTCACAGTGAAATATACCCAAGCACAAGGGGGATTTTTACCCCTCTGCTTTATGAGAAAAAGTCCCTCTCTAAATAGCTCAAGATTGCCATTTCTTATTGAAAATGTGCCTTGCTCATGGCTGACTACCACAGAAACATTCTGTGCATTTCTCTCCCTCACTGAATGTAATCTCTTCCCAAATGCATTAGCTTTTATTATTTCTCTAAATTGAATCTGATTATTTTTCTGCTTGTGGCACAAATATTTCCTGTTTTTCTTTAATTCTTTTGTGCTCTCCCAAGTGTCCATGCTGCCATTCAATTTGGTATTACTTGAGTGATAAAAAAAACTTAATTGGTTAAAAATTCCCAAACCAACAAGTTTAATAAAACAAAACCCAGCAGCATTTGTAAACTGCCACCAAAGACCTGGCTCACCCACCACAGAGACATCCCATTCCCACCTGACAAATATATACCACCTCTGCATGCATTTGGCATGTGTGCATCAATTACCTCTGAGCATGCAGGTGATAGCCATCCATCAGAAAGCAGATTTAAAAGCAACTAATTCCCCATAACTCACTAAGACACAAGGCTGGATGGAAGAAAACAGGTGGTCAAAATGAATCCAACCTTGAACTGAAACCCCAGCAGGGGCAGAGGGCTTTGTACCACATTAGAGAGATCTGAAACAGGCAGCGTTCAAAGCACAAAGCTCCAATTTGAACAAGTTCCAATCACTACCAGCAGAAATGGATGGAGAAAGGAGGTCACTACCCTGACACTCTGCCTACAAACCTACACTGTTTGTTACTGCTCCTCAGCTTTTCCAGTTAACAGTTTCTGTTGAAGTTCTCCCCAGAAACAAGGTGAGTTTGAGGTTTTTTTCCAAATTACAAATCTGCCCGTCTCACTAGTTAGAATTATCAACTCCATGAAACAGATGTTTGCCTGAGGGAGGGAAGACACACAAAAAATTACACTGGAACAAGTGACATGCAAGAATTCCTAATTTCATAAATAAATATGAGAACACCGTATGCTACAGAATAGAGACCAGTAATCCACAGCTGCCAGAGATACCTTGGAACAAACTCCTTGAGCTCCAGAGCAATTAGGATAGAACCTGACAAACATAGCAGGCTTTTTCCTTCCAAAATGGCCATGCACAATGCACAACGGCCGTGCAGGCTGGACTTGCTTGCTGATGTCAAGAGGAGACCAGACCTCACTAAAAGCTTGAGCAATTTGCAAAGTGTTGAACAAAACCCTGAAGATTATCACAGCTTGAGTATGGAAATGCAACACACGGGTGTGAAAGTTCACGGTTTTAACTTTGTGTCATACAGGGTGCAGGGACTGTGCAATCCTACCTCTGCATCCTGAATTCAACCATTTAGAGGCACTGAGCAACCAATATCCTTTCCAACAACCATACATAGAAAAGGAAGCTACAAGACAAACTAGGCTGTAGAAAGGGCAATACTATTATTAAAAACATAAAAAAGCATGAAGGACCAGAATTCTCCAATCTGCTGCTAACTTACTCCAGGTTTTCCTGTGTTAACACTTGCCAGGATTACCACTTGGCAGCTTCCTGCTTGTCATCAGCTGAACTGTCATTTAATGATCCAAATTTGAGTGACACCAGAGCCAAAAAAAGCAGATCAACAAAGAAATACAAAGTTCAGAGGAACTACTTCTCCTACTCTCTGTGGTGTCCAAGCAGCTTGGACTGCCTTTTCGCTACCATTTCTACCCAAGAAACATTTCACACTTGCTATTGCAGCAGGGTTCTCAGGGATGTGTCTTTACCTGCCCACCTCCTTTCAGGGGAGAGGGGTGGTGAAGGGGAGGGCGGAGAATTTTGTAAAGAAGCCATGGCACAACAAAGCAGAAAAACATTAAAAAGACTTCCTGACACCAACCTGCAACATGGGTCCCACCTCAGCCCTTCAGTCAGCCATGTCAGAATACTTACAGGGAGAAATTTACTCTATTTTTAATTTGCAATGTGAAGAGCTGGGGATCCCTTCTCACTGTCTAACAAGATGTCCATAGATGCAGCTCCAGCAGCAGCAAACCTACTCTATCTCCTGTATTTTAAAACACACATACAAGTTCTGCCTAATAGATCTATTTTACTAAGAAACATTACTGAAGACAGTGGCAGCAAGCAAGAGTAATTTCTCGGAACAGAAGAGCAAGTTAACTATAGGTCAATGTACTGCTGAAGATGTGTAAACCAGAAAAAGTTCCTTTTCCATAAAATCCTCAGAGGGGAAAAAGAAAAAAAAAAAAAAAAAGGAATTATTACAGTCCTCATTTATGGCCATCTAGGAATGGTTCCCAGTGAAGAGAGGGCATCTGAGGTAAGTATGACCTGGCTGCTCCAGTCTGTGTCTGCACAGGACTGAATACTGTCAAAAGTTAAACAACTTGGTCTTTCTCTTCGTCTTCTCTTTGCTTGTTTTTCAACATGCATTTCTGTAATGCTTTTTTTAACACTGAAATAGTCCTCACGCAGCTGAAGTGCTGTAAATCACTGATGGCATGACATCAGCACTGTATCACGGTGACACCAGTTTTGTGTACGTATTAATTCCTTAAAGATTATTAACTTCTTCATAAATAATGAGATAACTCGCTTCCCTAGGCACTGCAGCAGTGAATCCTGCTTTAAGGAGTCAGTCAAACCAATCACCCAACAGAAGGTGGAGCAGAACCATCTTTTCTGTATTTGGGAGAGTTGCGTTAGAGCTCCTTCTCTCGAAATCTTCTATACATTATCCTTTCTTTTTTCTCTAAGAAAATAGAAATATTAATCTGTACTTCCTGTCCTCTTTCCAATGCAAAGTTTGATATCTGTTTCAACTCACACCTTAGAGGAGATCAGGAAGAAAAGGAAGTCTTCTGTAACACTGCAGCTTAAGCTTGTGGGATGCAGGAGCACCTACGCAATCTCCTCATCTTCACAAGGAAGAGAAAGCAAGGGACTACAGGGAGACTTTGACCCACCAGCCTCCGTCCTGGCATGTCAGAGGCAGGTGTCGTGTGTCCAGGCTGCTCTCCTTAGCCCAGATGGAAAAGCAGATTACCAAAAACACTCCCCTGGGCTAACACTTCGCCCTGTCACACCACCAGTTACCGTTGCCCACTGCCCTGGCATGGCACATTCCCGATCCTCCCAGGACACCCCGAGCCCAAAGGTGCTGCCCACGTTCTCATAACGCACAGCAGCAAGGACCAGGCCAAACGGGACCCAGGGGCCCGAGTTTGCCTGTTGTGGCCACACGACACTGCCATGAGAGCAGACGAGGCACACGGGAACTGGACCGGGCCAGGACGCTGCGTTTGGGCCCCTGCCATGGGGTGCCATGAGCGACCCACGCTCTCTTCCCAGTGCCAGCTCCCAGCTGACAGCCAACTGCACCTAAACAGCACAGACACAACAAAGTTGGGCTCCAGCCAACATTTCAAGTGGAGCGTACAGATAGATGTTCCCACCAGGCTCTGACCAGTGAAGTACATCTCCTGCGTTACGCAAATCCCGCCCTGGGTGTTTCACGGGAGCAGCAGCGATTCCAACGTGCTCGAGGCCCTCTGAGCCTGCAGCAGCTTCGCACCATGACCCAGTTACCAAATCTGGGCAGACAGCTTTCAAGGAAGCTTAGAAGGACCAGGTTGTTCTACCATCTTAGCTTCCCTTACAAAAAGGCATTGTGGGCCACGGCTTAGGTGTGGTCACCAGTATTTGCTACTGTGCGCTGTGTGTCCAATGACACCACATCTAAACTGGAATTTCGTGGCAGCAAGTGCAGCTGATCACAAGGCTCACAAAGGACTCTCAGATACAAAGTTATGGGGAAAATGGTAACTGGAAAACAAAAATCCCTAAAGCCCCACACACCCCCCCTTTTTTTTTTTTCCCAACCTGTTAGCCTGATCTAGGTTTACAAAA